>WAAF01007135.1:0-16080 GCA_013400475.1 Tricholaema leucomelas
AGGTCTCTTCCAACCTGGTTTATTCTATGGTCCTGTGATGTGCTCTCTGCGTGCAAGCCGCACACCCACACGCTGGTCCTTTAAACAGTGGTGCTTTCCTTCACTGCCAGTCTTGTTACAGAGTGTCATTTCTGTGTTGCAGCTGCCTTAAATAGATTCTATTCTATCAAGCTCAATGCAATAGAGAGGGCTGTTGAACCTGAGGGAGAATTTGGTCTGTATTAGAGCACACTTTATTCAGTCCCCTGGACGTCTTTCCCTGGACACAGATGTCAGTTCATGTGTCCTGGGTCTGAGCCCTCTTTAATGTCCAGTTTATTACTGGAAGCCTTGTTTCCTATGTTAAGTCTGCTGAATTAAATCCAAATTAAGCATCTGGGCATTTTATTCTCTAGAGATGCACCATCAGTAAATGCCATCCTAATCCACAGTCAGCCTGTTCAGACAGGAGCCTCCTATCCGTATCCATTCCCCTGGGTTGCTACAGTGCCAGAGTTCGAGTGATCCGTGCTTTCCTTTCAAGATATCCCATTAATCATGAAAGCAGAATTTTTTTTCCCCTATTCTTCCTTTGTTTATTATTTCCTTCACATCAATCAGTTGAATAGTAGCCAGATGCCTCTTTGCTTTAATGGTAAGCAAAGCTGATGGCAAAGGTCCTGGTGAGAACATTTAGATGAGTGGGAAACACTTCTCTGAGAGAAGGATTAGCCTGAGACCCTGCAGTGAGAAGGATGGCTTTGGAGAATGACAGTGGAGAAAATATCATCTGTTAAAACAAAGAAATCAATATTCTCTGGACTTCTAAGTCCTGGCTGTGGACATTCAAAGCATATTTTTCTCCCAGTGCAGGAGTATACCAGCAACCCCATTGATTTTGTGCTTGTATCAGGAGAATGATCTATGCCTCTTTCAGAGAGATTCTAGCCCTCTGGAGAGAACCACTGAGATTTCATGGTGAGATGTATCACAATTGCTATAAAATTGCAATTTATCTGCTAAATTCCCATTGACTGAGATATCATCTTGCCAGAAATGTGAAGCTGCTATGATTTTCCATAATAGCACTCGTGACATTTATGTTCTCTTTCCTCTTGCATATCTGCCTTGTGAATACCTTCAGGCCAGCATGTAAAGGTGCATGATATTTACAAATCACATCTTCTTCCACAGTTTGGTTTGTGATGTTGACAGAGACTGAGTCACAGAAAGCATGAAGTGTCTTTGTTGGAAGTTTTCACCTGCTTGTAGTAAAGCACAAGCATAGGTGCACTCAGGACCAGGTATAGTTTTGAGCTGTTAAACATGTCCATGAAAATCTGATATGTTAGCAAATACTAAAGTATTATCTTAGTTCTCACTTGAGCCATTCCTATTTTCCTGTTGATGTTTCTGTTGTCAAATGGGCTGCATCAAGAGAAGTGTGGCCAGCAGGGCAAGGGAGGGGATTCTCCCCCTTTACTCTGCTCTCCTCAGACCCCACCTGCAGTACTATGTGCAGTTCTGGAGCCCCCAACACAAGAAGGACATGGAACTGCTGGAGCAAGTCCAGAGGAGAGCCATGAAGATGATCAGAGGGCTGCAGCAGCTCTGCTATGAGGACAGGCTGAGAGAGTTGGGGCTCTGCAGCCTGGAGAAGAGAAGGCTTCAAGGAGACCTTAGAGTGGCTTTCCAGTATCTGAAGGGAGCCTACAGGAAGGCTGGGGAGGGACTATTGACAAGGTCTGGTAATGTCAGGACGAGGGGGAATGGGTTTAAGCTGTCAGAGGGGAGATTTAGACTGGATGTTAGGAGGAAGTTCTTTACAGTGAGGGTGGTAAGACACTGGCACAGGTTGCCCAGGGAGGTTGTGGATGCTTCCTCCCTGGAGGCGTTTAAGGCCAGGCTGGATGAGGCCTTGAGCAAGCTGCTCTAGTGGGAGGTGTCCCTGCCTATGGCAGGGGGTTGGAGCTGGATGATCCTTGAGGTCCCTTCCAACCTAAACCATTCTGTGATTCTATGATTAAATAACATTTGGGGTGGGAACTCAACACAAGTTCATGTGTCCTCCAGGCCTGAGTGCATTATTGATCTTTTAAACACATAGTTGGTAAACATACTCTTAAGGAAAAGAAGGACACAGAAAACAGGGGTGGGGGGAGGCAGAAAATATTAGCATTAAAAAAAAAAATAATTTTATTACTCTCATCTGTGTCACAATTGTGGTAAATGTATATATGGGAGAGTGGATTTGTTTTGCTTCACAAGCTAAAGCTAGAAACAACACTTCAGCTCACAATTGATAGTCTGTAAGTTATTTTTGTGGTTTGGCTTTGCTTCTTGTTCACATGACACATCTCACAGAGATACCAAGCTTTTGAACATCAACCAACTACTGGCGTTCAGTGAAGCTCATGTGTTTTAATTGGTTTTATTTGTATGCCTGCTATAGTAGCATTTATCAGATTAAATTACTATTGCTTACACTTATTTCTTTATCTAAAAGAGAGTTACCTAGATTCTCTCCATAAACTACACAGACAAGCAACTTGAGAAAGCAAGTCATGCCAGCTCTCCTAAATTCCTTTGTGAGGAAGAAATGAATCACTCTCCAAAGACATTTCTCTACTCACCAAAGGAAGAGACTTGTTTAAAGTGTTTGTCTCACATATGCAGTTAGGCAAAAAGAACTTTTGTGCAAAATATCAAAAAGAGCTTTCATCTGATTAACCAGGTATAAGCAGAGATGGGAAGAGAGTAGCAGAGATGGGAAGAGAGTAGCAGAGATTCAGTCTCTTGCCAAAGGATGCAAAAGGTCAGTGACAAAGAAAAGAAAATAACTAGTTAGCTTTTGGGTCAGTATTTTGCTATGAGCCTTGCTTCACATTTATAGTCGGTGTAAGCTCTGCTATGGGAGTCAGTGGGAGTAAGATGAGAGCCTGGGTGGTTCTCACCACCTCTAGTGATCTAAAATTGGTAGATTTTTCTTTATCTGTTCAGAAGTCACTGCTATACTTCACATATTTTCCAACCAGTGTCACTTCACTTTGTGTAATTGACTGCCTAGTGTGTGGTACAAACCAAAGTAATGTGCCACTTAAACCTTATTAATGGAAGTTCTTTTGCATTGTAGTTGACCTGGACAGGTTGAACGATGACGTGAAACGTTACAGCTGCACTCCAAGGAACTACTCTGTCAATTTAAGGGAGGAACTGAAGCTGACGAATGTAGTTTTCTTCCCCCGCTGCCTCCTTGTCCAGCGCTGTGGAGGAAACTGTGGCTGTGGGACTTCAAGCTGGAAATCCTGCATGTGCATGTCAGGGAAAACAGTGAAAAAATATCATGAGGTATTTTCACTCCTTTTCTTTGGTACTTCTTTTGGGTGTTACATGGATTCTGAGGACTTTTCTCATGTTGCAGCGATTGCAACATGAGAAATCATTACAATATGATTATACTCTAGCCTGTTTGTTATCATCATAGTGTCACATTATCATGGTTATTATACTGATACCATGTTTTATCTGCAGTGCCAGAATCAATGGGCAAAAATCACTTGACTGCAGTGAAGTGTCATAGGCAAAAGATGCTATCCTTTGGGAGAGACTAGACTGTGTAAGTGAATGCCCTCTGTGGTCACCATTCTTCCTGAGGTGAAGGATCTACTTGAAGCTCCAGACAGGTCCAGATAGCCAGAATCTAGACCTAGATAATGGCTTTGCTGTTACTGACCATACTAGTTACCAGCTCAGTACCTTGTGGAGCATTATTGGTACCTTCCACTGCAGTAAGCCAGAGAGACATGCACACAGTCAACCTGTAGGAAGACCTGATTTTAACTAACTTTAACATGAATGTTTTTAATGCCACAACAATGCCCAGCAATTTGCATTTGGAAGTGGTGAATGAGCAGAGTGGAAGGATTTTATGTAGGTGATAGCAAGGAGCATTAGCAGGCATTTATGGGAATTTAATTTAAAAATTGGAGAGAACTTTTGCCACCAGTCTGTGGCAGTGGTCCCACAACCTCCTAGTGAGCTTGGCTGCAAGAATGATGCTTACGTTGCACTGATTTTTCTCTACAAAGGACTGATAGAACACAGAAGTATTGGGAACATTCTTTTTAGTATCAGAGGATCACAGAATGACAGAATATCAGGGGCTGGAAGGGACCTCGAAAGATCATCTAGTCCAACCCTGCTGCCAGAGCAGTGTCTCCTATAGCAGATCACACAAGAATGTGTCCAGGTGGGTTTTGAATATCTTCCGAGAGGGAGACTTCACAACCCCACTCAGCAGCCTCTTTCAGGATTCTGTCACCTTCACAGTGAAAAAATTTCTCCTCATGTTTACATGAAACTTCCTATGCCTCAACTTCCACCCACTGCCCCTTGTCCTGTCATTGGACATCACTGAGAAGAGCCTGGCTCCATCCTCTTGGCACTCTTACATATTTCTAAGCATTAATTAGGTCACCTCTCAGTCTCTCTAAGCTAAAGAGTCCCAGCTCCCTCAATCTTTCCTCATAAGAGAGATGTTCCATTCCCTTAATCATCTTTGTTGCTCTGCAGTGGACTCTCTCAAGCAATTCTATGTCCTTCTTGAACTGAGGGCTCAGAACTGAACACAGTACTCCAGATGCAGCCTCACCAGGACAGAGTAGAGGGGCAGGAGAACCTGTCTCAAGCTACTAGCCACAGCCCTTCTAATACATCCTAGAATGGCATTGGCTCTCCTGTCCACAAGAGCACACTGCTGGCTCATGGTCAACCTCCCATCAACTAGGACCCCCAGATCCTTTTCCTCTTCGCTGCCTTCCAGTGGGTCAGATACAGAGATGTGTTCCTCAAAATGCATTTGCATTTCCTCTTGTTTGTGCTACATCTTTTAAACTTATGACCGTGCTTGGAAATGACAATTAAGTCACTTATAAACTCTCTTTCTCTGTGGATTTATTACCTGTAGGAAGCAGCTGAATCTTTCATCCTTAGCTTTATTTCCACTCAGCAATTTTTTTGGAAGGCAAATTCTTTGCGTAAGAACAATGTCCATTATAGAATCATAGAATCATGGAATGGTTTAGGTTGGAAGGGACCTCAAGGATAAATTATATTTATTTTTAATCCATCCAGACCACATTTAAGGAGCAGAAAAAAAAAAACAACCAACCAAGCAAAGAGTATTTTATATTCTTGCCTCTAAAGCAGCAGTACTTTCAGAACTAGAGATGTGCAGCGTTCACTAGTGAATGTATCCAGGAAGGTCACTTGGTATTGAGCTTTCAGTTGTCTGAAAGTAGATAGCTGTATGCCATGCTGACTTAATTTCTAGCATATATCTCTTATAAGAGCCTGATTTACCACTTGGCTAAACTCTCAAGTGAAAATGAGCTTTATGGACTTTAAAACTGGATGTTATATGCACTCATACAATAAAGATGTGGGAGACTCCAGGGCTGCAATAGCAGAAAGCTGTTGAAGGTCAGACCTTCTCCAAGGTAAGAGATTTTCTCCATGTTCAGAATACATCCTACTGCACATCAGCTGGCACTAGAGAATAGTTAATATTTTATCTTTTTTTTTAAACAAGATGCAGGGGACGACCCTGGTAATTACAGAGGGGAAAGCCTTATCTCACTGGTAGAAAAGTTAATTGGAAAAAAAATGAGTAGGTGTCAAATACTGAGACCACTATGAGCTGATAAAATGAGCTCAGCATGCCTTATGTATGGATAAATATTTATACAGCACCACAGAATGCTAAAAGACTTGGCACATTCTGCAGAGAGTGAGCACTCAGCCAGGCAAGATCAGACATGGATTAGAAGCTGCTTAAGAGATAAAGAGCAAAGAGGTTAAAGAAGCCAGCAACTTTCTATGTAGGAAGTGGCTATCTTGTGGGTGCCCACATCACACAGATTAAGTGTTACTTTGTGTAGGATCAATACAGAGGAATGTGAAGGAAGAAGTGACAAAGCTAGCATAGGGGATAACATACTTTGACAGCAGAGGAGGCTGTGAGGGATTTCAGAAAGCCTGTGCAACTACTTATACATACAGTTTAGAAAAACAGCAGGCATTAAGACTAATAGGTCTTAACTACTCTGGCTGCTATGTGGAAAGAGGGGAGAAGCAAGGGCTTGGAGTTGGACTAAAGGTCAAGCAGTGAGTCTACACCAAGAGCTTCAGCAAAATGGTTATTTAGTGACAGCAGTGCTGATAGGGAGAAAACAAGTGACAGTCTTCTGGAATAGAGGTGAATATGTAATAACTGTCAATAATATGTCCTGGATAAATTGGTGGATATTTATACTGAGTTTGGATCATTGGTGCTTAGAAGGATACAAACAGGAGTAGAAAAGATACAAAGAAGCAGAAAACATACAATAAAAGAGATACTAGAGAAGATGCACATGAAAAGCATTTGCAAGGAAAGTGACTCAAAATTTTTGAATATTTTGATTTAGAAAAAAAAACAAAACTGAACTAAGAGAGTATGCAGTGAAAGACAGAAAATAGGGAATAGAATCTAACAAAAAATAGATCTTCTTAAATAATCTTTTCCTTAAGTACAAGAGACAGATTGAAGTAAATTAATTTTAAATTATAAAAAGGAATCATAGAATCAACCAGGTTGGAAGAGACTCCAAGCTCATCCAGTCCAACCTAGCACCCAGCCCTAGCCAATCAACCAGACCATGGCACTAAGTGCCTCAGACAGGCTTTGCTTCAACACCTCCAAGGACAGTAACTCCACCACCTCCCTGGTAAGCCCATTCCATTTGCATTGCAAATGTACATGAACCTTCAACGTTTAAATATGAGTAGTGAGTAATTCAGAAGGATTTTGTGATAACTAGAAGTAAAATATAAACTAAAGAATTATGAGTCACATCTGTACCAGAGCTTAAGCCAACTGTCTACAATAGTAGAAAAGAAATGCTGATTATGAACTTATTGTCAAGCACTTATTTTTTTATCAGGTATTTGGAGTGCCTGACAAATTTGGTGGCTTTTTATGATGTAGTCACAGCTGCAATGGACAGGGGAAGGGCAACTGATGTCATCTACCTGGACCTGAGTAAGGCATTCGACTCTGTCCCACATGACATCCTGGTCACCAAACTGGAAAAGCACAGACTGGATGTGTGGAGCACTCACTGGATAAGGAATTGGCTGGATGGTGGCATGCAGAGAGTGGTGATCAATGGCACAATGTCCACCTGGCGACCGGTGACAAGTGGTGTTCCTCAGGGGTCAGTGCTGGGACCAGTGCTCTTTAACGTCTTTGTCAGTGATATGGACAGAGGAATTGAGTGCACCCTCAGCAAGTTTGCAGATGACACCAAGCTGTGTGGCACAGCTGACTTGCTGGAGGGCAGGGATGCCATCCAGAGGGACCTGGACAGGCTGGAGAGGTGGGCCCAGGCCAACCTCATGACGTCTAACACAGCCAAGTGTAAGGTCCTGCACCTGGGTCGGTGCAATCCCAGGCACAGATACAGGCTGGGTGGTGAATGGCTGAGAGCAGCCCTGAGGAGAAGGACCTGGGGGTCTGGGTCGACGAGAAGCTCAACATGAGCCGGCAGTGTGCACATGCAGCCCAGACAGCCAACCGAGTGCTGGGCTGCATCAAGAGAAGTGTGGCCAGCAGGGCAAGGGAGGTGATTCTCCCCCTTTACTCTGCTCTCGTCAGACCCCACCTGGAGTACTGTGTGCAGTTCTGGAGCCCCCAACACAAGAAGGACATGGAACTGCTGGAGCGGGTCCAGAGGAGAGCCACGAAGATGATCAGAGGGCTGGAGCACCTCTGCTATGAGGACAGGCTGAGAGAGTTGGGGCTCTTCAGCCTGGAGAAGAGAAGGCTTCGAGGAGACCTTAGAGTGGCTTTCCAGTATCTGAAGGGAGCCTACAGGAAGGCTGGGGAGAGACTATTTACACAGTCTAGTAATGTCAGGACGAGGGGGAATGGGTTTAAACTGGAAGAGGGGAGATTTAGACTGGATGTTAGGAGGAAGTTCTTTACACTGAGGGTGGTAAGACACTGGAATGGATTGCCCAGGGAGGTTGTGGATGCTTCCTCCCTGGAGGCGTTTAGGGCCAGGCTGGATGAGGCCTTGAGCAAGCTGCTCTAGTGGGAGGTGTCCCTGCCTATGGCAGGGGGTTGGAGCTGGATGATCCTTGAGGTCCCTTCCAACCTAAACCATTCTATGATTCTATGATTCTGGTGCTGGGATACTGGAATATCACACTAACCAGGTATTGGTCAGAACCGGGATGTCACCACTTACAGTGACTCCAAATTAATCACTAATTCAAGGAATTCAATATTCACACTAATCTATCACTGCTAATTTGTTTCACTACTCCTTTGTTCTCTGAAAAGCATCCATAACATAAAATGGCTTTTGTAAGGTTAAATTTAAGCTTAATCCCTTAGGGATGAATTAGCAGCTCACTGAGCAGAAATTTAGGCAAGTGGCTGCCATTAACATGAGTGGAAGTCATGCCCATAAATTCATGTATGCCATACTAAAGATGTGTCCATTCATTTTAGTCCAAATTATTTTCCACTCATTATTATTATTATTATTATTATTATTGTTGTTGTTGTTGTTGTTATTGTTATTAGCCACACACAGATAATCAGTTTTATTCTTTATTCTCCTTTGACACTTAACTCTAATTGTATTTAAATGCCTGGCAATAAAGGCACTGAGGAGCAGCCTCTAAACATGCCAGTTTTAGAACCGTGGAACTGGTTTAGTCTTTTCAAAGCCAATTTGAAACCCACTAACGTTAACCAAAAAGCCTTTAGTTGCATAATGAAGGACAGAGCTTCACACTTGATGAAATCCCCAGTGCTATTAATTCAGTTAAAAATGTCTGCCTTCTGCTGCAGGAGAATATCAGCCAGATTCAAACACAGGTATCAATTACTTTCATTTATTTGCAAAATAAAGCAGAAGAAGGTATAAGGAGCAAAGAAGCTGTTTGTAGCAGCTGAGACTGAATCCTGCAGATCCCAAACTGCTTGTCCTGCCAGGCAGGCTCCACTATCCTGGAGCTTCATCTACCAGAGCTATTTGTCCTGCATGTGAATATGTTTGTCCTCATCAGTGAAAATGTGACTAGACATCACTTTAAAGTTGTCTGGCATTTTCGAACTCTCTGGTATTTCTGGGTGAGAAAGCAGCAGGTAAATTTGACAGAAGTGCTAGGCTCCTTTTTTGGCTTTATAGCCACTGCCTTGCAGTGCTGGAGTAGCTGCATGCTGACACTAATGACCACAGTGTTTGTTGACAGACAGGCTTATAGTCTAGAGAGTTTTCAAGGCTATGCTCTTAATGTTTTTTAGTTCCCCCTTAGTTCCCATTGAAAGCCTCAGACTGTACTCACCATCACCAAGCACTCCTTCCTAGTATTGCAGCAGTAATAGAAATCATGTGTGGCCTTTGGTTTGCCCAAGCTGAGAGTGCTGCTCCAGTTCCCCAAACAGACAGTACAGCTCTCTCCTAGCATGTACAATTGCAAGAAGGAGTGCAACAGCAGGGAAAATGAGAATGCCATGATAAGAGGTATCTTTTTCTTTACTGCCTGGGGATAATGAGATCTTGGTTCTTTTGTGTACCATGGAAGTTTGCCATCATTTTACCAAAATACTCAGCAGTTTCCAGAAGTAAATGACTTCATAACTTGAGTAAGCAGATACTTGTTATGGGTGAAGGGTTTTTTGTAGCAGTCTTGTGATGCTCTGTGGTTTTCCGTGGCTTTTTGGTTTGCTTGAGTGGAGAGCTTGTGGACAGATGCTCATGATTTACCACATACTGTCACAGACCCTGCAAACCAAACAGGCCAAGTGCTGGCAGTGGCTCAAAACATCTCTCAAACACAGTCTACCATAAGTGATGCTGAGTTATGTTGCAGGACTGCACGCAAGGAAAAGACAAAGCAATACAAGGAAATGAATATGACGTGCCTTAATCAAATGCCCATGACTACTGCTGCCTGCCTTGCGAAAGGGAAGCTGAAATGCAAGGGTGTCTTCCCCTGCAGTGTGTTGTTTGGAAATGCCTGGAGCTGCTCTTTAAAGAGAGGGCATCTCTAAACCTGTAGATCACCTTGCTCAGAGGGGATATGGGGAAACTCGAGCCAGGATTCGATTCACCTTGGGCTGCAGCTGTGCCATCTTCCCAGCATGCACATACCTCTGAGGAACAAGAAGTCAGGTTCCTCATCTCATTGTTGTAACTGATGAGATGTGAAATGAGTTTCTGTGAGGAATAAATGCTCTTAAGGTAGCAAACAAAATTTGCCAGTAGATAAACCTTCACAAACAGTGCTGAACAACACACTGAAAGGCACATAAGGAAAAGCATCAAAGTGGTGAAAGATAATTGCATCTTTTACCTACTTACTTGTCTCTCCTGTGAAGACTGATGTATTTTTCACTGTATATGGTGCTTGTTTCCCACTCCCCATCCCCATATGGTGCTTGTTTCCCACTCCCCATCCCCTTCTTTTTGAAATGTTACATGTCCATTCAAGTTTCATTCTGACTGCAGCTTGTCTGGTGCCTTTAGTGGGCATACATGGAATTAATTCCCAATGACAAGGTTTAGATTAGTGCTGGAGTGGCTACTTCATAACCTCTTGCTACCCTGAGAAAGGCAGCAGACACCTCAGAGTACCTCACCAATAGTGTGCACAAGTTGCTGCAGCATAGAAACAGCTTTAACTAGACCCAGCATTGTAAAGTGAAAAACAACACTGTAAGGAATATTATTGGGAAGAACAGAACAGGGGATGAAATGAAAAGGTGATCTAGGACTTCAGTCAGACAGCAGAATTTGTTGCAGTGAAGTGAAAAGATGCTGCTGGACACAAATACTAGACAAAAATTACACAAATGCTGCTGATACAAAAAAGGAAATTTGCTAAAAGAGCATCATCAAAGCACTGTGCAAGGAATACAGTCTGATTGTTGTGTGTCCTGGAGTTGATAGTATGTGGATAAAAGGAGATAAAAAGATGTTACAGTAATAAAGGCACAGAGCTAATGCATAGAAATATTACATAAGAAACAGCAGTGGGATTTATTTGGAATGCAAATACAAGGAAACAGAATGAGTCAGAAATAACTGCTAAGTCACAGGACAAGCAGAGGGAACAGAGGCACAGTGAGAGGAAAGAAATGTTTGGATTTTACAAGATGAAAATGAAAGTTCTTGGAGTGACATCAGGAAGTTAAGCAAGTGAGACGCCCTGTGATACATATCTGGCCAGAGAGGCAATTTAGGAAGGGGAAACACCTGTATTTGCTCACTGAAAATGTAATAGCTGGAGCCATAATGCATGATGAGATCACCAAAAGTGAGTGGTTTTGTCATGTTAGCCAAAAAAAACAACCATGGCTTTTTGGATGTCTGAGTTTTAAGCCAATTATTTTTTCCCCTGTGTTTGCTGTGTTAAAATCAGGTATTTCTTCATTTTTTTTCCCTCTGAAGTAGAATCAGTGTTGCCATCTGCATTTAATAGACCCTGAGTCTGAATGCTGCCATTGAGCAAAGTCTTCTTTCTTGTTCTGATATCCTGCCAATGTCTCTGGTAAGAAAGGATACAGATTTGTGTCTGTGTCATTATTTTAGGCTATGCTCCTACTAGAATGAAAGTTCTTATGCTAAGTTATGAACCACATTCCCATAATGCTTAGTTTCTTATGCTCAGAGCACAGCTAAGCTGTGTATGACCTTTAGATTAGATAACTTTCAAAAAGTGCAGAGTAAGATTTTTCATCTGTATCAGAACTTGGATCTGTGTTGAATGTTTGCACTTTTGATGCTTCCTCTTTCATGAGTCTCAGAAAAACATAATTTGGGTTGCATGCTAGGGTGATGGTATTTTTAGATGAACAGGAGATTAGATAATGCTGTGTAGCAAGATTTTAAAATAAGTTCTGCAAAGTACAGATTTCATTATCTAAAATAGCATCCAGAGTTGGTCTCCATCCTCTGTCACTTGACACACCACTACAACCAGATACATGGTAAGCTGTGGTCTTGTTATTGGTCATCTGAGGTGGTCTTAAGCTAATCAGGAAAGTTAAAAAGATTATTTTTGAGAGAGAGTTTGAATTTCTTTTAAACTACTGGTCAAAAAATGAGCAACGAATGTTACTACTGTTCAGTTGTAATACTGAAATTATAATGGGAAAAAAAGAATGCTGTGAGCAACTCAGTAACCCCTTCTTTCCCCCCACCTGAGAAGCATTGGCTGGACTTTCTATTACTCTTTGCTTTTTATTAAAACAGAAATTAGCCATCATTGAATGTCAGGGCTAAATGTTGCTTGACTTAAAAGGTAAATGATACACGTCTGGGACCATCAGTGAATGCTGTAGAGAGTGGTTCACTCCATCTGGCTCTACATGTCTAAAGCTGTAAGTTCAACCTTTGGGCTCTCTTCCTAGTTGTCAGCACTGTCCCCACCAGAGAAGGGTGTTGGAGGTGAATCATTCTCTGGTGTCATCTCTTTGTTACTGTTTCCTCTGGATAAATGCTTGGTATATGTCAGGGTGAGTAAGTTATCTCCAGCTGGGTCCTTTCCCTAGCAGTCGTCACCACTCTGCTCATCTCAGCCCCTGATCACAAAATGCATTTATAGATCTACTGAGATTAAAGTGACCACTGGGCCATCAGCCTTGATGCCCTGGGCTCCACGGGCCACTGGAGAGCACCTTGCCACTCTCAAAGCAAGACTCAAACTTGTACTGTATGCTTTCTGGGGAGGCAGTCATTTTCTGATGTCCTCAAGCAGACTGGAATCTCCAAGATTCCAGGAGCACTGGAACAGTGTCCAGGTGATGAGTCAGCCTGATCTAAACAAGTGTGCCTTGATTCTAGTTTGAGGGGGTTTTGACTTCGGCTTCTAGACGCTGTTTTTTGTGATGGCTCTGCCCTCTCGTTTAAAAAGAGTACCGCAGAAGCTGGCATCCAAATTCAATGCACGATCCATGAAGAAGATTCCTGGCAGGGAAACACATGCAAGCATTTTCTTTATATTTCCTCCACCACTACCCCCAAGGGAAATCCTAGAGTGGCCACACTCACCTCACCTTGAAACTTCTCGGATGCTCAGGCATATCTACAAAGTAAAATGCCTCCAGCATAATGATATACTCCTATGGAGCTATCTGCACAAGAAATGCAACAAGACCAATACCCTCTTTTGTATTACCTATAAATACCACATCCAGCTCAGCAGCTAAGTCCTCTGTCTTGATATTGGTTTTTATTGCCTTTAATAGTTTTATGACCGTAATTAATTCAGTGTTTGATGAGAGAGATGTGGCCATAGTTATATGCTTCTCATGAGGCAATGATCTGAACAGCTGAGGCACCACATTCTGATTAGTAGTGACAGACATTGCTCCCTTAATTTAAGAACTGCAAGGTTATTCTTTTTTTTTACCCACATAAAACAAATCTTTTGGGCATCCCAGACCTTTCTCACATCCATTTTTTTTTTACAGCTACTGATCTTATTAAAAAAGGAGCAATAAACTGTCCCAAACAAAATTTCTTTGGACTGCTTTCATTAATGCAGTAGTTCCTTACCTTTAAGGACCTGACCATACAAAGAATAAAAAGTAGCTATTTTCAGGATAAAAGATTTCATTTCAAGTACTATGGTCACCAGAAATGACCAGAAATGTCTTGCTTCCTAATTATTTTCAATTCCCTTGTCTTTATTTGAAACTAAAATGGTTAGGTGAAGCTACATGTTGGGCATTGAGCATAAGTTCTGTGATAGCTATTAAAGCAGTCCTACAAAGGGATCTGGACAGGCTGGATCAATTGTATGAGGTTCAATAAGAACCATTCTGGGTTCTCCACGTGGGTCACAACAACCCAGTGCAACACTACAGGCTTGGGGAAGAGTGGCTTGGAATGATAGACAACAATAAAAGATCTGGTGGTATTGGTGAATACCCAACTAAATATGAGCTGACAGTGTGCCCGAGTGGCCAAGAAGGCCAACAGCATCCTGACTTGTATCAGGATGCCCCTGGACTTGGCGCTATTGAGGCTGCAGCTCAATTGCTGTGTTCAGTTTTGGGCCTCCTCCCTGCAAGAAAGATGTTGATGTGTCGGAGCATGTCCAAAGAAGAACAGTGTGATGGTTTGGGTGTTCCCCACCTCCCCACACTTTAGAAATCACCCAGACTAGACTCAGCCGGCTCTGGAAATTTGAATGAAGCTTATATTTACAGCTGGCACAATGTACAAGCAGATAGTTACAGTATATACAGTTATAGACAGAAATAGACAAGGTAAAAAGGTAATACAGACACAATTCCCCTCCCAGAAACCTGAGTCCCCAGGAGGGGCTCTCAACCACCCCTCACTTTCCCCCTACCCCTCTCAACCTTACCCCAATCCCAAGGAAGAATGGAGGTTCGGCCAAGAGGGTTAAAAAGCAAGGTGAAGCAGCCAAGCAAAGGGAGGGTGAGGTTAGAAAGCAAGATGGAGTCCAGCCAGCAGCCTCAGCTTCTCCCCAGCAGGCAAAGCTCCCCAGCGGAGAGAAGAAGCAAGTGCAGTAATCTTTGTTTTGCCTTTCTTCTTTACACATCCCACCAAGACTGTGAGAGAAGTAGACCTCACCATTGTTTTCATTTTCCAGCCTATCATCTAGTTCTTCTCACCAAAACATGCTAGCTAGGCTCAACCTAGCACAGACAGTGAAGCTGGTGAAGGGTCTAGAGAAAAAGTCCTGTAAGGAGAGTCTGAAGAAACTGGAGTTGTCTACCCTGGAGAAAAGAAGGCTGAGGGGAAGCCGTATCACTCTCCACAACTACCTGAGACAAGGTTATATAAGCGAGATGGGTGCAGGTCTTCTCTCCCAAGTAACAGTGAAAGAACAAGAGGAAGTGGCCTCAACTTGCACCAGGGAAGGTTTAGGTTGGATATTTGGAAGAAAATTCTTCACTGAAAAGGCTGTAAAGTAGTGGAACAGGCTGCCCAGGTAAGTGGTTGAATCCTCATCACTGGAGGTATTTAAAAGACCTATAGATGTGGCACTAAGGAATTTGGTTTAGTGATGGACTTGATAATGCTAGGTTAACAGTTGTAGTCAGTGATCTTCAAGCTGTTTTCCAACCTGAACAACTCTATGATTCTATAATTTCAGCTGTATTCAAACACTGCTTTCCTGTCTTGTACCTGCCAATTCATTTTTCTACTCTTGTCAGCAAAGCCCATATACTGTGCTCATGTTTTTTAATACAAGACACAGGGAAAGTCCCCAAGCTGTCAAGAGGTCTGTTAGCTTGATATAGCCCACATCTTTCCTCTCATCCCGTTGCATACTTTCATTTGTTCTCCATTCAAAAACACAGATCTCCTTACCCATGATCTCACAAAGTGCCAATCATCTGAATTCGTCAGATTTTTGTGAAAGGCTTCTTCAAGTAAAGAATTTTATCATGGGTTCAGGAGCAGCACTTGTACTTAGGGGGTTTTCTTCTTCTGTTTTTCAGCTCTGCAGCAATCACAGCAACCTGAATAGGTGAAATTCTTTGGTATTTTGGGTGACAGTGTGGTGCAGTCTATTGTCCTGGTGTCCATCAGGATTTATTGTATATATTGAGGCAGTCAATGTTTGAAATCAATTCAAATAAATCTCACATTTTTTTCTTTTATATATATATATATGAGACTGTATTTCTAACAGGGAAAAGTAATTGTATCTTCCCAGCACATCAAAGCAATATGTCTGTACCTTCCTTAGACACAGTTTTTCCTCAGCATTAGGTAGATTGAACATAGGTTTCATCACAAAAAGAGGGCAAAATAATAATGTACGTTTAGTGCTTATCACTTTTGTTATGTCCCATGGCCTTTCTGCCTTCTAGGCATTAATGGTAAAGAGCAAATGGTGTCATCTCAAAGGCTACTCATCCACCTGCCCCTCCCTACCTAACTTGCACAGCATGATTTTTGTTAAGTCATTTACATTTACATCTACTTTCAGGGACTGTATGTCATTTACATTTACTTTTAGGCTGGATGTTAGGAGGAAGTCTTGACAGAGAGAGTGATT
>WAAF01007135.1:16238-96909 GCA_013400475.1 Tricholaema leucomelas
GGTATCAATCAGCACCCCCAGATCCCTTTCTGTCTGGCTGCTCTCCAGCCACTCCGACCCCAGCCTGTGTCTCTGCATGGGGTTGTTGTGGCCAAAGTGCAGCACTCAGCACTTGGACTTATTGAACATCCTTGATAATTCACATACAAAGGAGCAACATTGGACATGGTTAAGGAACCGCACGGTATAAAGATAGTTGATGTAGAAAATAATCCAATCTGATAAAGCTCCAGGAGAAACAGCACAGCAGGATGTCACAGAGTGGAAAGAAAAAGATGGGCATAAAACAAAAATGTGTTCAAATTAACATGGTCAGGGCCATTAAAATGTGTTGGTGTCCTCAGGGGCTCAGCACTCTCATTCTCAAATCTCTACCTGTGTTTTCTAATCAGTGCATCTCTCTCCTTTCAGGTGCTGAAATTCGTCCCTGAGGCTGGGCATCCCAGAAGAAAAGGCAGAACCAAGAACAACATGGCCTTAGTAGATATACAGCTGGATCACCACGAGCGTTGTGATTGTGTCTGCAGTTCAAGACCACCCCGATAAAAAAGAAAAAAGAAAAAGAAAGGCAGAAAGAAGGAAACAAACCACACTAACTGCAGCTTACTGGATGTTTCCTTTCAAGCAGGATTGCTCTGAGGACCTTTACTCACTAATCATTTGAATTTTGCTACTAGCCTGCCTTTGCAATTAGCAGAAATGACCGCGGTTTTTCAGCATAGCTGTGCTGATTAGTGCCATGGCAGATAAACAGGTATATCATAGATTTATGTATCAGCATCCAAAATATAGCATTATGGTTATCTGTAACTAGTTTCTGAGCACTGAGATTGTCAAAGCTCAGTTACAGTCCTTAGGCACACAGTGCCCACTGAAGTTGAACAGCAGTTGTGTAGGTATTCGTGGTAGCTGGCAATGAAATGGCATTATGTTTATGTTTCTCACTCTCAGTTCTTAACTCAAATTATGCTCAGCTCTCTTGAGGGCCAGTAGGGTTTTATAGGTGTAAACAAAGAGGTAATTTGAGCCTGTGTTAGTGTAAAATGGATTGTGCAACTCCAAGAGGGAACCTCCCAGTTCTCTGGCCCAACAGAGTGAGGTATAGTCAAGTCCATCACTGCATGAAATAGCACACCAGTGGAGTCCAGTCTCACTGTTAGTACTCATCAAATCGTGGTGAAACTAGTAGATGCTCTGCATAGGTTGAAACACTGATGACAGTAGAGGGGTGATAGGAGGCTGGTAGCTTTGCCTTGGTTACTCCACAGGAGCCATCACTCAGGCCCTTCTACAAGAGAGTGCCTCTGCCAGGTCCCCAAGTAAATCCCCATGGGCTGGGGCTGGTTCTGGTCTCTGCCTACCTGGACTGTCCTTTGCCCAGAACTGCCCACAACTGCTCACAGGAGGATTCCCTGCTACATGAAAAAGGAGAGAACACCCTCCACTTGCATCCTCCTCACTACAGTTTGAGGAGTGCCATGTTTCCCCATGCGGGTGATGAAGATAGGAAACTCGTTTGTTGAAAATATTGTTCTGTTTTGCAGTTGAGTTACTGGGAAACAAAACTGTGCTCAAGATTTAATTATTGTTGTTTGCTTTGGGGGTTGTTTGTTTTATATATAGATTATTATAACTTCGTTATATATGCATTAATCTTAGTTACCTGAGGTTAGTTGTCTTGATTCAGCTCTGTATATTGCCACGGTTGAACTTTTGACAGTGAATTTCATTTGTGGATTGCATTTTGCTGAGGCATATTAACTCATTAAGCAACGCCTTTCTGTCGTGGAAAATGTGCATCATTTATTAACTTCCAGAAGACAATTATTAAATACCACCTCATAATAAAATAAGCACTTTAAGAGCTACAGCATAGCTTCCTATACCTTTCAAAATATTATGAAAGTGCTCTAGCTGAAAAAGGAAAAAAAAAAGTCTTCCAAACTAGCTTTAAAGGATTTTAAATGCTGCTGCAAGTGTAAAATACAGGCAAATTTACGTCTGGCAAATTGGAGTTTTGATCATGAATGTAACAGAGGCTGCACATTTAATAGCTGAGGTTTTGTATTTGATAGCAGGCATAGGCGGCATCGATTCATTGACTCATCCTGTTTGTGTCGCCTCTTCTGTCTCCGTCTCTCTGAAAGAATGAAATAGGTTGACAATAATATCATAGTATCATAGTATCATCAGGGTTGGAAGAGACCTCACAGATCATCAAGTCCAACCCTTCAACACAGAGCTCAAGGCTAGACCATGGCACCAAGTGCCACGTCCAATCCTGCCTTGAACAGCTCCAGGGACGGCGACTCCACCACCTCCCTGGGCAGCCCAAATGCATTATAGTTAGTGGAAACTGGCATGTGCTGTAATACAATGTTGAGGTTCTTCAAGACAGTGTGTTTTAGAAATCTACACTTTCCTTACAAAAGTGCTCTAATGTTCTGCCTTATTACCCTCTTTATCAGTTCAAGTATTTTGTAAGTGCTGGTTTATAGTTTTAGCAAAACTTTACTGAAACATCGCTTAGAAAAGTTGTATTGCTTTCTTTCCTCTAATCTTTGAGATTCAAAAAGTGGTTGTTTTTGGTTTTGGTTTTTTTTTTTAATTATTTATATTATTTTTTTTTCCTCTCTGGCTCCCAGATGTTTATTTTAAAATGCTTCTGAATCCTGACTTCGGAAGTGATTCATCATTTTTCAAAGCAATTCCCATTAAAAGAACAGCACTGCAACCAAAGCCTGCCAGCTTCATTGCTCTGTTCAGAACTGTTTAAAAAAGGATTTCTTTCTTTTTCTGTCTCTAGCTTAATAAAAATACTGACCCAGTCCTTCCTTAATTTTTAGCTAATTGTGATGGTTTGGGTGTTTCCCACCCCACCACACTTTAGAAATCACCCAGACCAGACTCAGTCGGCTCTGGAAATTTGAATGAAGCTTATATTTACAGCTGGCACAATTTACAAGCAGATATTTACAGTATATACAGATATAGACAGAAATATACAAGGTAAAAAAGGTAATACAGACACAACTCCCCTTCCAGAAACCCTGAGTCCCCAGGAAGGCCTCTCAACCACCCCTCACCTTCCCCCAACCCCTCTCAACCTTACCCCAGTCCCAAGGAAGAATGGAGGTTTGGCCAAGAGGATTAAGAAGCAAAGGTGAATCAGCAAAGCAAAGGGAGGGTGAGGTTAGAAAGCAAGATGGAGTTCAGCCAGCAGACCGAGCTCCCCAGCAGGCAAAGAGCTGAGAACACAGCCCAGAATGAAGTCAAGAGCGAGGTGACTTTATCTAATGTTTTGCTTTTCCTTTCTACACATCTCAGCAAGGCTGTGAGCGAAGTAGACCTCACCACTGTTTTCATTTCTCAGCCTATGATCTAGTTCTTCTCACCAAAACATTCTAGCTAGGCTCAAACTAGCACACTAATTTTGGGAGAAATAGACATGCAAACCTTGACAATACTGATTGTTTTTGAGAGAGTGCACTCCAGTATATGTTCCTTACTGAATTCTGAAGTTGTACTTGAGCACTCTGGCCCTGTAGGTAGCATTGGTTGTAGGACACAGCAATTTAGTTAGAACGGCTTTGAGCATTGAACGATCCTTGAATTCCCACCCACCAGGGGAAAGTGTTCACCAGGCATCAGGTTTGCCTGGTGCCTCTCACACACCTCTGTCTACTCACCCAGCCTGCTAATCTGAGGGATTCATCGTGCTCTGGGAGCCTGAGTTAGCATTGCAGATGACTGAAAAAGGAGGGGATCTTCCAAAATGTGCCTTAGCCCTCAGGTTGAAACCTCCCATTGCAGAGCTTTTCTTTCTCAATTTGGGTTATGTAGAAAGATCTGAAATCTCATTTGAGCATCCACACAAATTTAGGTGGTATGAATACACATTTTAAAGACAGAACAACTTATAGTTTATAGAATCATCATAGAATGGTTTAGGTTGGAAGGGACCTCAAGGATCATCCAGCTCCAACCCCCTGCCATAGGCAGGGACACCTCCCACTAGAGCAGGTTGCCCAAGGCCTCATCCAGTCTGGCCTTAAACACCTCCAGGGAGTTTATCTTACTGAATTGGATATGGGCATCAGTGGATGCCAGAGTCCAGCAGAAAAAATCATCTGTAAAGTAAACTAAATACCAGCAATGTTTTTTCCTTTTTATTTATTAGCAGAAATTACAGAAGTGTTTTTCCATATATTTGTTTTCTCTTTTGTCTATGCAATAATTGTTCTATTATTTGCATAATATTTTAACTTGAAAAGCCAAGCTGTCAAAACTAACTAATGTTGTTCACTTCTATTGCTGGACTTAGACCTTCCCAAAAGAAATACATTTTCAAGGGAAATTCAGAAAAAAAATCTCTAATTTCAAGCCACTCAGTAGCTTTTGTTTCTTCTGGAATAAATCCTCCTTCCTCAAGTGCAATCTATATTTTTCTATTTTGTTATCTCAGTTAAATGCAGCTTTCCTAGCAGTATTTTTACTTTATGCAGTATGTAATATGTCTTTATCTTGATGAAAAAAATAAATACTGCTTTTGAAGGAAGATACTCTGTGTAATTATTTGGAATTCAGATGAACTAAAACTCCTGATTTGTTGAAAGACATTTCCGCAGCATGGCACCAACCGTGCTGGGTCTTCTCGTGAGTGTTAGCGTTGTGACAGCAGCACAGCATTTCTGATAGCCACATTAGGACACTCCCCTAGACTTCGTGCTGGTCTCAGCCCCCATGGGCTTGTCTTCATCACAGATGTCCTTGTTTGTCCTGCTGAAGCTGCTCCCTGCTGGCACATCAGCATCCTGCTTAAGCTCTGCATCTCACCTAAATCAGGGCAGAGCTCAATATTTAACTGAATACTTGTAACCACAAAAAATCACAGTATCGCAGTCTCACAGTATCACCAAGGTTGGAAGAGACCTCACAGATCATCAAGTCCAACCCTTCAACACAGAGCTCAAGGCTAGACCATGGCACCAAGTGCCACGTCCAATCCTGCCTTGAACAGCTCCAGGGACGGCGACTCCACCACCTCCCTGGGCAGCCCATTCCAGTAGCCAATGACTCTCTCAGTCAAGAATTTTCTCCTCACCTCAAGCCTAAATTTCCCCTGGCACAGCTTGAGGCTGTGTCCTCTTGTTCTGGTGCTGGCCGCCTGAGAGAAGAGAGCAACCTCCTCCTGGCTACAACCACTCCTCGGGTAGTTGTAGACAGCAATAAGGTCAGCAATAACCAATACAGGATTGTATGACAGAATATTTTTGTGTGTTGGTGTTCATCTAGCATTTAAGTGCACAGGAATTAAACAGAATTCATAAATTATATGTCTAGTTTTACCATCCCAAAGACTAAACTCAAGACAACTGTAACTATTTGCAAGTGTACTTTCAAATCAATTTTTACTAATGTTTTGGTGCAGTGTCCCCTCTCAAGCTGGAGAAGTACCAAACTGAAATGCAACCTACCCTGGTAAGTGCAGGCATTTCCCCCAACTTAGAAGCAAATTTCGCTGTTGTGCCTCTGGAGCATAGCTTCCCTAGCCAAAGTTCTGAATAAACTTTTCATTATAACACAATTCTCATATAGTTTGGGACAAGCACCTTGAACAAAAATACCATTAAAACTGACGTTAGTTTTACATGCCACAGCTTGAATTACAATGTTGACAAAATATATTCTTCACTTTTAGAGTGCTGCCAAAATTTTTCATTAAGGTTCTTGTCTTAAGCTAAAGCTGCCTTGGGTCTTTACTGGTGTTTGGACTGAATCAGGACATTAAATTTTTTTGCCACGTTAATTCTTCACTAGCTAGACACTCTTTCTGATGAGAGAAATATAGAAAGCATACAGCCCAAGGACCCAGCTTTGTAACCTGTGCTCATGCATAGATCATAGAATCAACCAGGTTGGAAGAGACCTCCAAGATCATCCAGTCCAACCTATCACCGTGGCACTAACTGCCCTATCCAGTCCTTTCCTGAACACCCCCAGGGACGGTGACTCCACCACCTCCCTGGGCAGCCCATTCCAATGCCAATCACTCTCTCTGGCAAGAACTTCCTCCTAACATCCAGCCTATACTTCCCTCGGCACAACTTGAGGCTGTGTCCCCTTTTCCTGTTGTTGGTTGCCTGGGAGAAGAGACCAACCCCCACCTGGCTACAGCCTCCCTTCAGGTAGTTGTAGACAGCAATGAGGTCTGCCCTGAGCCTCCTCTTCTCCAGGCTAAACAACCCCAGCTCCCTCAGCCTCTCCTCATAGGGTTTGTGTTCTAAAGCATGTGTGCTTTTTTCTGTGCAGAAATGCCACTGACCTAGAGCCATCACCTGTTCAGTGAGCATTTTTATCCCCTTTGATTTGTTCCTTGTTACAGAAATATTGTTTTTTTTAATTAAAAAATAACCCAAACAAAACCAAAAAGGCACTCAGAAGAGACATTTCCTAACAAAGGAAGCAGTTCTCTTGTGCAGAGTGGACAAGGACATATTTAACAAAGACATTTTTTGCCCTTCAGAAATGCACCAAATACACTGTGTAGCCATCAGCTCAGCTATTGCTAACTGTTCACGGACGGCACAGAGCTCCTCCCAGCTGGCATCACTCTGTGCCCACATAACTGTGGCTAGCTAAATTTATCAGTTTGTCCTTGTCCTTGCATGAGGGAAAGCTTTTATAAATCTGCAACGTGAAAAGTAGCTCTGCGTTTCTCTAAGCTTGAGGAAGTCATTCATGACCTTGCCATTATCTTGTTTAGGTAATAATATACATCTTAAACATTTTCCTTCAGCGATTTGAAGAATGCAGGATCTTCTTCCAGGTGATCTTACCATCTGCAACAGCTGTAAAATACTTCTCTGCAAATTCATTTAAGATTTCCCTTGCTCTTTTCTGGAGTGCATTGCCCAGCCACGCTGCTGTTAACGCAGATTCAACAGATGTCCAATTTGGTACTTAAGTCTCCTAAGGACTCCAGCAAAGCAGCTAATGAAAATGTAGAAATTAGTGTTCTGGCCTCTCGTTCTAGGAGCTCTGTTTACTGATAGTCTTGGTCAAAGACTATCAAAGACTCCAGAGGAGAGCCACGAAGATGATCAGAGGGCTGCAGCACCTCTGCTATGAGGACAGGCTGAGAGAGTTGGGGCTCTGCAGCCTGGAGAAGAGAAGGCTTCGAGGAGACCTTAGAGTGGCTTTCCAGTATCTGAAGGGAGCCTACAGGAAGGCTGGGGAGGGACTATTGACAAGGTCTGGTAATGTCAGGACGAGGGGGAATGGGTTTAAGCTGGAAGAGGGGAGATTTAGACTGGATGTTAGGAGGAAGTTCTTTACAGTGAGGGTGGTAAGACACTGGCACAGGTTGCCCAGGGAGGTTGTGGATGCTTCCTCCCTGGAGGCGTTTAAGGCCAGGCTGGATGAGGCCTTGAGCAAGCTGCTCTAGTGGGAGGTGTCCCTGCCTATGGCAGGGGGTTGGAGCTGGATGATCCTTGAGGTCCCTTCCAACCTAAACCATTCTACGACTCTATGACATACACTGAAATACATAGCATTCATCATTTGGTTGGCCATTCGTTGGTGAGACTTGAAAATCTGCCTAAAGTGTTTAAAATGCAAATTAGATTTTGCATTTCTTTCAAAAAATCTTCTTCAAGAAATGGATTTTCATAATAGCAAATATCCTGCCAATGATGAAGGAAGTGTTCTAGTTTTTAGACTATGTTCTAAAATTGATTTGACTTATCATAGAATCATAGAATCAACCAGGTTAGAAGAGACCTCCAAGACCATCCAGTCCAACCTATCGCCCAGCCCTATCCAGTCAACAAGGCCATGGCACTAAATGCCTCATCCAGTCTTTTCTTATATGGGGCAGGCTGTGGATGTAGTATACCTGGACTTTAGCAAAGCCTTTGACACCTTCTTCCACAACAAGCTCCTGGCAAAGCTGGCAGCTCATGGCTTAGACAGATTGACTCTGATATGGGTCAAGAATTGGCTGGAAGGCTGGGCCCAGAGAGTGGTGGTGAATGGTGCCACATCCAGTTGGCAGCTGTCACTAGTGGAGTTCCCAAGGATCAGTGCTGGGCCCAGTCCTGTTCAATATCTTTATTGATGATCTAGACGAGGGGATTGAGTCCAGCATCAGTAAGTTTGCAGATGACACCAAGGTAGGAGCAGGTGTGGATCTGTTGGAAGGTAGGAGAGCCCTGCAGAGGGACCTGGACAGGCTGGATGGGTGGGCAGAAGCCAATGGGATGAGATTGAACAAGGCCAAGTGCAGGGTTCTGCACTTTGGCCACAACAACCCCAAGCAACACTACAGGCTGGGGACAGAGTGGCTGGAGAGCAGCCAGGAGGAAAGGGACCTGGGGGAACTGGTGGATAGTAGGCTGAAGATGAGCCAGCAGTGTGCCCAGGTGGCCAAGAGAGCCAATGGCATCCTGGCCTGTATCAGGAACAGTCTGGCCAGTAGGAGGAGGGAGATTATTCTTCCCCTGTACTCAACACTGCTCAGGCCACACCTTGAGTCCTGTCTCCAGTTCTGGTCCCCTCAATTCCAGAGAGATGTTGAGGTGCTGGAACATGTCCAGAGAAGGGCGACAAAGCTGACGAAAGACTTAGCACTTGGTCTGAATTTATAAAGCCTGAATTTTGAAACCAAGTTTCCAAACCTCATTTATGTTTAGCTTGCAGGAAGTTGCAGCTTTAATAAAAAATGGAACTAGTTATGCAACAGCAGTTCCTCTGTTAGATGCTCCAGTTTCAAGCTGACAAAGGATTTTTGCTTCATTTGAAAGAATTTCAGTTTCAGAACCAGTACACAGAGAACCTGATAAAAAGAGCCAGGTACCCTTCCAATATTTTTATACAAATGGTGATGACATAAGAAAAAATCTAACTCATCTTCCTTGCATTTTGTTAGATAAGTAATAAGAGCAGACATCTTAACCTGTTTGTTCTGTGTTTGATTTTGGAGATTGCCATCTGAAATAGCAGGTGCACTGAGATGAGCTCTTTTGGATCGATCTGAAATCAGCTTACCCTCAAAGATGAATGTGGTCTGGAGAATCACCCTTTGTATCAATACAATTCCACCAAATCTTTCTATTCATTGTCATTGTCACACCCTTTTATCAAAGGAAGTACAAATGGTTTGGTAATACGTCCACTTGTATCTAGCATATGAAAGAAGTGGGTTCCCTCTTCAAAAATGAAAACTCTTATGTATTGAGGGATCACAGATTGGCTGAGATGGGAAGGGGCCTTTATAGCCAACCCTCTGCTCAAATCAGGTTCATGTACAGCAGGTTTCTCAGTCATGTCCAGATGGGTTTTTAATTTCCCCATGGATGGAGACTCTACCAGAAACAGAATCTTGCACCTTCTTTTAGGGCTGTGGATCAGGGAAGACTTTCCAGTCCTTGGTGACCAGGCACTCCTCCCTCCCAACGCAGGCAGGATTTCAAACTCATAGCCTCAAACTGTACACAGTTAACACTCCAGGAGGAGTGTCCCTGAACTCGACACTTGACCTCAGGTGGTCTTGACCCCTCCCCAGGGGTGGGTTTGGACACCCCCAGGTGATGGTTAGCCCACTCCCCCTTCCTGTCCCATAAAAGCAGGGGGACTTCCTGTTCCTCTCTCTCTCTGGATCGCTCTCTGGACCACACTGCAGTTCTCTCTCTCTGCGCCCCTGCATCTCTCCACACACGTGGTCACCACCATCACAAACTGGGGTTGTATTTATACCTTTTGGTATTTGTTATTTTCCCCTTCCCCACACCTTTGTAACCTCCCTACCTCTGATACCCTTTTAAGTTATTGTTAAACTTCTCTTTTTAGCTTCCAAATCGAGTGAGATTGATTTATTTGGGTGTGCTTACCTTTCCTCTCTACTTCTAATTCCTTTCTTTGGGGACGGAGGGGGGAGAGGGAAGGGCACTTTACAAATTGTCATTGGTTCTATCAAATTTATTAGAGTCTCTGGGAATTTAAATCTGGACCCGAGACACAACCTTACCCAAGAGTATCTGTAGTACGATAATTCAAGGACCAGGGAGAGCCATGTGGTGTGGGGAGAAGGGCCTAACAAGCCTGCAGGAGGATTTTTCCCCCTAAAGTGTAGTAAACGTCTGAGTCATTAGTAACACAGGCATGACTTGTTAGATTACATGACTAAAGCCTTCTCTCCACACACAGGAAGGAGCAGAGGAGCACACAGTCTCAGTCACCTCATGAGAGTAATGGAGTACTGAATCCCCTCACCTCTGGGCTGGCCTGGGGGACCTCAGCCCATTGGCAGAGGAACACTCATCATCATGAGCCAGCAGAACACCGTCGCCATCAACCTACAGGCTGAAGGGTGGTCCCTGCTGGGGGCACAGGGACCACCATGAGACGGCAGGGGAAGGGTATTTCAAAATTGCACAGGGCTTCTTATGGGGTAGTCCAGGAAGGATGAGAAAAGGGGAGGATCAGGGTGGTTTCAGGAGGAGCAAGTGGGGACACAGCAAGAAAAGGGGACAAAAAGGACTGGTTATGTGCAAGCTGGCCTTGCCTGGCTGTGCGCTGTGTGTGACCAGCATGGTCTGTCCTGACCTCTCACTAAACTCCATTTGTAGTTATTTTTCCAGGTGACTGGCTCTATCCTGTGTGCAGGGCCGTGTTGGTGAGGTGTCACAGTGACAACTCCTGAGATAGGACTGGCAACTAGAGGCCCGTGTCTCCATGCTGTCAGTCATTTGGGAGACCCACCTGGCTGCTAGAGGGAGCAGAGGATCCAGTCCAATTGCCCAAGACACTGTGGGGTCTGAGAGTCACCCGAGGTCCACCCACACATGCATGTATATCTGCCTATAGGAAGAGCAGACTTTCCTGCGTCATCTGGTATAGGTGATCCTGCTCAGGCATGGAGGTTGGACTAGGTGATCTTTTGAGGTCACTTCCAGCCCCTGACATTCTGTGATCTTGTAATTCTGTGGTTCTGTGATTCTGTGAACATGTGTTCAGCCCCACCACTGGCTGGATGTGGGCACAATCAAGCAGAAGCATCCTCCCCTCCATCAGTCTGCCAGACAGAGCAGCCACTAACACCATTCAGCAAGCCATCACAGGGAAATCTTTCATAAACAGAGAAAAGATTGGAGACTGCAGTAGTTCACAGCTTCCAGATAGTTTTTCTCATTAAGTCATAAGAAAGCAAATTGTCTGGCTTTACTGGAACGTACAGGCTGGGCTGCAGCGTATCCCCCAGAGCATCCTCCTGAACTCAGAGAGTACCTGCTTTTAAGAGGCCTTCATTAAACTGTTCTGGTACTTGACAGATGGCACTCATTGCAACCTTTGCATCAAAATATCAACCTTTGGATTCTGTTGCTAATTTATTTCAAAAGGTCAGGCAAGGATTTGTGTGCCCTCGAGGAATCGATTACTTTGTAGGAAGCTGCAGTTTCAGTATTCAAATAAGCCCACACAGGAAAAATGCTGCAGTTTTCACTGTTAAACTCTATCTTAACACCAAGTACACAACTGATTACTAAATGAAGATAAGCCATGAAAAAGACTTAACTGTTTGGGTTTTTTTTTCAATTAAAATTCAATTAAATTGAAGACACTTGGGTCCAAATTAAGAACCCAACAAGAAAGGGTAGGCAAATTAGTTTCACTGAGAAACGCAGCTACTGCATGCTTGAAATCTTCAGGCCTGAACAATGCAGGCTAGGTCAGCAATTTTAATAATCAAAATGCCAGCATCCCTCAAGAAGTCCTTCTGAAAAAAAGATAATTCAAGAAGCAAATGAAAACTAGTCGTGAACTGTGGTATCACTAGCAGATTACACTGAGCTCTGGCCAGCATCAAGTGCTTTTTTATTTGAGTATGTAAGTTCTTTAGTCTGACAAGCATTTTAACGAGCTGTGTAACTTCCATCACATACAAAACTGCTGTTCCTTGCCCCTCACAGTGCTGCTTATTGAAAAACAGGGACCAAGGAGTATTCCAAGTGCTTCTTGCATTCAACAGAGCTCACAAGGACATGCAAATGTCTACATTAAAAAAAAAACCACAATGCTTTCTATATGTGCTGGGGGAATTTTTGTGTGTTTAGCATGTATTTAAATCAACAAATTGCTTTTAGACTGCAAAAAACAATGGATCCTACTGAATAATTTATGGCAGCTGCAAGTTAGCAAAGCAATAACCCACCTAAAAACTGTATTTGTGAGGCATCTGCTAACTGATTTCCTACTGTTAACCCTTCCTTTTCCACTGCATTATGAGTCTCTAAACTATGGTGTTTGATATCCAGTGACACTGGCGTATAACCCAACTGGCCTGACCAAAGGAGGAACCTGACATCTGTGTAGTTTACCAAAGTGAAGGCTGACACACAGTATTGTTACTTGCTTTCTGTAAAACTTGTGTGAGGTATCTAATTATGTGGGTCTAGCATAAAATAGGCAAAAACTTACCTATTGATGAATGCTGGAAATCCCAAAACACCATGATAAGGCCTCTAGCTTGGACAACACTCATCAAGACTGCATGCTTCGCAAACTGCTAAGGGCTTATAAATTTTGCTATGTATAGACCACCTGATATAATACTGAGTACCTGAGAAATAGAATCAATAGAATAGAATAGAATCAATAGAATAGAATAGAATCAGCCAGGTTGGAAGAGAACTCCAAGATCATCCAGTCCAACCTAGCACCCAGCCCTAGCCAGTCAACTAGACCATGGCACTAAGTGCCTCAGCCAGGCTTTTCTTCAACACCCCCAGGGACGGTGACTCCACCACCTCCCTGGGCAGCCCATTCCAATGCCAATCACTCTCTCTGGCAAGAACTTCCTCCTAACATCCAGCCTATACTTCCCCTGGCACAACTTGAGGCTGTGTCCCCTTGTTCTATTGCTGGTTGTCTGGGAGAAGAGACCAACCCCCACTTGGCTACAACCACCCCTCAGGTAGTTGTAGACAGCAATAAGGTCTCCCCTGAGCCTCCTCTTCTGCAGGCTAAACAACCCCAGCTGCCTCAGCCTCTCCTCACAGGGTTTGTGTTCCAGGCCCCTCACCAGCTTTGTTGCCCTTCTCTGGACATGTTCCAGCACCTCAACATCTCTCTTGAGTTGAGGAGCCTAGAACTGGACACAGTACTGGACTGTGCTGTACAATAGTGTATGACATATTGCACTGAAACTGTGGAGGTTCTTTTTAACCCCAGAAAGTTTTCAGAGTAGCTTCTTAAACTGTATTTGGCTCTAGCAGTTGCTTCTCCTCCATTTAATCCAAAATGGAAAAATCATCTGGTCAAATGCATCTTGTTAATACACCTCTATATGCACACATGTAGACATATATATCAATAAAATACTTAGGACGCCTTTTTTTCCCTGTAATTGAAAGTTAATCAACAGCAGGAAAATGTTAAAATCCTACTCCATCAAGACAAAGTTCTTCATCATACAAAGAGAAATATTATTCACAGAATGACAGAATTAAACAGGTTAGAAAAGACCTTTGAAATCCCAGAGTGCAGCCTGTCACCTAACACCTTCTAATTAACTAAACCGTGGTGCTAAGTGCCTCATCCAGTCTTCTTTTAAACACCTCCAGGGATGGTGACTCTACCACCTCCATAGGCAGCCCATTCCAATGGCCAATCATTTTCTGTGAAGAACTTCTTCCTATTCTTTCACTACAGCTAAGTTTTCTGTCTTTGAAAAGTGAAGGCTGAAGTACTGCTTCAAGACCCTCTCATTTGTTCCTACTCTTCCTCTTTAGGTTTCCGTTTGTCATATAGGAGATTTTAAGAATACTTCTCAGTGCTAACACAGTTACTAAATGTGGTGGTTTGGCCCTGGCTGGGGGTCAAATGCCCACCAAAGCCACTCGGTCACTCCCCTCCTTAGATGGACAGGGGAGAGGGGAAAACATAACAAAATCCAGTTATAAGATAGGAGCAATTTAATAATAATAATAATAATAATAACAACAACAATAACAACCAAAAATTGTGTGCAGGAAGAAAAACTGAAGAGAGATGTTATTCTCTGCTTCCCACTATCTTATATCACAGCTGATGTCATCAATATGGCAAGGAATACCTCTTTGGCCAGTTTGGGTCATCTGGCTCAGCTGTACTCCCTCCCAACATCTTCATCACCCTCAGCTTACTCTTGGGGTGGGACAACATTGGCAAAACACAGCCTGGGTGGTTGTTCAGCAGTAGCCAAAACTCTGGTGAGTCATCAATGCCCAGCTACAGCACTGCAAAACATAGTACTAGAAAGATACCTTAAGGAGAATTAATTTCAGATCAGTCAAACCCATGACACTGAAGGTTGTTAGCTGTAGTTCATTAAAACTCTTTAGCTGAATTACTTTAATGAATTTTGCGGTTTTCCTTCTACACAACCCCTGAAAGATTGCTAACAGCCATGCTTTGTCTTTTGGGTGTTTTAATCCACAAGATATCAAAGAAATTCAGTGCATAAGAAATGAGCAAATGTTATGTATAACTCTCTCAAGGTCTTTGAATTGGAGGTTACTGCTGAACACGGACATCTGTCAGCAGAAGACAGAGATCATATTGTCTCGAGACACTGGCAAACCCTGGAAAATTATCAACTGCATGAAAACCTTAAGAGCTTCCTTATCTCATTTCATTCACAAGTGACACCTTGAGCTGCAACTCCTTGAAAATTTTCAAGCCTATCATTTTCATCTAAGATGATAACTCATCTTTGGTTCATAGGGCCATAATCTACACAGAGAGGAAAATTTCAAACAGTTATCTGACAGATACTACACCAGCCTTTGCTCCTCAGAATGGAAAAAGGCACACGGAGGATGAATGATGAATACAAGGCTCCATAACTCTGAAAGCATCCTGAAGGTTAGCCTGACCTCAAGAAACTTTGCTTCAGTTTGATATTTTGATTGTGTATTGTGTATCAGTTATTGGCATTGGAATATTAACTGAGTCTTTGACCCAGAAGCCTATCAATGTTGAGATGACTGACAAGACAGAGGATTCCTCTGACTAAATGCACATTCCTGGTCCAGCTTACATCCCCTGAGCGTCACAAGAGCGAAACAAGTCTATGCAGGGCATTTTCTCTGATTGCAACACAAACATCTAAACTCAGGGAAGGAGAACAGAGATGAAAAAGCACTTCTTTGACAACGTCATCCAACAGCCCAGTTCAGTCTAAATACTCTGCTTGACCTGTCCCACAGTTAGTTCCTCATACACACAATTAGCAACAATGAGCAGGGTCTGGCGATGTGCAGGGAGAGTACCTGATACAAGCTAAATACAGAAAGGTTAGTGTTAGTCTTGCTTTTGTCAAAGCTGAAAGCTGGTCCAAGTGGGCACATTTGCAGATGGAAAGCTGGGCTGAGGAGCAACTGGTAACTAAACACACCACTCCCTGTGCTCAGAGGAAAGGTCATCTAGATATACTGTTCCTACTTCATCAGGGAAAGGTTCTCCACCTCTTCCTTCTAACACAGTGTTTTAACATACTGTAGTTAACCCACATTTGAACCCAAATATGATGTTAAATATGGTGCTGATACGACATTTATAAGACCAGAATGCAGAGACACTGGCTTGTTTTGTAGACAATAAGGTGAATTTATGCATATGCTCAGTACTGCATTGCAAACAATTTCTCTTGTTAAACAAAATAAGTGACAATGCTATTTATTGACATTGCCTACTCCTAGGAAATGTTTGCCAATTATATTGGCTATGACTGTGCCATCTGTTTCTTCTTGCTAAAATCTGGTGAAGCCAGAACTGAATAATAGATCTCTGCAAAGTCCTCTCCCCTGTCTACTGGCACACAACACTATTCACTTCTAGCAATAAGCGAATGGCAGGATGCAATATAACAAAAAAAAAAGGCAGAAAATATAAGCTTCCCATCTATTAATTCTGAGCTGTTAGGACAGGCTGAAGCAATGGGCAGTTACAAAGAACATCTCAACTAATAATAGGAAGACTAAGTTACCATAACAGAATTATTACAAGAAAACGTAGAAGTAGCTGGGGGAACTACCCATGCCTGAACGTTGTTTGGAATTCAGTTGAAATGGATGGAGTGATGCAGAGGAAATTGCACAAGCTCCTTCAGGGTGAATTTGTCATGCTTGCAGAGCACTAATTCTTTTCAGGCATACAGTGCCATATAACACATCACTCATGGCATGGATCATTATAATTGCTTCTATAGATCATCCTATAGCAGTACCCCAGCTCCCAGCTCACGAGTCACAGCTTGGTATTTCCAACTGTTCCTTCTAATTCAACACAACTGTTTGTTCCACTTTTTTCAAGTTGTCCCTTACCAGACACTGTTCAGAAGCAAGATTTCATTTCACTCCCATCTCCATATGTTTGGGGTACGTTTTTGTACCCATTGGATTCAGAAGTTAACTGATTCTAGTGCACAGAGAAACAGTTATCCTTGTTGTTGTAGTCCTGCTGATTACTTTGCATAAGATCTCTACTGCAAAAAAGTTCTTTGTGAAAGGACAAGTCAAATGTCTGTGCAGTTCAGAACAGATACAATTCACAGAATCACAGAATCATAGAATCAACCAGGCTTGGATACCTCCAAGATCATCCAGTCTGACCTATGACCCAGCCCCAGCCCAACTAGACCATGGCATTGAGTGCCTCATCCAGTCTTTTCTTGAACACCTCCAAGGACGGTGACTCCACCACCTCCCTGGGCAGCCCATTAAGCCAGTTTTCATCTTGTATCATGAATCAATGTAGTATCATTATAAGCTAGAAAAACATTCTAAGTGTCTGCATTCAAAAATTAGTGTTAATGAGAGTTTCGGTTTCCTCAGCTTCCCTGATGTGTGATAGCAGATGGAAAAATGGTGGCATTTAGAAACTCCTATGATATCCTCCTCCCCACAAAATTTATATCCTGAAGAGGTCTTCCTGAGAGTATGAAGGTAAAAAAAGCTCATCAAAAAGACATTTCTCTGAGAAATCCAGCTGAATTTCAAACAGACTCATTTTCTAACCTGTGTACAGCAGATGATTTTCAAGCCTTGATCACATCTACAGTCCCTATAGTGACCTTGCTCAGTCAAAACTCATTGGCATTGGCCAGTGCTTGCTCATGAGCAACTGGTGCCAATAATAACTTCTGGGAAAGGCTGAACACTGGAGCACTTAAGGAAACTGGACTTATTGAAGCCAGCACTGAAAAGATTTTTTTCTTTTTTAAAGTGACATAGAAATTCTGTTTCTAGTTTCAGAAAATTCAAAGTAAAATAAATAAGTAAATAAAAGGAAATATTAATTCATCTGAAGCTGTCTAATCTAGCTGATTGAAAAGTACCACTCATGCTAATGGACAAAATGGACATTGAAAAATCAACTTTGTAAGTCTGAATCTTTTGTAGATTCTTAATACGTTATTTTACTCAATGCTGGGGCCATTGGACTGTGTGATATGTCAGTACGAAGCCCAAAGAAGTAATTCAGTTGCATAACATGGAAGAAATGTGCAATGTAAATTTGAGAAGAAATATGAGGTTGAGGGAACCCATACCACAGTAATCTTGATGGGAACTGTGTAAAAGCAGGAAGCTGCGGTGATTAACTCCCTGTGACATTCACGTATCACAGAGGGTAGAACTGATCTTATTAGCTGAGGAATGGGTCAAGCAGCATGCTGTAAATTGTCCTTTTGCCCTCTCAAAAATCTTCTCTGTGCTTCTTACTGTGCTAAAGAAATCCTAGATTGCAGAGAAACAAATGTTAGAAGCCTTGCAGGAATTAAAGTGCAAGAGAGTTACTGTGGCATCTTATTTTTAACACCATATTTCTTGCCACTACTGGCAGTGTGATAGAGGAGATAGCATTTAATTTAGTGCTGCCTTCAAAGTGTAGAGAAACTCTGGATGAATTTTGTTTTGATCTAGTAAACAGAGACAGTTTCTAAACCTTAAAACCAGTTTGTGCTGTAGCTTATTTCTCAAACCCCTTTAATTCTAAACATTAAGTATCAAAAGTGAGCTTAAAAATATTGCCTCTGCAATTATTTGAGACAGACAGAAAACGATATTAGTCTGAATGCTGACTTGCAGGAACTGTTCTACAATGAGGTAGAAATAGCAATACACTATTTACATGCAGAATACATGAGGCAACAAGATTCTGCAGTTAAAGAAAAGTGTCAGAGGCGCAGAAGGGTTGAAAGTTAGAAGCTGAGAAGAAAAATCCATCAAAAGCTGTAAAACAGATTAATTGGGATGCTGTTCATTCTGGTGTGGTTTTGTGGAATTAAGCATGTCTAGAGGCTGCAGCTTCAATCTCTGAATCTCACAAAGACTTGTTTATGACTGAAATTCAGCAGAGCTTGTGTGTGCATGCATAAGTTAATTTCTTGAAGGTAATGAGGTTTGGTAATGTTGTCACTTTGACTTAGGACAGTCTGTGCTTCATCCAAAATGCTAAATTCCAGTATATTGGATATCACTGTAGTGTGCATTAGTTTATTCTGCTTCACCTCCACTGTTCTTAACACTTACATAGTCATGCAGCGAGCTAGACCATGGAAACAAATAGATGAAAAATAATGAAAAAGAAGAAAAAAAGTATTTCTGATCTGGCAGGATGTTTGGCTGTGAAAAGACAGTGGAGAGCTAAGGTTGTTCAACTTTATATCCCTTATAAATTTGTTAGCTGTAATAAATACTTGTTTTAGCTAGCTAAAGTCAAGATCATTGCTTACTAAGGAAGGGAGAGAAGAGAGAAGGGAGGGAAAGGAGGGAAGGGAGAGAAGGGAGAGAAAGGAGAGAAGAAGGGAGAGAAAGGAGAGAAGAAGAGAGAGAAAGAAGGGAAGAAGGAAGAGAAGAAGAAAGAGAAGAAGGGAGAGAAGAAGGCAGAGAGAAGAAGAGAGAGAAGGAAGAGAAGAAGGGAGAGAAAGGAGAGAAGAAGAGAGAGAAAGAAGGGAAGAAGGAAGAGAAGAAGGGAGAGAAAGGAGGGAAGAAGGAAGAGAAGAAGGAGGAGAAGAAGAGAGAGAACAGGGAGAAGAAGGGGGAGAGAAGAAGGGAGAGAAGAGATAGAGGGAGGAAGGAAGGAAAGGAGGGAGGGAGGAAAGAAGTCACATATTAAAAAAGATATCTAGTGCCTAAGAGCTTCAACTTAATGAAATTGTAGGTTTACCTGGAATTGCAACGGCATGAAGTGCAACAGTTTTGAACAAGTGTAAAAACCCAGTAAGCTAAAATAAAAAGTGTTCAGGATGTGATCAAGCTGCCTCTAATGCTGGGTTTTTTTTACAGCTTTGTGATCTGAGGAATACCACCTGCCACGAGGAACAATATCTAGACCAGGCATAAATGTTCTTAATAAAATGTAGTATTTTTTCCTTACTTGAGTGTTCATTGTAAAACATGTAGGCATTTAAATACCTAATCAAATGTTACCTGCCAACCCTGCTGGCTACAATGTAAATAGTGCCAATTTCTCAACAAATTTCCTTTGGCAAATGCTGTGCTACAGTCAGCAAACTATTCTTGAAGTTCTGCAGTGCAAGAAGTATGCTGTGAGTTTTACACAGTCTTTAAAAGGAGTAGAAGCTTCATCCACCTTATTAGTACCAAAAGTATACACTGCCTCTTTGGATTTTGAGGCAGGACTCTGAACAGCTTGCTAAAGAAGAAATACTTTCTGAGAAGCCCATGCCGGAGCTCTCCAAAGAACCTACTGAACTTCACTATACACAAGAGGTGTGTGTTTTATTGCCAATAAAAATGTGATTTCATTAAGGAGCTTTATCATATGCAACATTACATAAACTATCTTTTTTGGACTGCACAAATTCCCATTGAGATCAATTGGGCGAGTCTCCAATTTCCAAACTAGATTTTCACTGTGATAAACAGAATATGAAACAGCAGAAAACAGCTGAAAACAGCTGTAATTCAAATAAATTATGATTTCTAGCTAGTCTCTAGCATTGCCTTCCGAAGGTGTGATGGTTTGGGTGTTATCCACCCCCCACCACTTTGGAAATCACCCAGACTAGACTCAGCTGGCTCTGGAAAGTTGAATGAATCTTACATTTACATCTTAGCAGAATATACAAGCAGATATTTACAGTATATACAGTTATAGACAGAAATATACAAGGTAAAAGGTAATACAGAAACACAACTCCCCTCCCAGAAACCTGAGTCCCCAGGAGGGGCTCCCAACTGCCCCTTCACCTTCTCCCACTCCTCTCAACCTTACCCCAGTCCCAAGGAAGAATGGAGGTTCGGCCAGGGGGTTAGGAAGCAAAGTGGATTAATCAAAGAGATGGCAGAGAGGCTAGAGAGAAGTGCAGCGCCGAGCTCCTAGGCAGAAGAAGCAAAAGTGCCTTATCAGTATTTGGATTCTTGTTCTTATAGATCTCAGCAATCTTATGAGTAAAGTAGACATCATCCCTGTTTCTCTTTCACAGCCTGTGATCTAATCCTTCTCACCAAAACATTCTAGCTAGCTTCAAACTAGCACATGAGGATTCTGTTTCCCCAGTGAATCCAAAGTCATGGTTCCACAGCCCAAAAAGGCCTCTGAGTGCTCTCAGAGACCTTCCAACCCAGAACAATGCTGAGGATTGCAGAAGAATTTCCAAGTCAAGCAGAAATTTTCAGGGTGGCAGATCCAAAGTTACAGAAAACACTTTTCTGCTCATACTTCCTTAGGGAAAAAAGAAAAGAAAAGAAAAGAAAGGAAAAGAAAAGAAAGGAAAAGAAAAGAAAGGAAAAGAAAAGAAAGGAAAAGAAAAGAAAGGAAAAGAAAAGAAAGGAAAAGAAAAGAAAGGAAAAGAAAAGAAAGGAAAAGAAAAGAAAGGAAAAGAAAAGAAAGGAAAAGAAAAGAAAGGAAAAGAAAAGAAAGGAAAAGAAAAGAAAGGAAAAGAAAAGAGAAAAGAAAAAAGAAAAGAGAAGGAAAAAGATAGCAGTTAGTTGTGTGGTGTTATTTTTATATACCACACATAATACCACACAACTAACTGATATCTTTTTACTTTTCTTTTCTTGAGTGCACCCTCAGCAAGTTTGCAGATGACACCAAGCTGTGTGGCCCAGTTGACTTGCTGGAGGGCAGGGATGCCATCCAGAGGGACCTGGACAGGCTGGAGAGGTGGGCCCAGGCCAACCTCATGACGTTTAACAAGGCCAAGTGTAAGGTCCTGCACCTGGGTGGGTGCAATCCCAGGCACAGATACAGGCTGGGTGGTGAATGGCTGAGAGCAGCCCTGAGGAAAAGGACCTGGGGGTCTGGGTCGACGAAAAGCTCAACATGAGCCGGCAGTGTGCACATGCAGCCCAGACAGCAACCCTGTGCTGGGCTGCATCAAGAGAAGTGTGGGCAGCAGGGCAAGGGAGGGGATTCTCCCCCTTTACTCTGCTCTCCTCAGACCTCACCTGGAGTACTGTGTGCAGTTCTGGAGCCCCCAACACAAGAAGGACATGGAACTGCTGGAGCGGGTCCAGAGGAGAGCCACAAAGATGATCAGAGGGCTGCAGCAGCTCTGCGATGAGGACAGGCTGAGAGAGTTGGGGCTCTGCAGCCTGGAGGTCAGGATGAGGGGGAATGGGTTTAAACTGGAAGAGGGGAGATTTAGACTGGATGTTAGGAGGAAGTTCTTTACAGTGAGGGTGGTGAGACACTGGCACAGGTTGCGCAGGGAGGTTGTGGATGCTTCCTCCCTGGAGGCGTTTAAGGCCAGGCTGGATGAGGCCTTGAGCAAGCTGCTCTAGTGGGAGGTGTCCCTGCCTATGGCAGGGGGCTGGAGCTGGATGATCCTTGAGGTCCCTTCCACCCTAAACCACTCTATGATTCTATGTACATCCCATTATTCTTCCCATTAGTGTATATTTGATGCAATACCAGTAGGTATCTGTCTAAGTCCTGCCGATAGCAGTGATTCTGGATCTACATTCACACCTGTAGAATTACAGGAAATTTAAGTATTTTGTCTGTTTGTCCTGGTAGGGCATAAATCCTGCCAGGCAGGTTTAACCTTTGCTGTCCTCCTCCTGTCGTGGGTCCGGGAGTGAGTCAGAAGAGCAAACAATAAGGGGTTGGCTCCAGCAAAGCCCTGAGGGCCAGGGGGCTTAGCCCCTTGTGTCAGGTGTCTTGTGCTGCCCTCACCCTGCCTGCTTGGTCAGAGGAGGCACAAAGCTTCGAATGCATTGGCCAGAACAATGGTGCCAGTGCCTATTGGACAGTTTGATTTTCAAATTGCAGTATATAAAGGGGGATGATCCAGAAATTGCACCTTTCTACATTAGCCTTTCTACAGCAGCCTTTGTTTGCCTCTCCTCGTTTGCAGCTCGTTGAAGGCAGCCAGGTGCTGCAGCTCACACTAGTGCCTTAGCAGCAACTCCTTCCCCTTTGCCTGAAATATTTTGTATTTTACCCTGGGATCATCATCACGAGTTAGAAAGTGTCTTTGACACAGGAGGCTTACTGAGGGACCAAGAGAGTCGTGAGGACATATGCTGGAGTGAATGCTGAGACTCCCAGAGGCAGAGTTGGAGTTTTTAGAATCATAGAATCAGTCAGGGTTGGAAGGGTCCACAAGGATCATCTGGCTCCAACCCCCCTGCCATGGGCAGGGACACCCTACCCTAGATCAGGCTGGCCAGGCTGGCCTAAACACCTCCAGGGACAAGGCCTCAACCACCTCCCTGGGCAACCCATTCCAGGCTCTCACCACTCTCATGCTGAACAACATCCTCCTCATGTCCAGACTGAACCTACCCATCTCCAGCTTTGCTCCATTCCCCCTAGTCCTGTCACTCTCTCATATCCTGAAAAGTCCTTCCCCAGCTTTTTTGTAGGCCCCCTTCGGATACTGGAAGGCCACAATAAGGTCACCTCGCAGCCTCCTCTTCTGCAGGGTGAGCAGCCCCAACTCTTTCAGTCTGTCCTCACAGCAGAGGTGCTCCAGCCCTCTGATCATCCCAGTGGCCCTTCTCTGGACAAGTTCCAGCACATCCACATTCCTCTTGTAATGGGGGCTCCAGAACTGGATGCAGTACTCCAGCTAGGATCTCACCAGAGTGGAGTAAAGGGGGAGAATCACCTCCCTGGCCCTGCTGGACACACTTCTCCTGATGCAGCCCAGGCTCTGCTTGGCCTTCCGGGCTGCAAATGCACACTGCTGGCTCATGCTGAGCTTCTCGTCCACCAGCACCCCCAAGTCCCTCTCCTCAGGGATGCTCTCCAGCCTGCTCTCCTGTTGCATTCCTATGTTCCAAGTTCTGATTGATTAAACTGTTTAATTCTGTGCAATTGATCCCTGTCGACCAAAAATCCAAAGAACCTCAGGAAATTTCCCCGATTTGTGAGTATTAATAAATAAAAATTAATATTCACACAGAAATTAAAGCCATAGTTAATAAATATTAATAATTTCTGATGCAATGTTCTAATGCTAAAATGGCAGCTATGTATGTGGCTTATTTATTGTGATGGAGTCAGTCTTGCCAAGCTGAATGAAGCTAAGTTCATTTAATTTTTGGTACGGATGCTGTATTTTATGGAGTCATCCCTCTAAAGGTTTTTTTTTCTGACTCCTTTCCTCTGCAGCTCTATCAGAGATTCTTCTTTCTATCACCTGCAGTTTTAACTACTGTTATTGCTCTTTTTTTTTATTAGTTTGGACAACAGTACTGTGAGTCTTTCCAAGGTGCATTTTGATAATCTGAGATGCCTCCTTATCACAGCTGTACAGGAGGAGGGATAGCTCTGAGATGTACAGACACTCTCATTCTTAAAATGACCAAAATGAAGAACAGAGATGAATACAGCAAGTTTGCTGATGACACCAAGCTGGGTGGAGTGGCTGACACACCGGAGAGTTGTGCTGCCATTCAGAGAGACTTAGACGGGCTGGAGAGCTGGGTAGGGACAAATTGAATTTGTCAGACCCCACCTGGAGTACTGTGTGGAGTTCTGGAGCCCCCAATACAAGAAGGANATGAGGCCTTGAGCAAGCTGCTCTAGTGGGAGGTGTCCCTGCCTATGGCAGGGGGTTGGAGCTGGATGATCCTTGAGGTCCCTTCCAACCTAAACCATTCTATGATTCTATGATTCTATGAATGAAGTTCAACAAGGGCAAGTGTAGAATTTTGCACCTGGGAAAGAACAATCCCATGTAGCAGTATAGGTTGGGAACTGACCTGCCAGAGAGCAGTGAAGGGGAGAAGGACTTGGGAGTCCTGGTGGATGGAAGCCTGGCCATGAGCCAGCAGTGTGCTCTTGTGGCCAGGAAGGCCAATGTCATTCTGGGGTAGATTAGAAGGGCTGTGATTAGTAGGTCAGAGGGACTCTCTTTCCCCTCTACTCTGCCCCAGTGAGGCCTCATCTGAAATAACTGTGTCCAGTTCTGGGCCTCTCAGTTGAAGAAAGACAGGAAGCTGCTTGAGAGAGCCCAGCACAGAGACATAAAAATGATGAAGGAAGTCGAACATCTTCCTTATGAGGAGAGACTGAGGGAGCTGGGGCTTTTTAGCTTGGAGAGGAGAAGACTAAAGGGTGACCTGATTAAGGTGTATAGATCTGTGAGGGTGAGTGCCAGGAGGATGGAGCCAGCCTCTTCTTGGTGATGCCCAGTGACAGGACAGGAAGAATTTTTTCCCTGTGAGGGTGACAGAGTACTGGAACAGGCTGCTAGGGAGGTTGTGGAGTCTCCCTCTCTGGAAATATTCAGGAACCATCTGGGTGCATTCCAATGTGATCTGTTCTAGATGATCCTGCTCTGGCAGGGGAGCTGGACCAGATGATCTTTCAAGCCCCTGACATTCTATGATTATGTCACCTTCTAAATGGCTGCATTTGGGCATGAAAGTTTGGGATTTGTGTAAACTACAATATCCCTCTATAGTCAGTAAGGAAAAGAATCAGTAGATCAAGTATAGGTGGCCACAACATAAGCATCCACAATTAAATTAATGATAAATCGATGGTAAGAACATCCAATATATACCCAAGGGAGAGAAATAGATAAAGTGGATTTCTTCATCCAGTTAGACTTATGTCCCCGAAATGCTTGTGTCCCTATGTCAGTTTTGAAAGGAACCTTAGCACCTGCACTCTAGACCTCTAAGAGCAAGTGAGATTAATCCCTCTATAAGAGTCAAAGATGCCTCTTTGATGTGCTGAAATATCCCCTGGAGAAAGGTGTATTACTCTGTTCCTATCATCCTTTTCTGCATTTACTAGTAAAATGGAGTTTCTGCTTATTCACCTGTGTCAAGTACCCAACTTTTGAAATGATTGCACTATCTGGAGACTGTACAAGCCAGAAATTCACTAAAATATGGCATTTAATCACAAAAATTTAAATTCTACGTTCTTTCAGAGTTACTGGGTTCACCCAGGTGTTTGTGTGCTGTGAAAAGCATATATTCCCAGCACATATACCTAAGGTGCCTCTCTTCTGTCAGTGGTCTGTTGAGGTTATGAATATGCAGTGCCAATGCAATTTGACACATATGAACAAAGAGCAGACTATTAAAAAGGAAATAATGTAAATCAGATTCAGTGCAGAATTCTCTGCAAGACTGTAAATGTATTAATTTTGTCCAGATTTAGCTACCCTCTAGTTCAAAAGCAATATTAAGAAACTGAGGAGAGTCTAGCAGAGGACTAAGCAAACAGTGGGGGGACCTTAGTCATGGCCCATAGGGAAAGGCTGAGGAAGATGTGCTTGTTTAGTCTGGTGAAGAAGAGACTGAGGGAAAATCAAAGAGCTGTCAGCATCTGCAGCAGAGCATAACTCTTCTTAGTAACAACAGATGGTATAACAAGGAACAACAGTCACAGTTCCTGGCTTGAGACATTCTGCCTGGACATGAGGAAAATCTTTTTCACTATTACAGTAATGCAGTCCTGGCACAGGCTGCCCAATGAGGCTGTCAAAATTCCATCCCTGGAAGCTTTCAAGACATCTCAAGAAAACTACGCAGTCATCGTCTAGTGGCAGCAACAGTCCTACTTTGACAAAGAGCTTGGACAGGAGGACTCCAGAGCATTCTCCCAAATATTTAAGTGATTCTTTAAGAGGTCAGGGAATCATAGAATCACAGATTGTCAGGGGCTGGAAGGGACCTCGAAAGATCATCTAGCCCAATCCCCCCTCACAGAGCAGGATAACCATCAGTAAGTTTGCAGATGACACCAAGCTAGGAGCAGGTGTGGATCCGTTGGAAGGTAGGAGAGCCCTGCAGAGGGACCTGGACAGGCTGGATGGGTGGGCAGAGGCCAATGGGATGAGATTGAACAAGGCCAAGTGCAGGGTTCTGCACTTTGGCCACAACAACCCCAAGCAGCGCTACAGGCTGGGGACAGAGTGGCTGGAGAGCAGCCAGGAAGAAAGGGACCTGGGGGTACTGGTGGATAGTAGGCTGAAGATGAGCCAACAGTGTGCTCAGGTGGCCAAAAGAGCCAATGGCATCTTGGCCTGTATCAGGAACATGTGTGGCCAGTAGGATAAGGGAGGTTATTCTTCCCCTGTACTCAGCACTTGAGTCCTCTGTGCAGTTCTGGGATCCTCGATTCAAGAGAGATGTTGAGGTACTGGAATGTATCCAGAGAAGAGCAATGAAGCTCATGAGAGGCCTGGAACACAGCCCTGTGAGGAGAGGCTGAGGGAGCTGGGGTTGTTTAGCCTGGAGAAGAGGAGGCTCAGGGGTGACCTCATTGCTATCTACAGCTACCTGGCTGTAGCCAGGTGGGGGTTGGTCTCTTCTCCCTGGCAATCAGCAACAGAACAAGGGGACACAGTCTCAAGATGTGCCAGGGGAGGTATAGGCTGGATGTTAGGAGGAAGTTCTTGACAGGGAAAGTGATTTGCCATTGGAATGGGCTGCCCAGGGAGGTGGTGGAGTCACCGTCCCTGGTAATGTTCAAGTATGGACTGTATTAGGCACTTAGTGACATGGTCTAGTTGATTGGATAGGGCTGAACACTAGGGCAGACTGACTGATCTTGGAGGTCTCTTCCAAACTGCTTGACTCTATGATTCTATGATCACACCAATCCATGTAGATTTTTTTTTTTAATCAGTCTGCCAGCTGGAAAAACAAAACCAAAAAGGCATGCAAATGGAGAGGCTGAGAACTGTTAATTATTTGAACCACTTAAATAGTGGAAAGTGCTGGCCTGCGTATTTAACAGTTTTGTCTTGTGCTGATCTCTGCTGGCAGCAGAGTCAATAAAAGTTCTACAGGGAGTCTCAACACAATGTCATTTTTCCTAGTCAGATAAATCTTTCCCATCCCCACTATCCTTATTATCCTCCTGACAATGCATCTAACAATTGGAATAAATGTGTAATCGAGAGCTATGCTGCAGAGTGAATTTGCTCTGAAGATACTACGCAGAGAACAGCCACAAGTGAAGGCTGAAGTTTTGTATGAGTTGCATGTAGTTCTCATTGCTCTGGGGGAAGGGAGTCTCATCTACAAAACAGGAATGTGCTGCAGTCAGGAAACTGACTTCCAAATACATTTCTGATTCCAATTCAGTAGCTGTAAGGCTTTCCTGAAGGAAAAAAGAAATCCAATTGCTAACAGCTGTGGGATTAGCTCAGGTGTTTATTGCCTGTGTTCATCCTGGTTGAAAACAAGAACAACAGAACCTGATCACAGGTATCACTTTGGATGAGAAGTGGAAATGAAATGGCAGATATTAGAGGTAAGACAAACTGGATGAAAAACCTCAGTTTCTTCACAATCTTTCCTTGTAGGCTGCCAGATCTTGTCCCAAAGGCATTCACTAAGATGATGCCTATTAAGTGTATAAACCAAAAAAGGTCTTTCTCGATCACTCAGCTGTCTCTTAATGTTACATTCAGTAACAGTATAAGTTTATTCTCATCACCTTTATAACAAACTCTACCTTAAACAGAGTGTGGTTTCTTTGGAGGAGCTTTGGAAACCTCTGCCAAATCTTTAGATGTTTAGAAAATTCTAAATTATGACCTATATTTATTTATTACTTATTGACACCGGAAAAGTCTTAGAGTTCAAATGGCTCTTACTCATCTTGGAGGAATATCATCTCATGATTTTGCAGTGAGCCAAGATGAGTCTCGTTTGTTTGCAACTTACCTTTAAACCATTATTTTGACTTATTAGAGCTCATCACAAGCAACACTTGCCCTTTCTGTACACTGCACAAACCAGTGAAGCAACTGGAGACTCCTTTGAAGTCCTAACCCTTAACAAAAGAGACTTTTCTGCATATCTTCTGAATATATTTCTGTTGTTCAATCTCATTAACAAATAAGCCAGTTGTTGGTTTGTCTCAACCTAATGCTTTCAGTATGATGTTCTGTGTTCATGAAGGAGTGATGTATGAAAAATAAAGACATTGCATGGCTGAGACAGGTTGCAGTGAGGGAAAATATCCTGCCATTAAGGTAAATCTACTCCTTATGGATACTCAAAATCTGAAGTGCTTGTTGCTTTCAGAAAGTGGAAATAAACATTTGCTGAATCAATGAGGAAACAATGTACTAGGCTGATGTTTGATTCCAGAGATGTGCAAGATGATTCACTTTGCCCATTCTTCACCAAGTCCTGATAAATCATCACGGCCCTTTGCTCGGATAAGGCTGATTTATGTTTGAAGACACCTGCACCAAAAGCCCAGAATGCAAATGGAGAAGAAATGAAGCTTCCTGTTGGTCAAGCTGTGAACTGTTCTTTGAGCTCCCATTACCGATAGGTGTGATGGTTTGGATGTTCCCCACCCCCACACACTTTGGAAATCACTCAGACTAGACTCAGCCGTCTCTGGAAATTGAATGAAGCTTATATTTACAGCTTAGCTCAATATACTAGCAGATATTTACAGTATATACAGAAAAATACNCAAAAGGGTTAAAAGCAAGGTGAAGCAGCCAAGCAAAGGAGGGTGAGGTTAGAAAGCAAGATGGAGTCCAGCCAGCAGCCACGAGCTCCCCAGCAGGCAAAGTTCCCCAGCGAGGAGAAGAAGCAAATGCCCTAATCTTTGTTTTGCCTTTCTTCTTTTGTATACATCTCAGCAAGACTGTGAGGGAAGTAGACACCATTGTTTTCATTTTACAGCCTATCATCTAGTTCTTCTCACCAAAACATGCCAGCTAGGCTCAAACTAGCACATCACCAAAACATTCTAGCTAGCTTTAAAGTAGCACAATAGGTTTGTGCATCATTGCATCTACAGTGTTAGCCATCCTGAGTGTGTTAGAAGACTTAGTGTCACTCAGGTAATCAGTGAGTGTATTTGTATTATTTTTATCCATGTTACTTCCTTGCTAGACAATACAAATGCTGAGCATGAACTATCAGCATGTAGGAATAATTCTTGATTTTGGAGAATAAATCTTACAAGGAGTGACTGAAGGAGCTGGGGCTGTTTAGTTTGAAGAAGAGGAGGCTGAGGGCAGACCTCATCACTGTCTACAGCTATCTGAAAGAATGCTGTGGAGAGGTTGGTGCTGGTCTCTCCTCACAGGCAAATAGTGATAGAACAAGAAGGAATGGCCTCAAGCCGAGACTGTGTAGGTTTAGACTGGATATTAGGAAATATTTTTTCACACCAAGAGTGGTCAAGCATTGGAACGGGCTGCCCAGGGAGGTGGTTGAGTCACCAACCCTGGATGTGTTTAAAGGTTATTTGGATATGGGTTAGGGTGAACTTTGTAGAGGAGGGATATCAGTCAGACTTGGTGATCCTGAGGGTCTTTTCCAACCTGAATGTTTCTGTGATTCTGCAGTTCTGAAGTCCTAGCGCTAGAAACCCAGGTAGCATGTCTTAGCCATGCGTGCTAACACATCTACACCTGGCTGGCTTTGCAGTAGCCTGTGTTCTGATTTCCAACTACATTTCAAATCACTTTCAAAGTCTCTGCATATTTCCAAGACACTTGTGGCCTGAGCACATGAAGCATACATAAGCACACAGAATAAGTCTCCTGGTAAAAGTCAGAATAAAGTGTTTGTTGATAATAATGTTCATCTGGCACTGTGGAACTCTATAATCTGGTTGAATCTCAGATATACCAGAAACTGTTTTGGAATCTGTCCTGAGACTTGAAGTACTTTTGAGTTTGTCCTAACATACATAAATAAGTGGGGATATCTACATTAAAAATACAGACAAAAAGCAAATGTTAAGAATTACTTGGAAAGACACACAAGACAAGTTATGCCTTTGAGTAATACTGTGTTTCAACCAGATCTAGACTGATGGATGCAGGTTTGGCTCCTGCAGCCCAAAAGAGATGCTAAAGAAATATTAAGTGTTCAGAGGACAATCTGGATGATAAACAGTATTACTGTAGAGGGTATCCAAAGCTCCTGTCTGCTGGGTGAAGAGTTATAGAATCATAGAATCATAGAATGGTTTAGGTTGGAAGGGACCTCAAGGATCATCCAGCTCCAACCCCCTGCCATAGGCAGGGACACCTCCCACTAGAGCAGCTTGCTCAAGGCCTCATCCAGCCTGGCCTTAAACGCCTCCAGGGAGGAAGCATCCACAACCTCCCTGGGCAACCTGTTCCAGTGTCTTACCACCCTCACTGTAAAGAACTTCCTCCTAACATCCAGTCTAAATCTCCCCTCTTCCAGCTTAAACCCATTCCCCCTCGTCCTAACATTACTAGACCGTGTAAATAGTCCCTCCCCAGCTTTCCTGTAGGCTCCCTTCAGATACTGGAAAGCCACTCTAAGGTCTCCTCGAAGCCTTCTCTTCTCCAGGCTGCAGAGCCCCAACTCTCTCAGCCTGTCCTCATAGCAGAGCTGCTGCAGCCCTCTGATCATCTTCGTGGCTCTCCTCTGGACCCGCTCCAGCAGTTCCATGTCCTTCTTGTGTTGGGGGCTCCAGAACTGCACACAGTGCTCCAGGTGGGGTCTGAGGAGAGCAGAGTAAAGGGGGAGAATCCCCTCCCTTGCCCTGCTGCCCACACTTCTCCTGATGCATCCCAGCACACGGTTGGCTGTCTGGGCTGCATGTGCACACTGTCGGCAGTGTCTGTACAGAATACTTCTAAGTGGGCAGCTGATCTTGGGCAGCACAACAACACCTCTCACCACCCAAAATCTCCACAGGAGAGGCCATCCTTGGAAGGCCATGTATGAATCAGGATGCTGCCTGAAAAAAAAAAGAATAAAGAAAGAAAAAGAGCTTTTTTTCCACTTATGTCTTGGAGGTTTAAATACCTAGTTCTTGATTTCTCTCCTCTCATTTCATTCTCAATTCAGAGGCAATTTCTGCCCTTTTTTCATTTGTTAAATGGAGATGTCTGTTCTTCTTTTTCTTCCTTTTAAAAATGCTACAATAATGGGAAAAAAGTGCAAGTGGAGATAATGTGAGTGAAAAGCAGTAAGTCATGTTGGTCACAGGATGCAGACATCCTTTTCCTTGTGGGAAGTGGGAGTTCTTGCCTTGAATGATTTATAAACTAAGTTTCTCCACCACAAATATTTGCCTCACATACCCTATTCACCTGCTTTTTATTTCTTCAGTTGGATTAGTTAAGATGTAGAAAACAAGAGCAACTAATCAAATTTGGTCTGTTCATCCTCTCCCCTCCTCCCCCCCCCCACACACACCCTCCCCGTTGCCTGGACCCTGCTCTCTTTCCAAGTTTCCAAGTTTCATGTAGGAAGATCCCATCAACAGCACAGGTTTGCATCAAAGGCCACCAGCTGTAATGCTGCACTGCAAACTACCTGATTGGGTGAAATTGCAGTACAATTAATTGCTACATTAAAATAGAATTTTCATGGGGGTACTTACAACATTCTCATTAAAATCACATTAGTTCATCATGATTAACGTTCCTTTACTGAGCACAGAACAAATTAATCTGTGGATGCTTTGTTACACCTGTGCCCAGAAAGGCAACTTGCAGAAGCAGATAGGGGACATGCATTGTTTCTGTTCTAAGAACAGAACCAGAAACCAGAAAGTTTCAAACCCGAAAGTGAGTCATATCAAGGCTATGTGTAAACAAGAACAGAAGAAATACATAGTTCACAAGAATAACCAAGTGACTCCAACTGTGCTTGGTTTCTCTATAACCAAAAGGGGAGGGGAGGAAATACTATTGTGCTATTAAGGGTTACTAGTTCAAGAAATGTTTTCTCCAGTACAAGAAAGATGTTGACATAGTAGGGTGAGTCTAGCTAAGGTCAACAAAGCTATGGCTTGGAGCATCTGTCATGCCAAGAGAGTCTGAGTAAGCTGGGAGTGATCAGACTGCAAAGACAATGGATAACAGGAGAACTTTTTGCTGTTTATAGTTACCTGATATGGAGTTACAGTAGAGATGGAGCCAGACTATTCTCAAGACAGAATGGTGTCTCACGCTTCAGATACACATTGGTCCAATGAGTCTGAGCTAAATCTGACCTCAAAACAGCACGAAAAGCTCTGCTGGCAACTAACCAGCACAGAAGCCAGCCATTGTCTTCAAGAAATGTTTGCGTGATGCCATTCCTTTGTCCAAATGGCCTTGAAGAAGGATAAGATTGTCTCAGTGTTTTCTATTTTGTTACCTACTTGGTGAAAAAAGTGTTCAAGGCTACTGGTGTAGAGTGATGTTTCTTAGCTGAGCTACATTGTTCTCTCTTCAAACCAAAATAGAATCACAGAATCACAGAATCAGTCAGGGTTGGAAGGGACCACAAGGATCATCTAGTTCCTACCCCCCTGCCATGGGCAGGGACACCCTACCCTAAATCAGGCTGGCCACAGCCTCATCCAACCTGGCCTTAAACACCTCCAGGGATGGGGCCTCGACCACCTCCCTGGGCAACCCATTTCAGGCTCTCACCACTTTGACGGTGAAGACTCCTTATCTCATGTCCAGAAGGACGTGATCCCAAAGATTGGTTAAAAAACCAAACCAAATCCCAAAGACTGGTTGAAAAACCAAACCAACTAACCAACCAAAACCCACAAACAAACAAACAAAAAATTAAATAAAGCAACCAAGCAACCGCCAGGAAAACCAAGTCTCACACTCTAAAGCTGAAATAAGGACTACACACTTCTACAGCTCAACACAGCAGGGAATCAGTAATGCTAAAGAAAGGGTAGTTTGTTCACCTGTAGATGTTTTAGTTATCTTACTATTTCCCTATAAACACTTTGCAGCAGATGTTTGAACTTGTCAGCAACTGAGACCCTGAAAATTAACTTCCTCAACCTAGAGCAGAATATATCTTGATTAATATGTTGATATGTTAATAAAATAAAAGAGACCAGATCATCATAGATCGTTTAATCATAGAATTACTTTGATTGGGAAAGATGTTGAAGATAATTGCATGCAACCATCAACTTAAGAACACCATGACCATTAAACCACACTCCTATGTGCCATGTTCACACATTTCCAGAACACCTCCAGGAATGATGACTCCACCACCTCCTTAGTCAGCCTGTTACCAATACCTGACCACTCTTCCCATAAATACTTTTTTCCTAATATCCAATCTAAACCTTCCTGGTACAATTTGAGGCCATTCCCTCTCTTTCCATCACTTAATGCTAGAAAGAGACCAGCACCCACCTCACTACAACCTCTTTTGAGGTAGCTGTAGAGAGCAATGAGGCTTCCCCTCAGTCTCCTTTTCTCCAAACTAAACAATCCTAGTTCCCTCAGATGCTCCTCACAAGACTTGTTCTTCATATCCTTCACCAGCTTTGTTGCCTTTGTCTGGACACACTCCAGCATAGAATCATAGAATCATAGAATGGGCTAGGTTGGAAGGGACCTCAAGGATCATCCAGCTCCAACCCCCTGCCATAGGCAGGGACACCTCCCACTAGAGCAGCTTGCTCAAGGCCTCATCCAGCCTGACCTTAAACACCTCCAGGGAGGAAGCATCCACAACCTCCCTGGGCAACCCGTTCCAGTGTCTCACCACCCTCACTGTAAAGAACTTCCTCCTAACATCCAGTCTAAATCTCCCCTCTTCCAGCTTAAACCCATTCCCTCTCATCCTAACATTACTAGACCATGTAGTGGTCCCCAGCTTTCCTGTAGGCTCCCTTCAAATACTCAGTGTTCTTGTAGCAAGGGATCCAAAAATAAACACCTTACTTGAGATGCAGCCACATCAGTGCAAAGTACAGGAACATGATCATTTCCCTATTACTGCTGGCTGCACCATTTCTGATACAGGCCAGGATGCTCTGTTGGACTTCTTGGCCACCTGAGCACACTGCTGGCTCATGTTCAGGTGGCTGTCAGACAGCACCCCCAGATTCCTTCCTGCTGGACAGCTTTCCAGCCACTTTTCCTCAGTCCTGTAGCATTGCTTGAGGTTGTTGTGACCCAAGTGCAGGACCTGGCACTTGGCCTTTTAAACTTCATATAACTGACCTTGGTTCATTGATCCAGCCTGTCCAGATCTCCTTTCAGAACCTCCCTATCTTCACATGGATAAACACTCCCACACAACTTGCTGTCAACTGCAAACTTAGTGAAGGCATACTCAATCCTTTCATAAAGATAATTGATAAAGATATCAATCAGAACTGTCCCCAAAACTGAGCCTTAGGGAACATGCAGTTGGCACTACAAAAGTCCATTGAAAAAATGCAAATGGCAGCAGCAGAACAAAAGGCAAGTTTTATCTTCTCCCTGATCAGATTTTGAGATATCCTGATGGGAAAATCATGCTCATTTTATCTATGACAGGTAGAAATAGTTTTCAGCAAATCTTTGGATGAGATTAATTTAACTTTCTGTCTTCATCAGTAGCAATATAAACATCACATTTGCTTTTAACTGTCACATAGTGGAAGAAACAGTGAAGAGAACCACTTGCCAATGACCCAAAGATTAAACTATGCTTAGGAAAAAGAAAATCAGATTAAGAAACCATTGTAACAAAAATGTTGTGTTCATAAAAGTGATGAACAGAAGAGCAAATCTGCATTCTTGAAAAAAGTGTTTCTGGGAAACTTCTTCTGGGAAATATTTCTGGGGGGAAAAAATGCCCCACTTATGAACTCAGACAAATTGTTATCCTATACTCCTCATTCTTCTCAAAAATCCTTACTTTGAACCTGAAGTTTTCTGTATTTATCTGTGAAAAGAGGAAAATTTGAAGTGAGTTTAAGCTTAATCCCTCCAAGGTCATTAAATGGTAAACCAAAACTTTTAGGATTTGCTGTTGCTCTTTCTTTCCTGAATCATAGAATCATAGAATCAACCAGGTTGGAAGAGACCTCCAAGATCATCCAGTCCAACCTAGCACCCAGCCTTAGCCAGTCAACTAGACCATGGCACTAAGTGCCTCATCCAGGCTTTTCTTGAACACCTCCAGGGACGGTGACTCCACCACTTCCCTGGGCAGCCCATTCCAATGCCAATCACTCTCTCAGTGAAGAATAGATAAGAATAGAATAGAACAGAATAGAATAGAATAGAATCAGTCAGGTTGGAAGAGACTTCCAAGATCATCCAGTCCAACCTAGCACCCAGCCTTAGCCAGTCAACTAGACCATGGCACTAAGTGCCTCATCCAGGCTTTTCTTGAACACCTCCAGGGATGGTGATTCCACCACCTCCCTGGGCAGCCCATTCCAATGGCAATCACTCTCTCTGTGAAGAACTTCCTCCTAACATCCAGCCTATACTTCCCCCAGCACAACTTAGCATTTTTCCATTCATATAGACCTTTTTTTTTATAAAGGATCAAACTTTCTAAGTATATTTTGTTTGTTGCATGAGAAAGTTTTAAAAGCTTTACTGGGCTAATACCTTTTTGAGTCATCAGCAAATTCAGATACGATGTATTATGTGTATTTCCACTAAAATGTGTTATATGCAATTTGTATATATAAATTAGCACAAGTACTGGCTGGGTGCAGAGTGGGTTTAGACTATTTCTGAAGTAAGAGGCTTGACTGTATTGACTGATGAGAAGCTCAGCATGAGTTGGCAGTGTGTTCAATGCAGCCCAGAAGGGCTACACTAAAAGGAGTGTGGCCATCAGGTTAAAAGAGGAGATTCTTCCCCTTTACTCTGCTCTTATGATATCTCCACCTCAAATACTGCACCCAGTTCTGGTGTCCCTATCACAAGAAGGACACAGAGCTGTCAGAGCAAGTCCAGACGAGGCCCACAAAGACGATCCTAGTACTGGAACACCTCTTCTGTGGAGGATAGGCTGAGGCATTTGAGATTGTTCATTGTGGTAAAGAGAAGACTCCAGGGGTACCTTAGAGCTGCCTGCCAGTACCTGAAGGGATGCTACAGGAAGGCTGGAGAGGGACTCTTTATAGGGATGGCAGCAGGACAAGGGGGAATGGTTAAAATCTGAGAATAGGGTTAGACTGGATTTTAGGAAGAAGTTCTTCAGTACAACGGTGGTGGGACTCTAGAATAGGTTGCCCAGCAATGTTGTGAGTGCCTCCTCCCAGGGATTGTTCAAGAAGAAGCTGGATGAGGCCTTGAAGAGCCTACTCAGTACAGGGAGGTTGGAGCAGATGATCTCTAAGATCCTTTCCAACCTAAGCCACTCTATGATTCTATGATATATATAATGTAGCAATACGTTTACCTTTTTTGGTTTCCTTGGTTAAATTATTCTTGTGTACAGTAAATGTGAGAGGTGTCCTTGTGAATTTGCCAGTCCTTGTCTGCACTATTCCTGCTTAAAAATTCTGATCTTCCTGCTTTGGATGACTGTGAAATTTATGTGATCTCTTTAAAAGCAGTTTTCAAATTTCCATGCAAATACTGAGCTGTTTTACCTACCCTAATAAAATCAAATCTGTAAGTATCTACAACCCAATCCACTTTTCATTTAAAAAGTGTCATCTTCTAATAATATCTCTGAAGATATTGTGAGCAATTTTCTCCATGTATTCATGCTAAACTAGCAAATTTTTCTCTCAGTGTTACTTTACAGCTATGTAGTCAAGCAATGTTCACTCTTTATTCAGTCTTACCTTGCAGTGCATTTTTAGGCGATTTGGATGGACTTTTTGTTTCTTTGGTAAGCTTGTGGGGAGAAAGTGGAAAGACAGTTGTTCAGATAGACTTTGAAGGTCAGGCTAAGGTTTCATTTGGCTGAGAGTCGTTTCTTAGCTTGGGTTTTTGTATTCTTAGCTACTAATAGGCAGCAATGACATGACACAGAAAGGAAAAATCTCCACTTCTTGGGATTGGCACAAATTGCTTGGTAAGGAAATGGTGCAGAACAAAAGATGCAGGTGCAGCTCAACCCACAGTCTGGAGAGTACTGCAAACTGTGATTGCTGTGCATTGGTCTGCATGGGCACTTGTGTATTTATAAGACATGAACCACCTTTCTTCCCACTGCACCCTTTAATATACACCGGCCAGTAACAAAGTCCAGTTCCTCAATCAATTGCAAAATAAGATGGGAAAGTGTAGTGTGGTCTTCAGCTCTTTACTCACAGGGGCATGCTTAGCTCTGATACTTTCTACCCTGTTTACATTCTCAATCATGAGGCAAAACCAGTGACAACCATTACAACAATGATAACTACCCAGTGAAATTGTCATTTATTTCAAAGATACAGCTTATATTTCAGTGTCAATGTTCTTCTGAAATTTGCTAGGAAAACAAATGTCTGGCTCTGGTTTATGCCACTGAAAATATCCTTGCAGAAAAGGTATTATAATCCTAAAATATAACTCTTGCTGCTGGATTTTATTTTAAATGAAAGCATGGTTACTGCAACAGAGGCTTGTCACATTATTCTTTGCTCCCTATGGGATGTTCTGTCAGACAAACAGTAGACACTAACAGATAAAGAACTGTCTCACCAACATCTACAAATAGCAGAGCAATAATATTTCACAAGTAACCAGAGTGAAAGCAATGCATTTGACTGCTCATCCTTGTTAGAAATATGTTTCAGCCCTTAAAAAAAAAATCCCCCCAACATATGAATGACTACAAAATATGAGATGGAAACACAGTGTGTTGCCTGACAGATAATGTGCTGTGCTGCACTGTTATTAGCTGTCTTGCTGCAATGCAGTATGTTACACGGAGTTACTCTGGTGCGTGCGACTTTGCCCTGCTCAGTCTCGGAATTGGCAGAGTAAATGCTGGTTATCTCAAGATGGTAATAACAGGGCTTTTCAGTATGAACCTCAGCAGCAATCACATAGTTAACAAAAGCCATGACTGGCAGCCAGACTGCATACTGAGCACAATTATTTGAGCCATTAATTGGGGTATAGCATTTCCTCTCAAGATAGCAATGATTAAAATTTATGCTGATAAAGAACTTTAGGGTAGGATTGAAAACAGAGATTTTTAAATGCACATGCAAGTCACACCTTTCAGGAGAACTTGCTGGTATGCCTAACAGTTTATCACTCCTGCAATAAGGAGAAAAGAAATCAATGCCAATGTAAAACCAACACCGTTCTCTAGGCAGGTCTTGTAAGATTTGTGCTGCTGTCCACCTGCAGACGGTCTGAGCACCTTTTATGTAAAATCAGCAGGCATAATGAGGCATTATTAGACGTTCACCAGGAGCCTCTGCCCTTGTTTTTCAGAGGAAAAGCTCCACTTACTGAACTGATGAAGTATTAGAGTACATTGGCCTAGAGATGCTCGGATAACTAACAGGTATCGATTTCCGTGAGCGCTATGCATCTGGACACCGCGATACTTTATCACTGTCCCTGTATAGTGTCTCTTACTGTAAGGGATGTATACCACCATCTGATAATGAATCTGATCTTGTCTGTATCAGTAACACGAGTACAATCGGCTAAGATTTTGTGATTACCTAAGCTTAGTCCCTGTCAGCCACTGATGTGAAGCAGTCTCTGCCCCTAAAAGATGACCAAAACAGATAGATGTCACAATTTGCATTTATTCACCTTGCCCTGCACCTAAGTTTGATTGCATCAGTCCAGGAGCAGTAGTGGAGGCTGTGTCTGTGCTGGTAGTGCACGCTGGCCTGGCTGTTGGGTGTGGGTGGACAAACCGTGGGGTTGGAGGCAACACAGTGGTGGGTGGAGAGCCTGGCCCTAGGCCATGGAGGAGACCACTCCTAATCTGAAATACTGAGGTCATCCTGGAAAGTCCCCAGACTAACAAAGCAGCGGAACTGACAAATCACCAAGTCATTGCCAAACTGCACACGGATGCATTAAAAAATGCAGACATGGACCCACGCAAGTTGCAGCAGTCAGCAGTACTGGGCACACTTACTCCCCACTACTGCAGGGTGAGAATCAGGAGATTAGCCTTGTGCCACTTTTGCTAACCCAGTTTAGTCTTCCAAACTCAAAAATCTGGCAGGCTCAAGTAGTCATCCTAAGGAAAGATGCTGCTGCAATTCAGTCCCTGTTGAAGAAGAAGGGGGAAAAAATGCCAAAGGCTATGAAACTAATGTATTCCATCATCTTTTTCTAAGTGACATTTTGTACCCAAACCTTTATTCTGTAGCAGAGTTTTGAGTGAATGCAAACACCCAAGGCCTTTACTTTAGGTGCTGCACTCTCTGTATTGTTCTTAGGCTTGAGTAGCTAATGCCAGGAGAGAAGGAACATACAGTGCTGCAAGAACAGAGGAAGCTTCAATGACCCACTCCTGTGGGATATGCAGATCCTGGGAAGTCAGGCCAAGGACTGTAAGCAGAACTGCGCTCTGCAGCAAAGTGCTCTTAGAGACATTACGACAAAAGCCTAAAGGGTGGTAATAAATTAACCCATAGAAGTTAAAGTCCATCTTATAAAGTGTGATGACAACATGAGAGCTTGGCTCCTATTTCCTTGCCTGTGTGCATAACTGAGCACTGCAGCACTGCATCACAATGTGGTAAGGTGACTAAGTGCATAGAAAAGTAGCATCCCCACACACATTTTATTTGTTTGTCCAAGAAGCATGTGGCATCTTTCTGAGGCAGAAAGGGCAGTCCCAGTTTTTTTACACTGCAGAAAAAAACTGGAGTGCCTCTCACAAGTACAATATTCTGCTTAGTAATAAGCTGAACACATCACCTACTTGGCTCCTGTTGCCTTTATCTTCAGGAAGTTCTATCAATCACCTTCTATCAACCACATTCAACTTGCTTTAGTTCATAGTGTAATTTGAAGAAGAAAACCTTCAAGACATGGATGTGGATTTCTCCAGGCTCTGTCATTAAATAAGGTAAAGCACAATAAAATAATCAAGCATCATGTTTAAAAGAAGTGTTGAAAGTTTGAAAAATGCAGAGATACAGAGCAGAGTTTGAATATGGACCATGAAAGAGCTATTGAAGGGTCAGGGTTTTCTTGTTGTAGGGGATGGAAGTAGCTGTTGTATTCTATGAGAAACCTGAGGAATGTAAAGTTAGGGCAATGTACCCATAGTACTGTGAGACCTAGAGAAACAGGAAACCATTTGAGCTGTAACACTTATTCTCACATCACTGAATGTCTGTGCCTTTTAGACATTAATTGCTAAATGGAGACAGAATCCATGGGCCAAATCTCACTTGTAACAGATTGCTGGTTTTTTGGTTCAGTTTGGCCTCACTGGAAAAGAGATGTGAATCTTGAAGAAGCACCAAGCAATGCATAAAATCTGTATAAAATGACCTGCCTGAGTTTCTCTTGGGTGCTCGGCAAAGGTATCTTACAGAGCTGCATCTCAGCTATGCACTGCTTCCTGCACTATTTGTTCCTCTCTTCGTATAGATCATTCATGTTCTACTCACATTGACTGTTGTTGAAGTAATCCATCACAGCTATTCACCCTGCATGTCATTGATGTTGTTGCCATTGAAGTAGCAAGATGTGGGTAAAAATATGAAATATAGAGTGCTTTCAGTGCCAGGAATCGTTCCCTATTGTCTGGTGCAGAGGAAGTTGTCACATCAGTACAGCTAGAGTACAGGACAGAAAAAACCCTTTGATAAATGCCAAAGCTGCATAAAGGGCTTGACCCAAGAGTCACCCTGTAGGATTTTAGCTTTGTTTTCCAGTAATTACTATCATTCTCAAGACAATTATTCGCACTGACTCATGAAACAAAAGCAGTACACAGATAAGGAAACTAATGTGACCTGAGTTTTCCATTTGTGCACAAAGGAGTTGAGTCAAACAGTGATAGCTTTCTCATGATTCAGTGTGAGAGCAGCTAGAATAGGCTCTCACAGATGCACCTCCTCTATGGGGGCCTTTCAGTGACTTCACTGAGGACATCTCTGTGCTCCTGCTTGTGGAAACCAGGCAGTTCCCACCTGAGCTGCCCAACCTCACATCTCAATTTAGCTCATAGACCATTTTGAGTCCTCAGGGTGCACTTAATCTAGACAGGGGCCTAGATCAGTGATAACAATGTTAAAGAAAACAGAGTCCACTGAGTGCTGAGGAACACCACTTGTGATCAGGCACCAAGTGGATTTATATGCTTTCAGAACCATTCTTTGAGCTTGGCCATCCAAACAATTTTTCATCATGTCCTAACAGGCCATGGGTAGTTGTGCTGCCATTCAGCAACACTTAGGCTGGAGGGTAGGGCAGGGAGAAACTGAATGATGTTCAGCAAGCATAGAGTCTTTCACCTAGGAAAGAACAACCCCAGGTGTCAGTACAGGTTCAGGACTGACTTGCTGGAGAGCAGTGAATGGGAAAGGAGCCTGGGGTCCTACCGGATGGAAAGTTGACCGTGAGTCAGCAGTGTGCTCTTGTGGCCAAGAAGGCTAATGCCATTGTGGGGTGTATTAGAAGGGCTGTGGTTAGTAGGTTGAGAGAGGTTCTCCTGCCCCTCTAGTCTGCCCTGGTGAGGCCTCATCTGGAATACTGTGTCCAGTTCTGGGGCCCTCAATTCAAGAAGGACATGGAACTGCTTGAGAGAGTCCAGTGCAGAGCACAAAAACAATTAAGGAGTGGAATATCTTCCTTATGAGGAGAGACTGAGGTAGTTGGGGCTTTTTATCTTGGAGAAGAGGAAACTGAGAGGTAACCTCATCAGTGTTTATAAATATGTAAAGGGTGAGTGCCAGGAGGATGGAGCCAGGCTCTTCTTGGTGATGCTCAATGACAGGACAAGGGACGGAAGTTGAGACATAGGAATTTCCATGTAAACACGAGGAAGAATTTTTTCACTGTGAGGGTGACAGAACCCTGGAACAGGCTGCCCAGGGAGGTTGTGGAATCTCCCTCTCTGGAGATATTCAAGACCTGCCTGGGTGCATCACAGTGTGGTTTGGTATAGGTGATCCTGCTCTGGCAGGGGGATTGGACTGGATGATTTTTCGAGGTCCCTTGCAGCCCCTAACATTCTTTGATTCTGAGTCTGTGATTCTCCAGGAGAATATTTTGGGAAACAGTGTCAGAAGCTTTACTAAAGTCACGGTAGACAGCACCTGCAGCCCTTCCCTCATCCACTAAGATGCTCATCTTGTCATAGGTGGAGATCAACTTCACCAAGCAGGATGTGTCTTTCTTAAACTCCCCTTGGCTGGGCTGGATCACCTGCTTGTCCTGCACATGGCAACTCAGTGTGATCTGCTCCTTGACCTTCCCCACCATCAAGGTCAGATTGTGGTGGTTTGGCCCTAGCTGAGGATCAAATGTCCACCAAACCCACTCTATCACTCCCCTTATTAAATGGACAGGGGAGAGGGGAAAATGTAACAAAAGCCAGTGATAAGATAGAAGCAATTTCATAATAGCAATAAGCAGAGCCATAGATAGAGATGTTAGTCTCTACTTCCCATCAGCAGATGATGTTCAGCCTTGGGGAAGCAGGGTGGTTACTTTTGGAGGACAGACATTATGGATGAATCCCTAAACTTCCTTCTTTCACTTCGTTCTTATATCTGAGCTGATGTCATATGGCATGGAATATCTCTTCAGCCAGCCTGAGTCAGCTGGCTTGACTGTGTCCTCTCAGCATACTCTTGGGGCAGGGGCATGTTGGAAAAACCCAGCCTGAGTGCTCAGCTCAGCAGTAGCCAAAATACTGCTGTGTTATCAACACCCAGCTACAGCACTGCAAGGCACAGCACCCAGCTACAGCACTGCAAAGCACAGTACTAAAAAGATGTTTTGAGGAGAATTAACCCAGTTCAGCCCAAACCCACTACGATCTAATATTGTGCACCCATGTCTACCAGTGCCTTATACTTCTGTGGATTCCATGGCCTGGCCCAAACCCACTACACAGACTGATAAGCCTGTAGTTCTCTGCATCCTCCTTCTGACCCTTCTTGTAGATGGGCATCATATTTGCTAATCTCCAGTCAACTGATACCTCTCTGGTTAGCCAGGACTGCTGCTAAATGATGCAAAATGGCTTGGTGAGTGCTTTAGCCAGGTCCCTCTGTACCCTTGGGTGGATTCCACCTGGCCTCACAGGCTTGTATGCCTTTAAAAGGTGTCACAGGTCACTGACTTCTCCTGTCAGATTATGAGTGCTTCACTTTCTTTCCCACCCCTGTCTTCTACCTCAGGGGGCTGAACACTCAGAGAACAACTAGTTCTATTACTGAAGACTGTGGCAAAGGAGGCATTCAGTACCTCAGCCTTTTCCTCATCCTTGGTTGCTATGTTTCTCATTGATCCAATAAAGAACAAGAATCTATTTAGTCCTCCTTTTGTTGTTAGTGTATTTATGGAAACATTTTTTATTGTCTTTCATGGCAGTAGCTGGATTAAGTTCTAGCTGGGCTTTGACCTTTCTAATTTTAACCCTGCACAGCCTGACAAAATCTTTGTAGTTATCCTGAGTGACTTGCCCCTCTTTCCATAGGCCAGAGACTTTCCTTTTCTTCTTGAATTTCAGCCAAAGCTCCCTGCTTAGCCAAGTCATCTTTCTTCCCTTTTAGCTCATCTTACAGCACATTGGAGCAGCTTGCTCCGTTGTCTTAAATTAAGATTTCCCTCTCAAACAATGTCGAGCCTTCCTGGGCTCCTTTGCCCTTCAGGACTGCCTCCCAAGGGATTCTATCAATCAACCACCCCCCTGTACAAGTTAAAGTCTGCCCTTCAGAAGTCCAAAGGTGCTGGTCTACTCATCCCACTCCTTAGCTCCCCAAGAATTGAAAATTCTACCGATTTATGGTCACTATGCTCAAGACAGCCTTCCAACCTTCACACCACACACAAATCCTTCTCTTTGCAAAAAACAGGTCTAGCAGGGAGTCTTTCCTAGCTGGCTCACTCACCAGCTGTGACTGCAATTTGTCTTCCACATGGTCCAGGAACTCCCTAGACCGTATCTTCTCTGCTGTTTGTATTTCCAGCAGGTACCTGGTGAATTGAATTCCCTTTCATGAACAAGTGGTATAAATGGTGAAACCTTCCCCAGCTGCTTGTATTTTGTCTGCCTTTTCATCCTGGTCCTGTGGTTTCCAATAGACTGCCAACAGGATATCTGCCTTCTTGGTCTTCCCCTTGATTCTTACCCTTAAACACTCAACCCTGTCATCTCCATCTTTATGATCAAGATAAACAAAACCCTGCCAAACAAACAGTGGTCCACCACCACCTCTCCTTCCTGACCTCTCCCTTCTGAAAATTTTATAGGCATCTAATGCAGCACTCTGTTGTGAAAATCATCCCAGCAGGTTTCTGTGATGGTGACTATATCATAGCTCTCCAGCTGTCTTCCAGCTTCTCCTGTTTATTGCCCATGCTGCATGCATTGATGTGTACACACCTAGCTGGACACACAGATTAACACAGACAGAAATCACAGAATTCCAGAAGAAACAACCTGTAACAATGCCTTCACCCTGTCCTCTTTTCTGTCAGTTCAAGCTAAAGGTCCTTGGAATACCACCATGCAAAGTGGATCATTCCAGCAACGGAGCTCAGATGCTGTTTGCCCAGCAGCCAGCCAGGAGTCCAGTCCCACAGCTGCTGGCATATGGACATACAAACCCCTGAGCCCTCAGCCCTGATGCAGCTGCTAGTGTGGGTGTCTCTCTTGTGCACAAACACACACCTATGTTGAACCCCCAGACCCTACAACCTATCAGACCTAGAATCTCTGGTCCCACCAGCAGCCAGCTCCAGTCACTAGCACTACAGACACACAGGTCTCCAGTCTCTGATCCCACTCCAAACTCTGTCACAGTGACACTCACACACAGAGGCTCCTGCACACATGACAGAGCTCCCTTGCCCAGGAAGATGGCTAGAAATGGGTTTTAATGAGAGGCCAGGACAGGCTGCGCTGATCACACACAGGGCACAACCAGGCAAATACACTGATCAACCTCTGCTTGCATGTGACTGGCCTCTTTTCTCCCCTTAATCTGCTGTTTTCCTACTTGCTCTTCTTTAATTCGCCTTGATCGGCCCTTTCCTCATTGTTCCTGGAACATCCCATTCTATCCAATCTTGAAATGTCCTTCCCCTGCCCTCCACAAGGATACCCAAACCCTAGCAATGACTGCTCCATCTCTGTTGGTACTTGGTAACAAGATGTCCCAGCCCATGGGCTGCAGCAGCCCACAGCAGCCTTGAGTAGGGCAAGCTGAGGCTCATATCTATGATGAGATCATTGAGGGTCTTGCTCAGGGTCCTTCATGGTGGGGAATGAGCCTCTGTGGGGCTGGTTGCATTCCTTTGACACTCCAGTAGCAGCTGTTTTGGGTGTAATCAGAACAAGAGGACACATCCTCAAGCTATGTCAGGGGAAATTTAGGCTTGAGGTGAGGAGAAAGTTCTTCAGTGAGAGAGTCATTGGACACTGGAATGGGCTGCCCAGGGAGGTGGTGGAGTCGCTGTCCCTGGAGCTGTTCAAGGCAGGATTGGACATGGCACTTGGTGCCATGGTCTAGCCTTGAGCTCTGTGGTAACAGGTTGGACTTGATGATCTATGAGGTCTCTTCCAACCGTGGTGATACTGTGATACTGTGATACTGTAATTAGCCCCATTCCCTCTCTTGATCCAGGGAGCATCTCTGTTCATGGGAACCAATTTACACATAATGCAAAAACTATTAAATAATTTCCCTAAGGCTACAATTACTTCACTGAAATCTCTCTGATGTTTAGGTGGTTTTGAAAACTTGCTCAATTTTTAGTTACTGAAATACCAATTGAACAAAAAAAAACCCAACAACCCAACATCTAGATTTGAAAATACTTGTCTGAAGAAAGTAATTTAAATACTCACTTCCTAAAATGTGCTTTCTTGTTTAAGTAAGTTTCTTTGTGAAAATGCTACACCAGTGGAAATATATTTCCTGTGATGTTGTGAGTGTTTCTGCCTATAGGACTGATAGGAAGTACCTAGAAGACTGCAAATTTAACCCATGCATTAACCCTCTAAAATACCAAACCAGATGCCTGGGAACAAGATGACAAAGAAAGAATCCCTTCTGATGTAGTTCAGCTCCGAAGTAAATCACATTTTTATATTCTTTTAAGTTCATTTTAATAAGAATTCATGCTTTTTATAATAATAAAATAGAACAAGGAGCTGCCAGCAGAGTCAGAGATATACATTGCTATAGTAGAATAGAATAGAATCAACCAGGTTGGAAGAGACCTCCAAGATCAGTCCAACCTATCATCCAACCCTATCCAGTCAACTAGACCATGGCACTAAGTGCCTCATCCAGGCTTTTCCTGAACACCCCCAGGGACGGTGACTCCACCACCTCCCTGGGCAGCCCATTCCAATGCCAATCACTCTCTCTGTCAAGAACTTCCTCCTAACATCCAGCCTATACTTCCCCCAGCACAACTTGAGACTGTGTCCCCTTGTCCTGTTGCTGATTGCCTGGTAGAAGAGACCAACCCCCACCCGGCTACAACCTCCCTTCAGGTAGTTGTAGACAGCAATGAGGTCTGCCCTGAGCCTCCTCTGCTCCAGGCTAAACAACCCCAGCTCCCTCAGCCTCTCCTCATAGGGTTTGTGTTCCAGGCCCTTCACCAGCCTTGTTGCCCTTCTCTGGACCACGTTCCAGTCCTAATTTAGTTTGGAAAAAGCTTTATTACAATTATCCAGTGAAGAAAGCTTTTTTACTTAAATTGTAATGCAGTACTCCAAAGCTCATATCATAACACTTTATGTCACCAGAGAGAAATAAAACACTTAGCCTTGCAAAGAAGAATGATTATAACGTGTGAATTGGTCATATAAAAAATGATAGGCTCCCAGTGGTCCAAGGACCTTAAGCTGCTTTTCTGCACAGCCAGACTATTTTTAGGCGCTAAGATACATTATTTATATTGCAAAGAATAATTCTGAAAAGTCACTGAACCAAGACACATTTAAGTCACAGATGAAAAGTTATAAATTGATAAGGCAGCACAACTTCAAAAAACACTCAGTTTTAGGAGTTTGTTTAGTGACTGAAATGTCTATAGCACAGGCATAAAAAATAACATTGCCTTCAAATGCTTTCACTATTTTTCTTTTTTCTCCCTTTTCTTTCTTTTTCTTCCTTTTTTTTTATGGGGTTGTTGGTTTGGTTTTGGTTGTTGTTAGGGTTTCTGGTTGTCTTTTCTTTTCTTTTCTTTTCTTTTCTTTTCTTTTCTTTTCTTTTCTTTTCTTTTCTTTTCTTTTCTTTTCTTTTCTTTTCTTTTCTTTTCTTTTCTTTTCTTTTCTTTTCTTTCCTTTCCTTTCCTTTCCTTTCCTTTCCTTTTCCCTTTCCTTTCCTTTCCTTTCCTTTCCTTTCCTAATTGGAATCCACTTACCTTATGCTTTAATCCTGTCAATTTCCATAACTGTGCAAATCTAATTTGTTGTAATATTTAGGAAGGTAGTGGTTACAAGCTCCAAAAAGACCCTCAATTTTCAGTGCTGGCTCCACTGCATCTTGAATCTTTTCCTGGCACTATTATATTCCTCTTTCACCTTTCTTACCATTTCTGAAATTAGTCCATGAACCTTATGGGAAGATTCATAGAATCATAGAATCAACCAGGTTGGAAGAGACCTCCAAGATGATCCAGTCCAACAGATCACCCAGCCCTACCCAGTCAACCAGACCATGGCACTAAGTGCCCCATCCAGGCTTTTCTTCTTTTCTTACTTTCTGTTATGCTCAAGATGTTACTATGGGCAGGGGGCGAGAACACTTTCCATGTGAAGATAAGAATTTCATAGTCAGAAGTGTTAATGTCTTAGTCTGATACTCTGATTTATTAAGTTAGTGAAAACATTGCATACTAAGAGCCCATATAAATACAGAAAGCCCTCAATATATGTTAAGCATTTTATAGAAAAGAAGCTTTTCTAGCATCTCCTCTTTTTCCTTAGTGCTATACTTCCCTTGACAGTGTCCTGCAGACAGTCACTGTCTGGGAGTATCAGCATCTTGGGGTCTATGTGTGCAGAAGGGCTGAATGCAGAGATGTTTTCTTCTTTGCTTGTGGAAGCTGGATGGATCTGGGGTTGTTTAGCCTGGAGAACAGGAGGCTCAGGGGTGACCTCATTGCTGTCTACAACTACCTGAAGGGAGGTTGTAGCCAGGTGAGGGNTTATTATCTTGGGGTCCACTTTGGGTTATTTTCATATAGTTTCTTATGTTTTTTTTCTCTGAATTAATTCCTTGTTTTCAAGGTGTTTTTTCCTAGTCTCTTTGTGACCTCAAACAATAAATGTTGCATGAGCAAGATCTTAAGATCAAGTCAGTTTTCATGCACTCTGTGTTGTCCACATGATGAGTTGTCCAGATGCTACATTTTTGAGGTAAACCAGGCAACTTTATCCTTACATTTGTGAAAAAAAAAAGTATGGATTGTATGATATAAGCTTTCTTTCCAGCTCCAAATCTTTACTGAAGTTGCATTTATGTTCAGATCTCACCTTCTCTACTCATTTTCCTTTTCTTCTCCTACCTAAGTTTTCTTAATTTAATGAAGAAATAAATTATAGCATAATATCATAAAACTACTGAATATACTAGCATTTAAGTAAATTATTAATGTGTTACTTGACACTGAATAAATCACTTGGGCAATGCAGTGTTCCAGTACCAGGAACTTTCATTGCACTATGCAATTTGTAATTGGCAACCATACTTCATGCAAGTTAAATATTGAGCTGAGGTCAGGATTGGTAACAGCAATTGCTTTGAAGTCTCCTTTAATTTTTTTCTTTTAAAGTATTTTTGTATGTAAATTTGCAGCTCATTTTTAAAAGGCAAATGTTCTTTATCGCTGTTTTTGTGGGACACATAAAAGAGCCCTACACCATAGTACCCTCATTGCTTAAAGAGCAAGCAATCTTTACCCACTCCTTTCATTCCCATTCTAGTATTTATTTAAAGCACTTGTGCTAGTTTGAGCCTTGGTGAGAAGAGAAGAGTTAGATTACAGGCTGTGAAAAGGAAACAATGATGACATCTACTTCACTCATAGGCTTGCTGAGAAGTATAAGAACAAGAACACAAACATAGACAACAGAGTCTTTGTCTTTGGGGCTGCACTTTTCTCTCTCTCTAACCTACTGTCTGTCTAACTAATCTGTCTGCTTTCTAACTCCCCTGGCTGGCTCCCAAAACTCACCTTGAGCGTAAGGCAAAGTCTGGGGTAAGGTAGAGGGGTGGGAAGAAGGTGGAAGGATAGTTGAGAGCCCTTCCTGGGGACTCTGGTTTCTGAGAGGGCTGTTGTGTTTCTGTATTTTTAACTTGTATATTTTTGTGTATAGCTGTATACATTGTAAATATCTGCTTGTATATTGTGCTAAGCTGTAACTATAAAGCTTCATTCTAACTTCCAGCTAGCTGAGTCTAGTCTGGGTGATTTTTTACAAGGGGGGAGTGGGGGTAACACCCAAACCATCACAGTACTGTACCTCCATGCTAGAGCATTTAAACAGATCAATGTAGAATAAAATGAGTAATCAGAAATCCATTATATATGGCCAGCAGGCTGCACAGTTTTGCTTGAGCTGTGAGGTGTCTGGGTTGGGATTTTGTTTTGCACAGTGTTCGTGTAGTGAAAACTGGATTCCTGGTTAACAATACACGGCTCTAAAGTTCCACATCCTCTGGTACAGCCTCATTTCAAAAAATTTGCACATGCCAAGGAAGCTGCAGACATTTAGGCTATGAAAATTTAAGACTCTTTAAAAATTATTTTTGACTTGCCTTGACATCCTTTTGGTACTGGAGTCATGTGCTCTCATCATTGGTTCAATAAAACCAGGCTCAGAGGGAGCCGTAAAACTTCCTGTAAATGATATGGTTCCACAAAATGTCATCTTTTAGTTCCCCTGCACTTAGGCTAGAAATGAAGAATGTGCCTATCTCATAGAAAAGTAGAAGTCACTCCCACTTTCATGAAGTTTCTTGGTTTAGCTCCATAAAAATGGGAACTGCAGGACTTTTTTTTATGCACTGGTCATTACCATAAAGCTGAATTTAATCCATCTTGCATCTTAGACAGGAATATGTTTGAGGAGATAATACTATGGAGGGGGCAGACACACGCTGTCTTTCTTGTTACTTGTCATTCTACACTGAGATGAAGATTTGTCACTACAGTTATGTGGTGACTACAACATTTCTATGTGAGACATGCTACAAACACAGAACAGAGCAACCATCTCTACCAATTACCTGTACAATATATCTATTCTAGTAAGAAAAGCAGATGCAAACCCAAACCATGCTATGTAGCCAGACAGGGTTTGATCATAAGCATGTCCCTGGAACAGTTTTGGTTCAGACCTGCTAGTCCACTCCTTGACCATATTGAGGTAGAGTATGCAGATGGCAAGCACCAGGAATTATTTCCAATGAAATAAAACTGTATGAATGAATATGTGGTTGGGTGGATGGATGGATGGATGGGTGGGTGGATGGATAGAAGGATGGATGGATGAGGTCACCCTGTTCTGTCAGAGGAGAAAGTTTAGACATGTGGATGTGAGCCATACCATGTCCCTTCTCCTCTGGCCAAAGAACAGTCCCTTGAGCATTTCATTAGTATCACAGAGGCAGCATCCAGAGAGTTTGACATCTCATTTAATAAATAACATCCTCTAACCACTTAATGTGGTGAAAATCTTATTTCATGATTCTGCTCCATGGAAGAACAGATGTATTGACAGTAGATACAGTCAGGACAGGCTCACACATCCCTCTGCCTTTTATTACTCCCCTTCTGTCTCTCACATATCTCCACTATGGCCACATTACTTCTGTTTTGCTCCCACCATTCTTTCTGCAAGATGTGGCTGCACAGGGGTTTCCAGAGCAGGAGCACAGCAGAAGCACATTCTGCCTGCTGCTGTACGAAAGCTGTCCTGGGCATCAGCCTGCATTTGTTAGCCCCACCCAGAAATGTGGCTTTGCTTCAGCTTCCCAGAAATCTGACAAGCTGTAGAAATGCTCAACTTGCTTACTTTTCACCAATAATGAATGAAATCATGACAGGAGAATATGTTAAAGCACTTCCCCTTGTTTATTGTGAAGATTCCTATAAAGGATGTACAGAATGTGCACATCTGTGTTGAGGGAATGTGCATAGTATCAGATTTGTTAGAGTTTAAGTCAGCAGAAAAATCATTCTCTGTATTTACAATTCTCCCCACTTACTTTTATCAAAACCAGTTCCCAATCTGAGTATTTTGACATATTACATCTATGCATATGCTTTCAATCACTACCATGACTATGGTGTCTCATAATCATTAGAAGGCTTTATCGTGACAACATTCTCTAAAAGAGAGAAGCACTGCTATCCAAATAGAATAGAATAGAATAGAATAGAATCAACCAGGTTGGAAGAGACCTCCAAGATCATCCAGTCCAACCCATCACCCAGCCCCATCCAGTCAACTAGACCATGGCACTTAGAGACTCATCCAGGCTTTTCCTGAACACCCCCAGGGATGGTGACTCCACCACCTCCGTGGGCAGCCCATTCCAATGCCAATCACTCTCTCTGGCAAGAACTTCCTCCTAACATCCAGCCTATACTTCCCTCGGCACAACTTGAGACTGCGTCAGCTTGTCCTGTTGCTGGTTGTCTGGGAGAAGAGACCAACCCCCACCTGGCTACAACCTCCCTTCAGGTAGTTGTAGACAGCAATGAGGTCTACCCTGAGCCTCCTCTTCTCCAGGCTAAACAACCCCAGCTCCCTCAGCCTCTCCTCATAAGGTTTGTGTTCCAGGCCCCTCACCAGCTTTGTTGCCCTTCTCTGGACACCTTCCAGCACCTCAACATCTCTCTTGAATTGAGGAGCCCAGAACTGGACACAGGACTCAAGGTGTGGCCTGACCAGTGCTGAGTACAGGGGAAGAATAACCTCCCTCATCCTACTGGCCACACTGTTCCTGATCCAGGCCAGGATGCCATTGGCCCTCTTGGCCACCTGGGCACACTGCTGGCTCATCTTCAGCCTACTATCCACCAGTACCCCCAGGTCCCTTTCCTCCTGGCTGCTCTCCAGCCACTCTGTCCCCAGCCTGTAGCGCTGCTTGGGGTATCCAGATTCTGTAAGTAAGTACATGAAGTGTAAAGGCCACTTAAAGTGTCTGTGATTAAGCTGTAAAATAAGCCAGGTCCTATGAGTCCCAGGTGAGTCCCACACCCTAGGAACACTCACTCTACTGACAGTGCATTGTCCACCCATGAGGATACAGGGAACAGTACAGAGAAATACTGCTACCAACACTTCATCAGAGCAATAAGCAAAACAGAGATACATTTATTCAACCATGCTCTTTTGGCAAAACCTGCACATGGCAATACACGCCCTTTGCTTGACAGACTTCATATTAAATACACACACAAACTGATTTAGATTCAGTTCAATAATTCTTTATTAAAGGAAAAAACCTCTTCCTTTCCCCATTGCTTTCTTGTGTTTTGAGCTGTCATCATTCTGTTGTCACACAAGCTTTGAAAAATGAATTCATCAGAACTTTTAAATACTTGCCTGGAGTCAGTGGGATAACCTGAGGTACAAAGCTGATTAAGGTGAGTACCCTGAAGAGCTGTAGGCTTCAGGGCCACCCTCCCAACATCCACTGAAACTGGCAGGAATCTGTTCACTGACTACAGTGGGATTCGATTCAAGTTCATTTCAACTTGCAGAAGACATGAAATGCATCAGTAGTAGAAAAGGGAGCTAATTCAACCCCTTTTCACTCTAGTTAGTCATCTTGGAATGTCCATTCTTGCAGGACATGGATGTGCATTAGTGCACGAAGCAATTCCTTTGCTAAGGTGAGGTCTGCACTTTCTGAAAACCAGTGAAAACCCATGAAATCAGAAGTTAAGCTCAGGGACTGCGGTGTTGTGCTGCAGACTGCAGAGGAAGCAAAGGTGCTGCAGTCTGAAAGCACTGCAGCAGGCTATGAGGAGACTTAACAGGCTTGAAATGATAAAGTGAGCTGTCACTTAAGAAAATTTATCATATCAATTACAGAGAGCAAAAAGCTTGGCCCAGACCAGCAAAATATAAGACAAAGTGAAAGAAGGAAAATAAGTGTCTGATTCAAAGGAATATGAATGGCCAAAAAAGTACAGGTGCTACTGTCCTATGTGGCATAGGTTCATAATAATGATCAGGTGTCCTAGTTTGGGCTGGGATAGAGTCAATTTTATTCATAACAGCTTACATGGTACTGTGGTTTGAAATTGTGCTGAAAATAGTGTTGATAATGCAGGGATGGTTTTGTTATTGCTGAGCAGTGCTTATAAAGAGTTAGGGTCATTTCTGCTTCTCACACCTCCCCACCAATGAGTAGTCTGGGGTTGCGCAAGGAGTTGAAAGTGGACACAGCTGGAACAGCTAATCCCAGCTCACCAAAGGGATATTCCATACCGCATGACATCATGCTCAGTATATGAAGCTGGGGAAAGAAGGGGGACATCTGAAGCAATCTTATTTCCCTTCCTAAGTAACCGCTATGTGTGATGGAACCTTGCTTTCCTGGAGATGCTAAACACCTGCATGCTGATTAGAAGTAGTGAATGAACTCCTTGCTTTGGTTTGTTGATGTGTGCAGTTTTGATTTACCTATTAAAATGTTTTTAGCTCAAGCCAAAGTTTTGTCACTTCTACTCTTCTGTTTGTCTCTCTCATCCCACCAGGGAGGAATGAGTGACTGACTGTGTGGGGCTTAGATGACAGCTAAGGTTAAACTACATCAGATAATATAGTTTAGATGACAGTTAGGGTTAAACCACATCAGGTAATATAGTTAACAAGATCAAGATCTGCTTCTATTCATCACACTTGCACCTTCCTTTGTCCATATAAGTATGAGAGAAAAACAAAAAAAATCAAACCCACAACATCCCAGTAAAGCTCTGATTTGCTTAATGAAAAATAAGTATCTGTTGCCTAAGGAAGTGACTGAGTCACCATCCCTGGCAGTATTTAAAAGATGTGTAGATCTGATGCTTAATGGCATGGTTTAAAGGTGGACTTAGCAGTGTTAGGTTGATGGTCAGAGTCCATGGTGTCAAATGTATTTTCCAACCTGAATGATCCTATGAAGAGATCACCTTTCAGCTGCTCTTAGCAAGCTTTCCCACGCTGCCCCACGCTGAGCAGGTCTTTCTGTGGCAGCACACAGAGGAGCAGCACGGCTGTTGCCCATGTCTATGACAGAACATGTAGGGGAAGCTGTGGAGACAAGGGAAGCAGCACAGACAGCATTAGTCAAGCTGGGAGGCAGGTAGAGGAAATGGAGCAGGAACAGAAACAAACAAGCAAATCCAGCTCAAGGCTGAGTTGTGCCCAGAACAAAGGCCCAACTACAAAATAATTCACAGCACTGTAAACAAGAAAGGGAAAAACTGCGCACATGGAATGAGGGAAGCAGCTGTGTCCATTGCCGTGTTCTCACACCCTCCCAGCCAGTGACATCCTCTCAATGGCATTTCACAAGCATGTACAGAATTCCCCTGTGAGGGAGGTGGTGACCAGAACTGAGGCTGTTCTACTTCGCAATCTGCATCAGGACCTGTGCAAAGCCTGGCAGAAATTGGCATATATTGGTGCACTTACCATGAATTTCAGCAACGTGCCAAGCTGGCCTGGGGCTCCACATCCTTGAATGGCAAGTGCAGCTGGGTATCTGTTATATTTCTTTGGTAGGGATTTGTGTGGGGTCCTGCCCTATTACCCATACCCCCTTTAACTCAGTATTTTGTCTGAAAATTCTCTCCTTACATGCCTACACACCTTCTTGCACTCCTGTACACCTTCTTGCATTGTACAGAGCCTACTTGCTGTACTGAAGCTAGAAGGTTTTCCTGGTTGGCAGTTAAAGCTGATCACTGATTGATTCTGTCAAAGGAAATACACTAGAAATTACTATAATTTAACCCCAAAGTCTGAAAAATCAAGAAAAAGACAACTAAGTGTCAGAAATGTCAGATTGCATACCTTGGGGCGGATGGTTGTAAGAATATTTAGGCTTGAGGTGAGGAGAAAGTTCTTCACTGAGAGAGTCATTGGCTACTGGAATGGGCTGCCCAGGGAGGTGGTGGAGTCGCCGTCCCTGGAGCTGTTCAAGGCAGGATTGGACGTGGCACTTGGTGCCATGGTCTAGCCTTGAGCTCTGTGGTAAAGGGTTGGACTTGATGATCTGTGAGGTCTCTTCCAACCCTGATGATACTGCAATAATATTTTGCATTAGTCTGGAGGGAGACAATTTTTAAAAAGGGAAAAATAGACTGAATCTAAACCTGACATTTTAGCATGACCTTCTTTGTAGTGAGATCTACCAGCCTATGAAAATTCTCCCAAGGAATGTTATTGCAGCCCCATCGAATGGGTACTATGATTGCTACATTTTGGGCCTGAGAAACTCTCTCTGAGTCCAATCCAGGACAGGCCTTCCTAGAGAAAGCAGAATGCTTAATAAAGCCACTAGTGTATTTAGTCAATGTTTGCAAATGTAACGCCTCTAAGTTGAGCTAGCATGTCGTATGCTTGTAAGCCTGTTGTGGTAGGCCTGATAGGCCCAAAATAGGCTCATACATGTCCTGCCTTGCCTAGGCATGTTTTTCTGCTCCACCAGAGAGGCAAGTGTGAGAAACTTCAGAGGGCTGCAGCAGCTCTGCTATGAGGACAGGCTGAGAGAGTTGGGGCTCTGCAGCCTGGAGAAGAGAAGGCTTCGAGGAGACCTTAGAGTGGCTTTCCAGTATCTGAAGGGAGCCTACAGGAAGGCTGGGGAGGGACTATTGACAAGGTCTGGTAATGTCAGGACGAGGGGGAATGGGTTTAAGCTGGCAGAGGGGAGATTTAGACTGGATATTAGGAGGAAGTTCGTGACTATGAGGGTGGTGAGACACTGGAACAGGTTGCCCAGGGAGGTTGTGGATGCTTCCTCCCTGGAGGCGTTTAAGGCCAGGCTGGATGAGGCCTTGAGCAAGCTGCTCTAGTGGGAGGTGTCCCTGCCTATGGCAGGGGGTTGGAGCTGGATGATCCTTGAGGTCCCTTCCAACCTAAACCATTCTATGATTCTATGATTCTATGAAACAGACACAAAACCTGGAGCCAGAGAGTCTGGCCTGTGTCTGTTAGTATGTAAAATAAACATTCATATGACCAGAACTAAAATGGGAAAACCAATGTGGTAATCTGTCGTGGAGGCAGGGAATTGGTGTGGCTGAGTCAGGAATTATGAAAATAGAATTATTTTATTATCCTGAATACCCTGCCCCTAAACTATATACAGAACAGATTAGGTCTATTTACAGATTCTAATGCAGTCAGGAATTCTTCAAAGAATGTTATGGGCAGATTTAGAGATTTAGGAAGTCAGACAATGGAAAAGGCTAAGCTACAAACACAGCTTTTGTCCCACTAAAAATCAGGCTGAGCAGAGAATTAAGGGAACAGCAGGCTTTACTCGTGGAGGTGAGATAGGCATCTGGTGATGATCCCTTGTTGGATTTCTCTGCTGGCAGCCTCTCCAGCAAGCAATATCCAATCATGTGGATCTACGCAGCAGAAGTACAAGGTGAGCAGAAAAAAATGTCAAAAGTGTCTCAAGCACTTCCTCCATGAGTGGGATGATAGTGAAACAAAGCTGCCTCAGCAGTGGCAGGGGAGAGCCAAACTGCTAGGGTCTTCCCCAGCCAGAATAGCAACCAGGAAGATGGCTGTGGTATGGTTTGAGAGTAGCCGGGTCTGGGCGCCGCTGGCAACCCACTCTAAATGGACCCCAGGACTTGCCATGCACAAACAAAATGTTGCAGAAGTGGTAGGGATCGTCCAAAAGCAGGGATGGTGCAAAAAAACAAGAGCTGTGTAGAAAGGTAGGAGCCACCCAAAGGCTGGGACGGTCCGAAATGGGAAGTCTCTAAGCAGGAACCCCATTCCTGTCACAGCAGGAACGCTGTCCTGTCGGGAATTCTTTCGAGGCAGGAACATTGCGCCTTTTCCCTTGCTCTATTTATGCTTTTCTAGACAAAATGTCCATCTGCCACTTTATACTGGGCACAAAGAACCCAGCCAACCACCAGCCCAATTCCCAGCGCAGGCTTCCACATGGGTCAGTACATGAGTGGAGAAAGGTGCCTTTTGCTGTTCCCCCTTCAAGCTCACAAGGGAGGGGGAAGATGTTTTTTGTGTTGCCTTCTCCTCTCCATTCAAACCCCTGGAGATGGAGAAGCTGGGAAGAAGGAAGGAACTTGGAGTGCTCTACAACGTAATCAGATACTGTCCATTTTGATCTTTCAATACTTGGTAGTTCATAACTTTTTTTTCCCCAATTAACAGCAGGATTGGGATACATTTTTTTCTTCATAGAAGTCTTTACTTTCCACTCCACTGCATTTCTTTGTCTTTATTCAGAGCCTCATACAAAAATAACAAATCATTTTCTTTCTGAGAAATGCAGCACCCCAGGACAATTGACATAATCACAGCTCCTGGTTCTTCTTGTGTCATTTTGGCTGTTCACCAGCACTCCTTTTCTGATGACTTAGGCATGAGCTTTCTACATCCCAATCTTGTTTTGTTTTTTGCTTTCATTTAGTATTCAGTGCACGGTTATGACAAAGACAAATACATGGCTATGCCTACTGTCAGCTGTGTCTGCACTGTGCTATTAATTCGAAGCAATATATTTTGTGTGCACAAACTACTGTGTTTACCATTACACAGTATCACAGTATCACAGTATCATCAGGGTTGGAAGAGACCTCACAGATCATCAAGTCCAACCTTTTACCACAGAGCTCAAGGCTAGACCATGGCACCAAGTGCCACGTCCAATCCTGCCTTGAACAGCTCCAGGGACGGCGACTCCACCACCTCCCTGGGCAGCCCATTCCAGTGTCCAATGACTCTCTCAGTGAAGAACTTTCTCCTCACCTCGAGCCTAAATTTCCCCTGTTGCAGCTTGAGGCTGTGTCCTCTCGTTCTGGCGCTGGCCATCTGAGAGAAGAGAGCAATTACATTACATCTTAACTGAATGCAGAATGTCTTCCTACTTTACATCATTGGCATTTCCTCTACATATTTGTTCTTTCTTTCAGTAAATAAAATTCATACAATTCTGAGCACTAGGTGTGCCCATTTCTATGGAAGCAAAGTTACCATTAGTGTACTTGTTCTGGGTGCCCAGCCCTAGCTTCATAAAACATACCTGGTTAGTAACATGCAGTATATAATCCCACAACAGTAATCATTCTGCAAAGAAGGCCCTTGGTGTTGGCAAATCCCTGTAAGTATTTTACCCCTCTCCCATGAGAGTTTTTAAATCAGGTCTCTACATATGAAAAGCCTTTTTGATTCCTTTGGTTTGTATAATATGGATTCAGCCAGCACCAGAACGAGAGGACACAGCCTCAGGCTGCGCCGGGGGAAGGTTAGGCTCGAGGTGAGGAGAAAGTTCTTCACTGAGAGAGTCATTGGCTACTGGAATGGGCTGCCCAGGGAGGTGGTGGAGTCGCCGTCCCTGGAGCTGTTCAAGGCAGGATTGGACGTGGCACTTGGTGCCATGGTCTAGCCTTGAGCTCTGTGGTAACAGGTTGGACTTGATGATCTGTGAGGTCTCTTCCAACCTTGGTGATACTGCGATACTGTGGTTATTTTCCTCCTGTCTTTAATTACTTCCTCATTAGCTTTGTTCACAGTGCTCCAAACCCATAGTAATAGTATCCTTCAGAATTTTACTGTATCTTGTGTGAAAAGAAAAGCTCTCACATAGAATCATAGAATCAACCAGGTTGGAAGAGACTTTCCAAGATCATCCAGTCCAACCTAGCACCCAGCCCCATCCAGTCAACTAGACCATGGCACTAAGTGCCTCATCCAGGCTTTTCTTGAACACCTCCAGGGACGGTGACTCCACCACCTCCCTGGGCAGCCCATTCCAATGCCAATCACTCTCTCTGGCAAGAACTTCCTCCTAACATCCAGCCTATACTTCCCCCAGCACAACTTGAGACTGTGTCCCCTTGTTCTATTGCTGGTTGCCTGGTAGAAGAGACCAACCCCCACCTGGCTACAACCTCCCTTCAGGTAGTTGTAGACAGCAATGAGGTCTGCCCTGAGCCTCCTCTTCTCCATTCTACACACGCCTGAAAAAGATGGTACTTTAATTTATGGCTGTGGAATGGTAGCATATGAATAGAGAGACTATGATATGTTATTCACACATGAACAGACAACTGCAAGTATTGGCACTGTCAAAATAAAGCTGTCAGGGAAAGAGAAGCTATAAATCAAATTAGATGCTGAGCATATTTAACACATAACCAAGAACTAAACGATTCTTTCCTTTTAAGAAACCTTAAATCTCTGTTTTGTATGCTGAAAACCACAAATCATTCAAATATTACATTTACAAAGTATTTTAAATGATTAATAGGTGTTGAAAGTATGCTACTAGTCTAAGCTGTGCATGCACCAGATGGTTATGAGTAAGTACCATGACAATTTGCAAACAATTGACCTGATGAAGTCTATAATAGTTATTTATTGTAGCATCTATTAATCATGCATTAAGCCCTTAGAGATTAATTTATATATGAAGGCTTAATAGAAAGCATGAAAAAATATCACCTTTTCTACTCATGTAGTAATGACTCAGAACACAGCCTGAAATGCTATTTAATAACTTTTACTATAAAGCAGTGCCGTACCCTCTTATAAGAGTATCTGAAAACTACATAATATGAAGTACTCGTTGAGCAGAGCTGAAAAGGAGAACAGAATGTGGTGATATTTGTGTTGATTTTTCATTACTAAGAGCTATACTGTGAGATCAGGAGAAAACTAGGAAAAAGACAAGAGAGACTTTCTCTTTTGTGGGTAATTCTATTACCTGCGAGCAGAAGTGACACAAGACCTGGTCACCCCATTGTTCCTCACCCCGGTATGAGGGACTTTCAAGTGATAAATACTCTTGGAAAATACAAACAGAAATGTGGAGGCACTATGCAGTTTCCAGCAGGGTGCTTTCCCTTACATATTTTGATGTAACTTTAAAGCCACCATAACGTTTTGTGTTTGCTAGGAAGCTTTTACTGCAGAAGCACAAAGTCTGTTAGAAATAGAACCAACATTTCACAGTAGGCTGGATAATTATGTATTGGCATTACTATTTCACAGACTAGCAGAGGAAGTCAGCACCTTGCTCAAAGTCACATAGATAGTTAAGATGGGAGAGCCACCCTGTGTATTTTGAGCAGTGATTCAAAGAAATTCCTCACTAGATTCTTCAGCTGCCAAATGTGCTTCATACTAATGAAGATTGGTAAGATGCACCTCCACTCACTGAGCCTCCTACAAAGCAGACTCCTTCTCAGCCTCAGGACTGTTATGCCTCCTGTTCTCAGATGTGATGTCTCCCTTCAGGTAGTTGTAGACAGCAATGAGGTCTGCCCTGAGCCTCCTCTTCTCCAGGCTAAACACCCCCAGCTCCCTCAGCCTCTCCTCATAGGGTTTGTGTTCCAGGCCCCTCACCAGCTTTGTTGCCCTTCGCTGGACACGTTCCAGCACCTCAACATCTCTCTTGAATTGAGGAGCCCAGAACTGGACACAGCACTCAAGGTGTGGCCTGACCAGTGTTGAGTACAGGGGAAGAATAACCTCCCTCATCCTACTGGCCACACTGTTCCTGATACAGGCCAGGATGCCATTGGCTTTCTTGGCCACCTGGGCACGCTGCTGGCTCATCTTCAGCCTACTATCCACCAGTACCCCCAGGTCCCTTTCCTCCTGGCTGCTCTCCAGCCACTCTGTCCCCAGCCTGTAGTGTTGCTTGGGGTTGTTGTGGCCAAAGTGCATAACCCTGCACTTGGCCTTGTTAAATTTCATCCCACTGGCCTCTGCCCACCCATCCAGCCTGTCCAGGCACCTCTGCAGGGCTCTCCTACCTTCCAACAGATCCACACCTGCTCCTACCTTGGTGTCATCTGCAAACTTACTGATAATTACATGGCAAATAGTTCTTTGCAAAACATTTTACTCATGAATGTAATAGACACCTCCCTGAGAGTGTGTTAAGGCCTGTTATACTCATTGTGAACTCTAAGGGTGTAAGAGGGAAGAGCTGGTATGTGTTTAATCAGAAGTTACACCAGGCTGATAATCACTAGGTTACCAGAGATAAGGTGCAGGGCTTGTAAGTATGAGCATGAGCAGTAGGGAATGATGGTATGTGACAGATTCCAAAATAAAGGTGGAGCTCTGTTCTCCTTCATTCAGCCTTCTGCGATGTCCTGGCCATAAGTCACAGAGTTCTGAACCCATATACACAGCCTAGGTAGCTGGGTTGGAGCAGCAGCAGTCTTACCACCATGATGGTGTGGTTCCTGGTGGGGATGCCTACCTTAAGAAGACAAGTGCCTGCCAGCCCTGCGATCTATGCATCTCAGGAGTTTTGCTGCTCAGCTGGATAGGGTGAGTATAACCTGCTTTTTGATCGATAGGGTTACTCGACGTTCTGTCACAGACTGGCTACCAGGGGTATTAGGGTAAGAGATGGGGAGACAGCTTGATGCAAGCAAGTTCCAATCCGTCTATTGCACCCCAAGCATGGGCTTATATACTTTCTATCAGAAGGCTGCATAACAGGGTTGCAAATCATGTTAGACTCTAATTGGTTACATACATTTGCCTTAGGATTACACACTAATTGCTAGGATACATTAGTTGTGTATTTCTTATCTTCTAACAAGACACAAAAACTTTTCTTAACAAAGCTATACTATCTTAGTCCTTCAGAGGATGTGTCAACTTAATCCTAGGGAGACATTTCTGGTGTCTAGGTAAGAAAACAGGCACCAAGTTGTACCGAGCTGTGAAGGCCATAAAGCAATTAGATTAGACTTGAGGCCTCTTGTTCTACACAGACCATGTTCCTTTCAGAGGCACTTTGATCCTACACTTTCACCCAGCTCAGTGGCCTGCTTTTGAGCCCATGGCTTGTGCTTCAGTGTACCAAATTCAGACATTTCTATGGAATCACTACATGTAACATTACTATACCCAACAACATTCCTTGTCACATACTTTTCTCTCTATGATTTTAATATTTGAGCTATAATAAAGTGGTGAAACTGCACCTGGAGTAGGGGTACCCACACATGAGAGTGTTCCCTGGCTCCAAAGGACTCACTGGAACAAAGGACAGGATTAAAAACTTCAAATATAGACCCATAAATGTATAAAAGTATGTTTATGATCCAGTCTTTATTATATTAATGTTTATGAGGGATTCATTCAGGTAATTGTGATCTACTAATGAAATCTATAGTCTAGACCTGTGCAAGATTCTATTCCAGATTCTATGCTGGGAAATAGGGCTGCACCATGCAGATGAAAGCTACATTTAAATTATTTGCCTTTTTTATTTTTTTATTAGCCCAGGAAAGCTCTTCAATGATTTTTGTCAAACTTCAGGGTTTTTTTCCCTTTTTTTCTAAGTATGTTATTGTGGGATAGTATAGACACTGGGTCCCTTGTAGTTTCATGGTTACAGCTCTTATGGGTTCTTATTTCTGCTCTTAGACATAGACATGCTGAAATAGCTGAGTAATAGTTTTCTTGGTAAGAAAGGCTGGTAATCTCTCCAAGTCTTTCTGAAAGCCCTGGACTTCTGTGTCTGCTCTGATTGTGGCCACTTTAGTATCTCTCATCCTAGATAGATGCATTAGTTTAGAAATGTTACAGATTCTTGTGGCCCAGACTCTGTCTTCAGTACCTATAATTAGTTCTTAAACTTCTCCTTTGCCTGGCTATTAGAGACTGTCTAACAATTCCCATTGAATTTTAAAGGAGCTTTAGGTGCCTGGCATATTTCAAAATGTCAGGCTACTTTTACTTAAATGCTAATTAGATACTGCAGTATCTGTTACTAATTTAAATTCACATTACTCTGAAAAATACAGCTTTGCTTATCTTAATTTACTGAAGAATATCTAAAGCCAAGCAAAAAGTATGGCTAGCTGTTAGTTCTCTGATATATGTAGCTAAAAATTACATTTACATCATTTCCTTAACCACTCTTCCAGTCTAAATCCTTCTTGCAGCCGCCTTTGCCAATCAACCCTGATCCATCTATCATTCTGAGAGATCAGTGCTATATGCTGTGTAGGAGTCTTGCCGGTCTGCTGACAACTTTCCTACTGAGTACCACTTCTCTCTAAGCAGCAGAACAAATTCTCTGCTGACAACATTCACTGAGTGACTAATAAGTCATCTGACTTAATGTCAATATCCTACATTCAGACATGTATTTGCCTTAGACTTCTCACAATCAGTGAAGAAATTAGTATCTCTAGTGTTTCTGTGATGGATTTTCTCCTCAGCAGATGTCTAGAACGGACTAGACGATGCACAGCACAGATTATAACTTCTCTCCAGTCGCTATGAAAACACTAGAGAGACAAACTCAGCTATAGCTGTTAATAGTAGGGATGCCTACAGCTAGGTAAGATGAATCTCTCTTTTGTTTCTGATAAATGGTTTTGAAAACCCCAGGCATCTCTCCTACAACGAATCGAAGCCTTGCAGGAGAGAGCTCGGCTGTCTAAGAAGGAGCTTCTTTGATGCTCTATCTTTTAATAGATAACAATGAATATTCAAATAAAGAAGATGGAATACTCTATGTATAGCAAAGTTATAAATACACATAGAGTGTGCTGGAGCACTGTAGAACAGGAGGACCATAATCAGCACCTATTTTGGGTAATGCTGCAAATTTTGTCAGAAAATGTTTGTAATCATCACAGATACACTTGACTGACCTACCATCAATACCATCACTCTTGGCCATGAAATATTTAGATGAGGACAGAAATGGCTTGACATAGGAGCTCCTTGCATGAAATAGTCTGGGAAGTTCAAGCAAGGCTAAATATTTTGCATGATCTTCTCTTGATAGTCTCAAACACTCTTCTGTTTAAAAAGTGTTTCAAGGTGTTTGAGGCCAGGCTGAATGAGGCTCTGGCCAGCTTGATCTGGGGTAGGGTGTCCCTGCCCATGGCAAGCGGATTGGAACTAAATGGTCCTTGTGGTCCCTTCCAACCCTGACTGATTCTATGATTCTATTCTATGATTCTAAGTATAAATTAAGACTACACATTCTGAGGAAACTCTTTAAGGGAACAGATACAGCCCCTAGTATTTGAGACTGCATTTGGTTCTTGAGTTTACACCTTTGCAATAATAAAATCTAAAATAAAATTACATCTATAAAAGAAGAGAAATATGCAATCATTTGTTTCCTTTTTACCACACTGCAGACTTATTTTAAATCCTGAGGCTTAGGTAGCTGAACCACTCTATTTTTTTTTTTACTCAGAAACACCATGAACTGTGACATTTCAGTGAGCATCTGATATGCTTTGTGCTCCTATAAAATTGTAAGCGTAACGCATCCAACACAGTGACAGTAGCCAAGTCATGAAGTATAGAAGACATTCTTTACAATTAAACTTTTTACTGTATGCATATAAACATATTTTTTGGCACCCACAGCCACTGTGTGCAATATGAGAACATATTCTGTTTTTCTGCAGCAGATGTGAAAGTTAGTCAGGGAAGTCACAGCCAACAGCGTTATGAGAACATTCCACAAACCTTGAAGGCATCTCGAAAACAAGCCTGTACCTTGATATGGCTACAACAGGATCTTAACAGAGATAGCAATATGATGCAAGTAAACATAATGCAATATGTGCATGCAAAGTGAACTTTTATTATATAATAAGCTGGTTAGTTCCTGACAGTGTTTGTGCTGGAGGGAACGTTTAGGAATATTCTATCCATTAACATATATGAAGCGTAGAGAATTGGTTCCCAAAGACATAATCTATATAAATTCTTGGTAGGGCTTCTATGAAAAAACTCCTCACATGTCTAGTGATGTCAGGATGAGGGGTAATGGGTTTAAGCTGGAGGAGGGGAGATTTAGACTGGATGTTAGGAGGAAGTTCTTTACAGTGAGGGTGGTGAGACACTGGAACAGGTTGCCCAGGGAGGTTGTGGATGCTTCCTCCCTGGAGGCGTTTAAGGCCAGGCTGGATGAGGCCTTGAGCAACCTGCTCTAGTGGGAGGTGTCCCTGCCTATGGCAGGGGGTTGGAGCTGGATGATCCTTGAGGTCCCTTCCAACCTAAACCATTCTATGATTCTATGATTCTATGATTCTATGTACAGACTTTACTTACTGGTAGTGACTAAATCAAGGCCAGTAAAAGAGCTACAAAGCTGAGTGTGGTTTGCAGAATTTGGTTAAGAGTGCCTGATGTGGCTTGCTGAAATAACCAAAGCTATCTGCTGATCTGGACCTTTAAAAAACCCTTGTCAGTATTGAGTAAGAGTCAGTGTGGACTCAGGATGCTTTTAACGAAAGACAAAATATAGATGGGATTTTGTATCATACTCACAGAATTAACCAGGTTGGAAAAGACCTTCAAGATCATTGTGTCCAACCTATTGCCTAACATTTCCAATCAACTAAACCACGGCACTAAGTGCCTCATCCAGCCTCCTTTTAAACACCTCCAGGGATGGAGACTCCACTACCTCCCTGGGAAGCCCATTCCAATGGCCAATCACTCTTTCTGTGAAGAACTTCTTCCTAACATCCACCCTAAACCTTGCGGCTTGAGACTGCATCCTCTTGTTCACTGTGTGCCTGGGAGAAAAGACTGACCCCTGCCCGGCTACGACCTCCTTTCAAGTAGTTGTAGAGAGCAATCAGGTTTCCCCTGAGCCTCCTCTTCTCCAGGCTGAACAACCCCTGCTCCCTCAGCCTCTTCTCCTAAGGCTTGTGCTCCAGTCCCCTCATTAGCCTTGTTGTCCCTCTCTGAACACATTTGAGCACTTCAACATCATTCTTAAATTAGAGGCCCAGAACTAGATACAGTACTCAAGATGTGGCCTAACCACTGCTGAGTAAAGAATGCTCTGAAAGACAATGTTAGTACTGGTAGCAATCAACAATTATTTCTGTATCTTCACATAAGAACTGAATTGTAATTTTAATTGCTGTTGAGTTATTGTTATACTGGAACAGCCTGTTCCATATGTATCACAAGAGAGTTGTCTATCTTGAGGCTGAACAAATATTTAGTGACTAGGATGGTATTATCAAAATGCTCTGAAATCCAGGTTGGCTCATTTTACTACAATGAAATTCATAAATGATGCTCAGGTCTTTAGATATTTTCTTGTGTGAGCTTTCAGGGGTTTACAAGCTGTAAAAATGGTGGGGTTTTTATCTGCATTTTATCCACTGTTGCATTAGGATTCCAGGCCTGGCTTTTCCACAAGAGCATAACTCAGCCCAGGACATCTGAGAGAAGACCAAGCAGCTACTGTCAAATTCTCCTTTCTGTTGAAGTCTTTCATGTTGTTTGCAAAGTCCAGAAATGCAGCATTCAACAACATCAATCAGATAAAGAAGATGATAGAGTTATGTAGTTGGCAAGTTGCTGCCTGAATTAAATATCTAGCCATGTTTCCAGGCTGTCATGAAGATGTTGAACCCTATTTGTCTTGGCTTGTCTAAAATGGCAACAGGCTCATACACCTGTTTGACAATCACATCAACACAAAGATACTGAGTATATAAATCTAAGAACTAACATATGTCTTCACAATCTTTATTTCCCTACAACCAGGGCTTTTACAGACACTGCATCCACCTCTATGTCTACATTTATTGTCAGGCTAATCATGCAATTCATCACCTTTGACACAAAACTATGGACTTTCCATAAAAAGTAGCCTGATTTGGTCTCAACAACAAACTTGTAAGAGCCATCTCGATGCTGTGTGAGTCTGTGATAGCTAATACAATCTATCCTTCTTATTTAAGCAGCTGTTGTATCATTTAAACTAGGGATTTGAACAGGGTGAGAGGAGAACATCTTATAAAGCTTGCTGTTTCTCCTAATATAATCATTCTTGGAAAGCATTTCAGAAGCAGTTGCAGCAGCTGTCAGCTTCAGACCAGCTCTTTATGATTTCCTGCTGTGTCATTTTATTCCAAAGCTAGCCTCAACATTTGCTTTGCAGCTGTTAGGCAACACTTGAGTTGACTTTTGGATGCAGCTTTGTGTTAAGTCCTGTCATAGCCCCATTCGACAGTAATAATCACACATGCCAGAGGTTATTCCAACACAGCTTATACTGCTAAGGTAGCTTTGAAAAATCTTTAGCTGCATGTAAGATCCCTTTCTGGTGTTCAGTTGTTGGAAAATGCAACCAAGTTCACAAAGGACCACAGAGTGCTACTATTGGTACTGTTCATTCCATGAGGTCAGGAGGTTGTATCCTGACAATCAAAACCCGTCTGGAGACTTTTGTGTGCAGCCTGATCTTCTTAAACCTACTTTAGCAGGGTGGTTGCACTAGATAATTTCTGGAGGTCCATCCCAACACCTACTACTGTTCTGTGACCTGTGACTTATATGTGCATCCAAAAATAATACAGACCTTTCATGATCCATCTGGTGAGGTCACTGAGCTCAGGGTAGTAGCTTTCAATTTCCTCTGAAAAGTCCATCGTAGATGACATTTGTGCTTGTACAATGTTCTTGTAGAAAGAAGAAAACATGCATCAGGCAATCATTTCTGCCTCTCATTAGGTTGCTTAGTTTATCAGGGATCTTAGTGTATATGACAGAGCTAACACCAAGTGGATGCCATTTCTCAGCAGAACAGATTTTCCACAAGATGGTTATAGATCACACTATACTACATCATACCCTACTCTACTTTTTGCCTCTTTGAATATATACAGTCTATTACATTTTCTGCTCTCAAGTCTATCCTGTCTTTACAGTTCATTTGAAATGATACCTCATTCTCCCAAGCATAAAAAGTAAGGGATGCAGGTTTTTATTAAAGGTCTAAAAGCAAGAAGGCATTTGTAAGAAAATATGATGATGTATATAAATTGATATCTGATAAGACTTTCTGAATTATGGCTTACTGCAATCTACAGCCAAGAGAGATTTTATCTGTGCAGTCATATGACTTTTTTTTTTAATAGTGGTTCCTGAAATAAACACAGTGAAAGAAAAGGACAACTGCAAAATATGTATCACTGAAGTTTAAGAATGTAAAGACCACAGAAAAGCAGGGAACAGTAGAATAAGAATTAAGCAGCTAAAAATTCAGAGTGGCGTTAGCTGGAAGAGGCAAAATAATAAAGAGCAAGATCAGTAGTGAACAGCAATGCAATGGTAATCAATAAAATTTCCTTATGAAGATTCACTAAGAGCTCTCAGATCAACTTAAAATTAGTACTGGAGAGCAAAGGATCAGTAGCTGATCTTGAATGACATTTATAGAATAGACTAGGTTAGATTAGACTTGACTAAATCTGATTGGCATAGACTAGACTGGAATAGTTAATTTAGGAGGGAACTACAGCAATTATCTAATCCAGCTGCCTGGCCACTTCAGGGCTGATACAGTTATAGTACACTACATAGGATCATAGAATCATAGAATCAACTAGATTGGAAGAGACTTCCAAGATCATCCAGTCCAACCTAGCACCCAGCCTTATCCAGTCAACTAGACCATGGCACTAAGTGCCTCATCCAGGCTTTTCTTGAACCCCTCCAGGGACGGTGACTCCACCCCCTCCCTGGGCAGCCCATTCCAATGCCAATCACTCTCTCTGGCAAGAACTTCCTCCTAACATCCAGCCTATACTTCCCCTGGCACAACTTGAGGCTGTGTCCCCTTGTCCTGCTGCTGGTTGCCTGGCAGAAGAGACCAACCCCCACCTGGCTACAACCTCATTTCTTTACCTCAAGGGACTTGAGATATCAACCACCCCTCTAAGAAATCTGGTCCAGTGTTTGATCACCTTCTTTGTAAAATAATACTTCCTAAGTGAAGTCTCAACCTCCCCTTACTTTATTGGGTTTTATTTTGGTTGGTTTTGTTTTGTTTTTAAATATGATCCAATACTATGCTCAATTTTAAAGGATTTCTAGTCAATATGCATAATAATGCCATGTTCAGTGATGAAGAAACTAATAAAACAGCACTGTGAAGTATGAACAGAAAATAACATGTAGATATTTTCAGTCAAGCTAGCTGTTAATTGATGCATGTTTCTCAATGTATTGGTGAAAGAGATTTAGACAACAAAATCATTATGATTTTTTGCCTTAAGTCAGATATGACACTTCTGAGCTCTCAGAGAAAAGGAATAGAAAGGATATCTTAGAGCACATACAGAGAACTGTATTATCATATGGGAGACAATGAATAAATTTACAGAAGAGAAACAAGCATACTCAAATTGATCACAGTATCACAGTATNCCTCAGCCTCTCCTCATAGGGCTGTGCTCGAGGCCTCTCACCAGCCTCGTTGCCCTTCTCTGGACACGTTCAAGCATCTCAATGTCCCTCTTAAACTGGGGGCCCATCAAACCCTGTTGACTTAACCTGGGTCATAGAGGATGCCCTTCAGCACTGGCTGTGTTTCCTAGTTTCTACAGGAGAGAAAGGAGGATGAAAGGGAAAAGGGTCTGTGTTAATGGAATACAAGTTTTACTTCTGATGTTTGAGACTTTCTAGCCTCACTTACCTTTTAAGCCATCACCGCAGGCATTAGCCAGTCAACAGTTTGCATTTGCATTGATCAGTTGACACAGTCTATTCTCAGGAGAATTAATCATTAAATTACATCCTAAGAGATACAAGAACAGCAAGCTCTGTGTTAATTTGATGCTATTCTTAATTTTCGTATCTCCTAGGTGCTGCAGACTGTGCACACGAGAGTAGTCAAGCATCGCTTAGTAATGAGATCTATTTGAGTTGCAGAAACTTCTTCCTCATTTTCTGTATTCAACTGGTGTGGGACCTGCAAAATGCCAGATGATTGCTGCACAGCCGATTCTGCCTATGAATATATAAGCGCGTCCCATCAAAATCAAAGACAATCTTTTTCGCTGAGAAAAAAAAGTGTAGGTTCATTCTGATTTCTTTTTCCACCAGTGTAAATTGAGAGTAATTCCAGGGAAACTGGCACATCATTAAATCAAAATTCCCACCCTGAAAAGCCACGTCAGGCTATATTAGTAATCGTGAACTACAGGTTAAACTGACCTATGTAATGAAACCAAAATGGTGTTTGAGACAACAGGCTGGTGGTTCTGGCTCTTTGATAATAATAAACACTTCTGAAATGTTACTATCAAAGAAACTCTGATGACTTCATGAAAGTTAATACATCTGAGTCTGGTTTCTATGAAGTTTCAAAAGATGCTTCTAAAGACAGCAGAAAGACTTCTGAAGGCATGATCAACATCTCAGGTTTGTACGGTGGACTCTACAAGACTCTTTTAAGTTCCTAAAACTTTTATAAGCCCAAACACACTTAAGATACTAGGCTACACCAATGTGTTCTTATATACATATATATATCCCATGAGAGTGGTGAGATGCTGGACCGGGTTGCCCAGGGAGGTGGTTGAGCCCCCATCCCTGGAGGTGTTTAAGGCCAGGCTGGATGAGGCTCTGGCCCGCCCGGTGTAGGGTAGGGCGTCCCTGGACGTGGCCGGGCTGTTGGAACTAGATGATCCTTGTGGTCCCTTCCAACTGATTCTATGATTCTATATATGGGGGTTTGGTTTTTTTGCTTGTTTGTAAACATTGTCTCACTTTTTCAAAAAGCTAGAGAAGGGCATTGGCCCTGTTGACTTTGCAGAGGAGTTACAGAGAAGCTGTATGGGTAAGGAAACGAGGGTACAGTGTGTAGCGTAAAGCTTTTGGTCTTATATTGTGGTGCTAAGCCACTGTATGGCCATTGCACTACTTAGAGTAAGAGGCTCAAAAGCCAAAGCGGTTAGTCACCCACTGATCTTCCTTTATAAGAGAGTCTGTCAAGACCATGTCTTGAAAATTCAGGTGCTTTGGCTGAGTAACTGCACAAATGGAGAGGATTTGCCTGTGACAAACAGTTTTCAAGTTTTCAGAAGCACTGAATTTTGTTGCTTAAAAACAAATAGCATGTGACTGTGTAACTCTCTGTTGTTGATGTACAATTTTGTCACTGCCATTAACCATAAACAAACTATTTACCTCACATGGACTAAACTCTTTCAAGCTGGTCAAATAACTCAACCCAAGCCAAACACATAACAAGTGTTTATCACATGAACAATGCATGAGAACCAAAGCTTTTAGTTCCATGGTCTAGTTGACTGATAGGGTTGGGTGGTAGGTTGCACTGCGTGATCTTGGAGGTCTCTTCCAACCTGATTGATTCTATGATTCTGAATTAAAAAAGGCAAGAGAAAACAGTCTTATGTAGAAAGCATTTTCTGGATGTCTGGAACCAGTGTCCTGAGTTTTGCAGCTCCTGTAAGCAGTAAGTATTCCAACAATGGCTTACGGGCACAGTTTTGTGGGTGCTCTGTATGAAATGAAAATGTATGAAATGAAAATGTTTGACATAGATTTGGAACAATGAATACAAGTTTGATATACATAAGAGATACTAAAAATGTCCAAATATAGCATGGGCATTCTTTTCTTTTCCTGAATAGTCTCTTGACCATTTATTGTGGCTTTTTTGACACAAATATCAGAGGGAGAGGAATGCAAGTTATGCAAAGCTTTGAAATAATGTCCTTTCAAGCCAAAAATCAGTGGCTACAAATAAATCTTAAAATATGAAACTGAAGGTGAGAAAGGTAGTCTAAAAACACAAATGTAAAACCAAACCCAGTCTGCTTACCTTTTCTGTTTCCCACTCTTGCAAATTCATGGCTTACGGCAGTTCTCTGTCCTCAAAATTGTGTTTGTACCTTAAGGTTTAGAGCTGTCAGAGCACAGCAGATTAGCCTGGGCAAAGGAATAACCTTGGTATTTTTTAACAGACTTTGTTTCTGTTTGATAAGTTCCCAGGAAGGATGTGACCACAACTTTTCCCCTTCTTAGCTTTTCTTTCCCTGAATAACTCTGCATAATCCTAACACACTCAAGTGCAGTTTAAAGTAGTTTAGCGGTGGTGAGGAAATCCTAAATGTATTTATGCCTGTGAAAGAATATTCAGTTGTAGCTAGCTGGCTATTAATTAAAAGTCAATTAAGAGTTTCCATGGCATCCAAACAAAACAAAAGAATAATTGTTATGCTCCCAAGTCAGAGGGGAAAGCTACAATAATTGTTTCTGCTGATAGACCTCTTTCACACTTCAGTAAAGAAGGACAATACAAAATTAGCAGAGAAAAAAGTGTACTGAGCAATCTGCAAAGCAGGAGGCTATAACTAGCTGGAAGAATGTGTTCCAGCCAAAGATTTTAGTAGAATGATAAGAGAAATGATGAAAAAAGGTGTTAAAATGTTGGCTACAATAACTGTTTTGAAAAAGGTATGTTAACTCTTTGGGCACTTTCCAACATCAAACATAGAGAAAATTCCAGTTGGTGCAGCTCCAGCTAGTTAAGATCTTTTTGTTTTGTTTTGATTTGTTTTTTTCACTCTCAAGCTTATTTTTATCCTCATATTTTCTAATAACAGCAGGTATTGAAAAAAATCATTTTCCATGTGACAAGGCTTTGCTCAGCCATCCTGAAAGACTCGTAAACTGAGCCAGAAAGCCATTCCAGTATCATTTCTTCAGGCCTCCTGACCTCAACCATCAGCCTGAAGTCAAGTCATCACAGGAATAGAAGAAAAATTGATACTGTCTGAGGGGTAAACACTTAATTAGCCTAAGCAATGCTTTTTAATTTTTAGAAGCTCAGAGATAATACAGATTCTGCCATTATTCTATGCATCACTGTCGGTTTTCCACTGAAGAGGAGCTCTACTCTGTCTCTTGTTGCTGTGAGGGCTCACTCGATTTGGGAAGATAGATTACTTCAAGGCAAGCCTCAGCCTGGGTTTACTTGCTTTTAATTGGGTATCTATCCAACACAAGAATGTATCTGAATTGATTTGTTTCTTTCGGACTACAATGCAGGTAGCTCTTCATGTAGGGCTCACTATCCAAAACTTATTCCCACATTAAGCACTCACACATTGTATTTGAATGGTTTAATGGTTCCACAGTTTTCTGAGTATAGCTGGCAGAAGTGAGGAATTACAATGGCTGTGTGTATGTAAATGTGTCATGACTAGAAAATTGTGCTAGTTTGAGCCTAGCTAGCATGTTTTGGTGAGAAGAACTAGATCATAGGCTGGAAAATGAAAACAATGGTGAGGTCTACTTCCCTCACAGTCTTGCTGGGATGTGTAAAGAAGAAAGGCAAAACAAAGATTACTGCACTTGTTTCTTCTCTTCGCTGGGGATCTTTGCCTGCTGGGGAGAAGCTGAGGCTGCTGGCTAGACTCCATCTTGCTTTCTAACCTCACCTTCCTTTTGCTTGGCTGCTTCACCTTGCTTTTTAACCCTCTTGGCCGAACCTCCATTCTTCCTTAGGACTGGGGTAAGGTTGAGAGGGGTAGGGGGAAGGTGAGGGGTGGTTGAGAGCCCCTCCTGGGGACTCAAGTTTCTGGGAGGGGAGTTGTGTTTGTATTACCTTTTTTCCCTTGTCTATTTCTGTCTATAACTGTATATACTGTAAATATCTGCTTGTAAATTGTGCCAGCTGTAAATATAAGCTTCATTCACATTTCCAGAGCCGACTGAGTCTAGTCTGGGTGATTTCTAAAAGTGGGGAGGCGGCAGGGAACACCCAAACCATCACAAAAGTCTAAGAAGCATTCAAAAGAAGACATTTAGCAAGTCTGGGTAGATTATGTGGAAAGTTGTCTTGAAACCCAATTGTGGGTTTCAGGAATGTAGATCAACCCCAACCCCAGTGCATCAGTATAATCTTATTGCCTATATAGCCTTTCACCCCTAGAACAGGAGGCAGCCAGAACCAGCATTCAACCCTACACAGAGAAACTCTGAGAGGCCAGCAGCCAATTTCTTTATGTCCTTACTGGTTCTCATCAACTGTCTTTGCTGACTTTTCTACAGTACCTGCTGAGTCAGCTGTGCAATTATAACAGCTGAGCAATTTTAAAGTGATAGATGAACCTTAGGTTCCTTTGGAACTAAATGACACCCAAGTAACCATGAAAAGTGGCTGGGATACAGCCAGTAATGTCTGACAGCAAATATGGCCATTATTGGTGTCATTTCCTATTGACAGTGACAGAGCTGAAAAGATGCATAAAAGCTGCACAATGGCTCTTTGAAAGGAGTCCCGTGGCTTCACTTTACCACTAAGTGAAGCTACCACTAAGATTAGCCTTTGCTGGAACACTAACTGCCAATCTTAACATAGAGAATCAGTCAAAGAGCTTCTCAGAAAGGCTCACAGCAGGGTAGAGGGATTTCCACCAGTGTTCCTCATGCTGTTTGTAGGCAGCAAGATGCTCTTGTCTTGAAGCTGCTGACAGTGAAGCAACTTCAAATGATTTTTAGTTCATGTAAAAATAACAATAAAAGGTGCAAAAGAACTTTTTAGTGTTCTTATGGCAAGATGTTGTTTCCTTGGGGTGGAAAGAAAATGCTATTGGCCCTCTGTCACACAAAAGCTTCAAGGGAATGCACCTCCTGTGGCTGGATGACCTTCATTCTTCACATGTCACCTGTTCCCACTGAGTCAAAGGGAAACACAGTTTGGTAGTTTGATTCAGGCTTACCAACAGGATAGAAAAGTTGAGAGGAAAAATGTAAGCAAAAGGGATCAAAACAAAATTTGCTTTGGATTTTTTTATGACTAAGAAAGTAACTTTGTGAGAGTGTTTGGCTCTACAGTTAGCATTACCTATATCTACTTACCAAACTGTTCAGTTCTGGACCAACAGCAGGGAGCTATATATATATATAGAGGCAGTAGAGGTACATGACATATCAAAGGAGCTTCAGCTGCTTTTTCACTGTGACCTGTGGCAAAATGCAACATGTATTAATAAGTAAGAAATTCAAAGCTGATAAAAAAAGTTTACATTTGTTCCACATAAAATATGCATTTATGGAATTTATCACTGTAAGGAGTTTCTACAGCCAAAAACCATCCACTTTAAAAGACCATTGAGTTACCAGAATGTTTAGTGCGACACACAGACCTTCACATTTCATCTTTCATGCTATCTGTCTTTCATCCACCTGCTACAGATTTTTTTAGACATGTCACAGGACCACCTGCTATTTCCAATCCATTCCTGTACTGAATACACTGAATGTGCAAGTATAGGCTTGGAAATTTTGCTTTGCAACTTCCTTGCCATTCTGGAGTTGTAAGTATCAGAACAAAAAGATCCTCTTTGTCTAGTCTGCTCTTATCTCTGTTTGGCTTTAAAGTTTCATTCAGATTTTAGGCTGTCTCTTTCTGATATTTATAGGATGTAATACAAAGCGAGTTTTATAGACAATTTTCAGAGCAAGCAAACAAGACTGTGATGGTTTGGGGTGTCCCCTGCCCCCCACACTTTAGAAATCACCCAGACTAGACTCAGCCAGCTCTGGAAATTTGAATGAAGCTTATATTTACAGCTGGCACAATTTACAAGCAGATATTTACAGTATATATAGATATAGACAGAAATATACNGAAGAGACTTTTTTGCCTTTCTTCTTTACACATCTCAGCAAGACTGTGAGCAAAGTAGACCTCACCATTGTTTTCATTTCTCAGCCTATGATCTAGTTCTTCTTACCAAAACATTCTAGCTAGGCTCAAACTAGCACAAAGACGTATACTAACCTACCATTATAGTCAAATCTCAAGACAGAAGAAAAAAGACAAAACATCTCAGTTCTCAGCAGCAAACATCAATTAGACCTTCTATAACATGAGCTGTATTTCTGTAACTCACAGTGGAAACAAAATCAACAGATTACAAGTGCAAAGTCGGCACACAGACCAATTTGTGTGCTAATACATGTTCATAGATGCAGATATCTCTTGGTGTAAGTATATTGCATTACACTGTTAACTGTGTTCCGTACCTACTTGTCAAACACATTGTTTTAGAGTTGCTTCTCTTAAATAAAATTCTGCCATTCCACTTCTAACTTCCTGTAGAGGCAAATCAAGCACTCTGAGTACATCTCACTCAAGGGAATGTCTAGGTGAACTCAAGTTTTGCCTGTGTAAGCAGTCCTGAACTGAAAACTTGATAGCGCGCCAGAAGGACCTTGGAAGGGACCTTGGTATAAAAATATCTGCATACAAATGGAAGTGCAGAAAAAAACCACAGAGCAAGTACACACTAGTGATGGAATTTTTCAATCTTGTTTCATTTACATGCTATCTAGTGTATGGGGTGCAGAAGTATCTGAGTAATAAGCACATCACTCATGATTCGCAGGTACTTTGTGCAACCATATAACTCATGATGAAATGTACTACTTAATGAAGGAATTGTATTGTTTGGAATACTACATTTGAACCTGAAAAATGCATATGGAACTCTCTTACTGAATCACAGAATATTAGAAGCTGGAAAGGACCTCCAGAGATCCAACCTCCCTGCCAAAGCAAGATCCCCTAGGGGAGTTCACATAGGAATGCATCCTGGCAGGTTTTGAAAGTCTGGTCTGAAGAAGAAGATTCCACAACCTCTCTGGGCAGCCGGTTCCAGTGCTCTGTCACTCTCACTGTACAGAAGTTTCTCTTCATACTGAGGTGAAACCTTCTATGTTCCAGTTTGTAGCTCTTGCTCCTAGTAAGCCATACTGGAATTGTCTGCATATCTGGTCTATTGCTCATTTTATTTCACTTTTTAGTTGATTTCTTTGCACATAAGAAATTAAAACTAACTTCACTGGAATTATTTTCAGCATAATTTAATAAACAGAACCATTATGATACCAGGGACTGATCTCTGTTAGTTTTCTGCTAATGTGAAATGTTTTGTGCATGAAGCCTGGGGAACATTCAGTTTAAACAGGTTCAGGCCTTTAACAAGCAGATGACAGAACTCTTAATTTCTTTCCAATTGACCTCTGTAGAATAGAACTCAAGAAAACAGAGGAACCAGATGAGAAAGGAGGGAATTTTTTCATTTGTTCTTTTCCCAGGCATATGAAAGATAGAAACAGAGGATTTCAGGCTGATTGATGTGTTTATTCAGGCACAGGAAGTAAAACTAAGAAATTATTTTCCTGTTTCAGGACCTTTCTTTTTTAAATTCAACTTACTAAAAAGAGGGAAAACAAAACTGATAAAGCAACAATATCCTGTATCTGCTTTTTATGACAGTGTTGTCTTTGTGAAGAATTTACCCTTTTGCAGTCATGAACCCAGCATGACCTAGGGAGTACAATAAACAAGACTTAAAAGTCACTGGACAGAAAAATTCCCTCCTTGACACTTTCCTCTAGCAATATGAGCACAATGCATGGATTCACACAGGGTGGTGACAAATGAAGATGTTTTCAGAACACGATAGTATTTTTATGGCATCAACTGAGGATCATCAATTGACCTGAGTAACAGCTACCAAAAAAATTACTGAAATCAAGAGTTCAATAAGATGATTTTTTTTTTTTCCCACAGATAGAATGAATTTGAAGAATAAATTCCTGAGTTGCACTTGGACAGTGTGAAATTTACGAGGGGACACAAACTCCCACGCCTCAAATATAACATACATACTACCTTAGCTTAGGGAAGATATTACTCTGTGCACCAACTAGCCTATTCTTCTTTCCTATGAGATTGTAGTTTCCTGTGGTCTGGCCACTGGCAATGAAAGAAATAAATTAGTTTGCTTTGCCTTCCAGACCAAATACCTGTAAGCATTCATTCCCAAGCATTGTTCACAGTCGCTGACTTCCCATGGCCCATCCTATAACATCACCTCTTTAAGTCTGCTGCTCTTTGTTGCTCCTGTCAAATTTTGAGCATCTCAGGTAAGAGAGGATGAAATGGAGCCTATAAAGCAGGAGATGCTGCAGTAGGGAGTGTTACTTTACAATACCTGCACATGCCTGGGATACCCACGCTAGCAGAAATAAAAATCTAGCACAATCTTTTCCAAGGAAGGGCCAACTTCAAAGTCAGATTAGGCTGCCCAGGATCATCTCCAGACCTGCTTGAACATTTCCAGAGATAGAGATTTCACAGCTTCTGAAAGCTTTGTCACATTCAGTCAGAATATTTTTATCTTGTGCTTAGTAGGAATTTGCTTTATTATGACTTGCAGCTGTTGATTTCTGCCTTCTCATCATGCAACACTGAGATGAGTCTGGCTCCATCCTTTCTAAAATTCTCTTCAAGGAGATGAAGAGACCAAATAGATGTCCTCCTTACTTAGTCTTTTCTCCAGGCTGAACAAACTTAGCTCCTTTCAGACTGGACGTGAGGAGGAAGTTCTTCCCCATGACAGTGGTAAGAGCCTGGACTGGGTTGCCCAGGGAGGTGTTTGAGGCCCCATCCCTGGAGGTGTTTAAGGCCAGGCTGGATGGGGCTGTGGCCAGCCTGATCTAGGGTAGGGTGTCCCTCCCCATGGCAGGGGGGTTGGAACTAGATGATCCTTGTGGTCTCTTTCAACCCTGACTGATTCTATGATTCCCTCTTTTCATACACATCATGGCCGAAGAAGGGAAGAAGATAACTAATAATTATTTTTCTCTCAATCTTTTTTTTGTTTCAGGTTTTTGTTAGGTTGCTTCTTTGGTCGTGGGTTTAGTTTGTTTGTTCATTTTGTTGTTGTTGTTGCTAAAGGAGATAAATATAGGTCTGGCATTTATCACTTCAAGAATCACTACAAACTCATCTTCCTTGGCAACTTGTCTCTATTTCCACCTCCTGGCAAAGTTTCCGTTTTATGTTCTTTTTGCATTTGAACTCCGTCAGGAATATTTGTTCAGCCAAGCTGACCATCTGCAGTGCTAGCCTGGCAGGATAGAGGAAAGAGGCTTTAAGTAGAGAGGCTATATTCAGACTCTTCTGCTGACAGAACAGAATTGTCACATCCATACTATTTGGTAATTGGTTTGGGATCTCCTCCAGACCTGCTATGACTGTATAGCAGAATTATTGGTTGGTATTTAAGCTTGGTACTTGTGTTCTTCCACAGCTCAATCAACCTGAAGTAATGTGAGGTCTCTATGTAGGAGGGGCCATTTTGCCTGAAATTGACATTTAGCATTCACTGGATGAAGATATTCCTCATGGGATTTCAGAGGGCAAAGCCTTTTGGGATGCTCTTGAAAACTAGTAGGATACAGTACAGATCAATTGCTAATACCTTATAGAGTAGAATAGAATCAACCAGGTTGGAAGAGACCTCCAACATCATCCAGTCCAACCTAGCACCCAGCCCTAGCCAGTCAACTAGACCATGGCACTAAGTGCCTCATCCAGGCTTTTCCTGAACACCCCCAGGGACGGTGACTCCACCACCTCCCTGGGCAGCCCATTCCAATGCCAATCACTCTCTCTGTGAAGAACTTCCTCCTAACATCCAGCCTATACTTCCCCCAGCACAACTTGAGGCTGTGTCCCCTTGTCCTGTTGCTGGTTGCCTGGCAGAAGAGACCAACCCCCACCTGGCTACAACCTCCCTTCAGGTAGTTGTAGACAGCAATGAGGTCTGCCCTGAGCCTCCTCCTCTCCAGGCTAAACAACCCCAGCTCCCTCAGCCTCTCCTCATAAGGTTTGTGTTCCAGGCCCCTCACCAGCTTTGTCACCCTTAGCTTGCTAAGTACATTTTCCCATGAGCCATGTTTCTCATAGCAGTATTTCATTCATTATTATTGCATCTTTTCCAATAAATAAGTCCCAGAAATAATGAATATGGAGAAATTAATAAAGTAAATAAATCAAAAAGCCACAATAAAGCCCACACACAGATCAAAATGATAGTGAAATATTTAGCACTATTACACAATACAAAGCTTATTTCTTGACTAGCTGAAATCAGTTGAAACTATCTGAGTCCATTCAGCTCACAAGTAATGGTCCATAAAAGGACTTGAAAATACATTTTTGGAGTCATGATACTTCACTCAATCCTAATTCACAATGGTGAAATGCATTTTAAATTTATTGCCGACTTCACCTTTTTTTTGCTCTTATATTTTCTTTATTTGTTAGTTTGGAGTTTTTTGTTTGCTTTCTATGGTTTTAAAGTCATCTCTTCTTTAGAATTTTAATTTAGGAAAAATAAGGGACTGATCCATTCAGTTAAGAAGTCCAAATTAGATGCATCAACACAGAAAGAAGATGATAGAATAGAATCAACCAGGTTGGAAGAGACCTCCGAGATCATCCAGTTCAACCTAGCAGCCAGCCCTATCCAGTC
>WAAF01007137.1:0-29239 GCA_013400475.1 Tricholaema leucomelas
TGGACTGGATGAGATCTTGGAGGTCTCTTCCCACTTTGTTGATTCCATAATTCTAAGATTCTATGATAAAGTTCACCTCAATGGTGATAATTGTAATATCTTCATAAGAAAATCCCTAACAATATTCTAACTTCCCAGGGTTGAAACCATCAGGCTAACTAGATGGCAAACACCTCCATCCAAGGGCTTTACATCTAATAGATGTATGTTAATTAATGTGAACTAAGTAAGAAGTTTCCAACATCTCATCTATTTCAAGGTAACAGAAATCTATAAGATCTCTTTTAATGCACTCATGGGGACACCTGAGATGTGTTCTGTACAGTCATAAATAATCCACCAAATTACTCCTTAAAATATGTACTACAGATATTTTAATACTTATTTATTCTTTAATATGTATCTGGTACATTTAGCATTTGCTTTCTGTACAGCCAGCATGAGTACCATTCCTGCCACATGCTCTCCAGAAAACTCTGCAGAAAAGCTCACCTTAATAACATCAAACCCACAGAAAGAAACCTGTTTGGAATAACTAAAATCAGACTCAGTGGCAAGGACAGAGGCAAATAGAGAAAACCAAAAGAGGAAACGGAGTCAGAAAATAGTTTTTGATAAATTAAAGAAGAATAACATTAAATAATGTGAAAATATTTTACACAATATTGTTTAATGTGACTTTATCACACTGACCTGTATGTAAGTCTTTCTTATACCTTTTGATGCTGAATAAAGTAACAATTTCAGATAACAATTCTTTTAGGGTATTAAATACATTTCAGAAAGCCAATTTTAATTATAATGAGGTGTGTAAATTCATTAAGACATTCCTGATGAGTTTCTGGAGTACTGAGATCACATAATGACCAAATGCTGCTCTTGTAGTTCATTTTGCAACTGTCTTTAATAAATGTATCCATTCCCTAATTGAAAAACACCTTCAGGTCTAAGGAATACTTGTGTATACTTTCAGGTGGCTGTAATTCTCTTATCTGTTATTTCCACACACGGAAGATGGTATGGAGTAAATGGTAGATATTAGCAATTGTGGGAATTCAAAGGCTGAATATAGATCTTATGCAAAACACTACACAATGAGATGTGCCAACTCATAATCCATCCTTAGGGAAATCCTCTTCTAGTGCACCCTTACATCTTTGCCAAAGGAGATGCATGGCAGATGAAAGCACTGCTTAATGTGCAGCTTAAAGCAAAGTCACATATAATGGAGTTTGTTCTATTCACCTGCTGATTTTGCTGGGGACTGGAAGCCTACCAATATTACCAGAGGAAAGAGGTTCTGACATCAGACAAAAGCCAAATCTCTGAAGGCTTCATCTAGTTGCAATCTAAATAATTTTTTCTTTTAATTGTTTTTTTTTCTACTTTATAAATGTACAATTAAAGGACACTTAAGTATTTCAAGCAATTAAACATGAACCTTATATATAATAGCAGCCAATAGACAGGCAAATGTGATGCTCAAACGTCTGGAGTACAATAAGCAATTCAGAGTCAATCTGCCATATTAAGTAACTTTATTACTGCCTTAAGGCTTTTGGGATCTTAATATGGAGCAGATGTTGAGGACTTCCCCAGTAATTATGGGAAGAACTAATTCTGTGTCCCCCCACAGACATGCTTTATGTCATCTGCTTTACTGCATTTGTGGTTACTTGACCTATTTATCCATACTCCTCACAAATTTGCCACATTCATAACCTTTTCAAGTAGACATCAGACAACATTTAATCTACATGTTACCTACATTGATAAGTAAGGTTATTCAAGAGCCTAGAGTTAAGCACAGTGAAAGAAGGGAAGAATCAGTTGCTTAATATTTCATCTAAAAAAAGAAAGCAATAAGAGTGCCTACAGAAATTTTAAGTTTGCTCTCACTGAACTGGTCAACACTGGTCAGGCCACACCTTGAGTATTGTGTCCAGTTCTGGGCTCCTCAACTCAAGAGAGATGTTGAGGTGCTGGAACGTGTCCAGAGAAGGGCAACAAAGCTGGTGAGGGGCCTGGAACACAAACCCTATGAGGAGAGGCTGAGGGAGCTGGGCTTGTTCAGCCTGGAGAAGAGAAGGCTGAGGGCAGACCTCATTGCTGTCTACAACTACCTGAAGGGAGGCTGTAGCCAGGTGGGGGTTGGTCTCTTCTCCCAGGCAACCAGCAACAGGACAAGGGGACACAGCCTCAAGTTGTGCCGAGGGAAGTATAGGCTGGATGTTAGGAGGAAGTTCTTCACAGAGAGAGTGATTGGCATTGGAATGGGCTGCCCAGGGAGGTGGTGGAGTCACCATCCCTGGGGGTGTTCAGGAAAAGACTGGATGAGGCACTTAGTGCCATGGTTTAGTTGACTGGATAGGGCTGGGTGATAGGTTGGACTGGATGATCTTGGAGGTCTCTTCCAACCTGATTGATTCTATTCTATTCTATTCTAACTTCCCAACTACAGTACAGAGACTCACCAGGTAAGAAAAATCATAGTGTAATGCAACAGCATAATGATTTTCATTGCAGACTTAGCATCTGTGATGTAATTCTTGAAAAAGAAATAGTGAAAATGACCTGTACTCACCTATACTGAAGATCAGTGCCACCTCTCATTTTCTGCTATGAAATTGTAAGACAAATGTCCCCACACTTTGGAAATCACCCAGACTAGACTCAGCCAGCTCTGGAAATTGAATGAAGCTTATTATTTACAGCTTAGCACAATATACAAGAAGATAGTTACAGTATATAGAGTTGCATACAGAAATATACAAGGTAAAAGGTAATACAGAAACACAACAGCCCTCCCAGAAACCTGAGTCCTCAGGAGGGGCTCCCAGCTGCCCTTCCACCTTCTCCCACCCCTCAACCTTACCCCAGACATTGCCTTGTGCGCCAAGGAAGAATGGGAGTTAGGAAGCAGGTGGATTAATCAGAGAGACCGAGGGTGAGGTTAGAGAGAAATGCACCCCAGAGCCCAAGCAGTGCCTGAATGTCTTAGCTATGTTTTTACTCTTGTTCTTATACATCTCAGCAAGCCTATGAGTGAAGTAGATCTCACCCTCGTTTCCCTTTCACAGCCTGTAATCTAGTTCTTCTCCCCTAAACATTCTAGCTAGCTTCAAACTAGCACAACAAATCAATTTACATCTGGAACACTCCTTGTGGGTTCTGGTCACATTGCAAAATCTCTTTTGCACAAGCACTGTTTCAGAGTTCATGTGAAAAATGCATCTTGTTTCTGGAAACTCTGCCCCAAGGACTTACTCTTGTCTTCCATACAAGAACTAGTTTAAAAAAAAAAAGTACCAGTGACCTGCCTGAAACTCTATTCCATAAGGATCAACTAAATGGGCAACTCTAAAGCTACTTCAGTTATTTGATCTCAAGTATTTCTCAGCCCAGAGAGGCCTTTGCTGCTAATCCCCTAACCAGTATTATAATCATGTTTTATCTATGGAACAATTCAAAATCATTTTAAGGTTCTATTCATTTTGCTGTCTCTGCAACCAAACAACAAAATGTGGCATTTAAAGACATTCAGCATTATTTAGTTTTAGCTTAGAACAAACATTTGATAGAGTTGTTTACTAATGTCGATTACTCTACCAATAAACCTGGCAACTGCACAAGAGCTACCTGAGTTCCTCAACTAGTGTTGACTGGGCAGTAGTCTTTGCTTCCTGCCTAGTGGCAAGAGTTCTGGATTCAAGCTGGAGTACCCCAGTTGACTGATGTGCAGCTATGCGTGATCATGCCTAACACACCACTATCAGCTCTGGCTGACAGTGTGGAATTATACAGATCTGCTGTGTATTCTCTATGAACATTTTCAGCCTATCTCATGATCAAAAGTTCTTCTGAATTCTTTAATTTGCTCTGAACGACTTGACTGCTTTCACTTGTCACAAAATCAATGAACCCTATGGAGTACTCACCTTTTTTTTTGTTGTTGTCCAGTCATCCAACAGTCAAATTCATCATCTCTTTTCTAGAGGCTTCGTTTTCCACACTGGAATGAAGGCCAGTGCTACCAGATAGAGATAGGGTTCTTTTATTAATGATGGCATCAGAGGTGGCCAGACACACAGTTCAGATATGGAGGGTTTCTCTGTATATGAATGTGTTGGGTAGAAACACTGGATTTATGCTTTACCTTGGCTAAATCTGCAAACTACTGTAACAGTATAGTATCAGTTACTCTGATCATGTCAGAGAGCAAAATCATAGAATCATAGAATGGTTTAGGTTGGAAGGGACCTCAAGGATTATCCAGCTCCAACCCCCTGCCATAGGCAGGGACACCTCCCACTAGAGCTTTAAATGCCTCCAGGGAGGAAGCGTCCACAACCTCCCTGGGCAACCTGTGCCAGTGTCTTACCACCCTCACTGTAAAGAACTTCCTCCTAACATCCAGTCTAAATCTCCCCTCTGCCAGTTTAAACCCATTCCCCCTCATCCTGACATTACCAGACCTTGTCAGCAGTCCCTCCCCAGCCTTCCTGGAGGCTCCCTTCAGATACTGGAAAGCCACTATAAGGTCTCCTGGAAGCCTTCTCTTCCCCAGGCTGAAGAGCCCCAACTCTCTCAGCCTGTCCTCAGAGCAGAGCTGCTGCAGCCCTCTGAGCATCTTCGTGGCTCTCCTCTGGACCCGCTCCAGCAGTTCCATGTCCTTCTTGTATTGGGGGCTCCAGAACTGCACACAGTACTTCAGGTGGGGTCTGAGGAGAGCAGAGTAAAGGGGGAGAATGCCCTCCCTTGCCCTGCTGGCCACACTGTTACTTAAGCTTTTATACTGTCACTATAAGTTCTTACTCTGTATGCTGCTTGAAGATATAAAGAACTATTAAGGTAGTTTTATTAGTTATGTAGGGCAGAAAATCATCCAAGACTGTAGCCTAACCTTAACTCTGCTAGGAAGCCAAATCCCTCTAAACCCCCAACATTTGTCAACCAATGACAAACAATAAAACAACAGGAAGAGCAATAGTTAGGGGGAAAAAAATCATAAGCATCTTACAATATTTTATGTTAATATATTGGAAGTGATTAAAACTACTTGATTTGGGTGTTTGGTTTTTTGGTTTGGTTCAGTTGGTTGGTTAGGGCTTTTTAATTGCCACTTGACATATGCATAGAATATTTTAGCAAGGATTGTGTCATGGAGTCAGTTAATTACCTACCTGCTTGCATATGAAGAAATCAGTTAAATTAATTTACAAACTTTAAAAAGTCAAAGCAAACCAAACTGAAAACAGTAAAAAACAAACCCCCAAGTCTACAAACCCAGTAGTAAGGTGTTTGGTTTTTTTTATGCTGACCACTTTAAACAGCTGAATCTTTGGGGTTTGCCTCCTCTGAAGATAATGAAAATACTGGAAAAAATAGATTGTCATGCTGGATTTAATTCCTATGGAAGAGAAACTCAAGCTCAATTTATTATATGATGCTTTTACTTTATTGTGCAGGTAGGCTCAATAAATTAGAATTCTCATTAAACTGAATGGAATTTGTGGCACCATCTAGACTGAGGCTTTCAGCCAAATTCTACCCTTCTGTAAAAGTTCCCATGGAACTTCAGCCTCAGGAGATGCATGTATGGTTCAAACAGGGCACAGAAGTACTTGACATGCTACTTCTGCATGTTCTTTGTCTCTCTGATATGTGTATCTAGATGGAGTTTCAGGGAGTTTCATGGAGTATTTAACCAATTGGCTCTTTTCAACTTCACTTTTTTACCTAAGAAATTATTTTTCAACTACTCTGTTCTCTGCAAGCAAAAATAGAGAAAGCTCTCATGTAAGCTACCAGAAGAGAACTAAATAATGTTAGGAAACCACTGATCTATCTGCAGCCAAACTAAATTTATCTCTCTGAAAGGGTATATCCTCAAGTCTCTTCACTATGACAGGAAAACCAAGTTTTCTGAAACCTTGTTACTTCACTCTATCTTTTGGCTCAATTTCTGATTGCTAAATTGATTTTGTAACAGAACCAAGGTGCTACATGTTTCTTTTGCCTCTAAATGCGCTTTTTCTTTTTGGACAGACAATCCACCTAGGAGTGTGCTGTGATCACAACTGATTTTTTTTTCCCACTGGTACAACTATAAGGCTTGATGGTTTTCAATTGTTAACCTTGTCACTGCACCAGCTTCAGAGGAACTATGCTGGAAATAAATGCGGTCAAAAAAAAATATCAACATATAAACTTGTGGTGGTAGGCTCGATGGTGCAAACATGGGCTTATCCTTGTTGGTTTGCTCAGACATGTTCCCCTGTTCCCCTGATCCTCCTGTGCTGGGGGAGGCAGTTGTGGGAGGGGAGGGCAAAAGCCCTGGCTTCACCTAATATGGTGAGGACTGGCAGAGTGCCATTCCAATTGGCTAATCTGTGTCCAGTGCCCCACTAGTTGTGGGCTGGATACTGATAAAAGGGATAAGCAGGTAGCACAGGGCTGCTGCTGCCTCATTTTGCATCTCTGGTTGGTAGCTGGGTCTCCCAGCTCAAGAAAGACAGAGAGCTACTTGAGAGAGTCCAGCACAGAGCCACAAAAATGATTAAGGAAGTTGAACATCTTCCTTACGAGGAGAGCCTGAGGGAGCTGGGGCTTGTTAGCTTGGAGAGGAGGAGACTAAGAGGAGACCTCATTCATGTTCATAAAGATGTGCAGGGTGAGTGCCAGGAGGATGGAGCCAGCCTCTTCTTGGTGATGTCCAGAGACAGGACAAGGGGCAATAGGTGGAAGTTGAGGCATAGCAGGTTCCATGTGAACCTGAGGAAGAATTTTTTCCCTGTGAGGATAACAGAGCATTGGAACAGGCTGCACAGGGGGGTTGTGAACTCTCTCTCTCCAGAGATATTCAAAATCTGTCTGGATGTGTTCCAGAGTCATCTGCTCTAGGTGATGCTGCTCTGGCAGGGGGGCTGGATCAGATGAGCTTTTGGTGTCCCTTCCAGCCCCTGACTTTCTAGGATTCTATGATTCATGAAATATTGTTTTTTTAAAAAATTATGAATTTGATGGCAAAAAATTGTTCCTTATTACTGGTAATAGGAATACTTTAGTGTATAAAATAACATTGGTCTTTAAATGCTTGTCAGTTCTTTTAATGTCAACAAGGCACAATTTCAGTCCATATCTCCTTTTCATAAAACTATTTCTACAAATGTTTTTGTATGGCTTTAAATGTCCTTTTCCATTACATGTTGATTTTGACTTCCATATGCATTAAGTGCACTGCAATAATAAAAAGTGAGCTGTCAGTGCTTCCACATTTTAATCCCAACTTTTTAATGAATGGCTCAATAAACATGTAAATGCCTGCCATATTATTTACATTTACAGTAAACATACTAATCATATTTGAAGTCTAGCCTTATACTCAAAGTTTATTCATCTGTATAGAACTCTTCGTATAGGCTGATTGCTGTTGTGGCTGTTCTCATTTACAGCAGAGCATCGTTCCCTGAGGCAGTTTTAAACACAACCACTTGTACCAATACTCAAGTGGTCCATAGTGTTTTGGCATTCTGGATTAAAAAATATAAATGAGAAAAAAAAAATCAATAGTGAAATTCAGTCTTTATGGCAAATAAATTATGTTTGCCACAGCTGAAAATAGTTCAATCATAATAGTGTCATCACATTACAGTGAGATACCTCCTTTGCAAAAATACCACTAACTCCCATGGAATTACTTTCACAATATCAAAATGGTCATGATAGAGAAAGATTTGTAAGCATATAAACTATTGGCTGGCTCCAAACAAGACAAAACCAAACCAAACCAAACCAAACCCAAACCCAACCAAAAATAACAACAGCAACAACAAAACTTTTTTTCTCTCTGCTTTGGAAAAAAAAAATCTATGAAAGGGAAGATCTTCCATGTAGTACTTTTAAAAACATCTAAGTAGGCAAATTTGGTAGTTACATCGACAGTCATATCTCACAGATGCTGTCAGGCTTTTCCCTCAAATAACACGGAATGGGAGATTCAATACATGCAGTTGTTTGAAAACACAACATTTTATTCTGAAACACATAAACTAGAGTGATCCTTTCTTAGCTGTAGCTGCTGCTGATACATAAAGTGTAGCTCCAACCTACAGTGTCCTACAGAAGTGTGGCCAGCAGGGCAAGGGAGGGGATTCTCCCCTTTTACTCTGCTCTCCTCAGACCCCACCTGGAGTACTGTGTGCAGTTCTGGAGCCCCCAACACAAGAAGGACATGGAACTGCTGGAGAGGGTCCAGAGGAGAGCCACGAAGATGCTCAGAGGGCTGCAGCAGCTCTGCTATGAGGACAGGCTGAGAGAGTTGGGGCTCTGCAGCCTGGAGAAGAGAAGGCTTCCAGGAGACCTTAGAGTGGCTTTCCAGTATCTGAAGGGAGCCTACAGGAAAGCTGGGGAGGGACTATTGACAAGGTCTGGTAATGTCAGGACGAGGGGAAATGGGTTTAAGCTGGCAGAGGGGAGATTCCGGCTGGATGTTAGAAGGAAGTTCTTTACAGTGAGGGTGGTAAGACACTGGAACAGGTTGCCCAGGGAGGTTGTGGATGCTTCCTCCCTGGAGGCGTTTAAGGCCAGGCTGGATGAGGCCTTGAACAGCCTGCTCTAGTGGGAGGTGTCCCTGCCTATGGCAGGGGGTTGGAGCTGGATGATCCTTGAGGTCCCTTCCAACCTAAACCATTCTATGATTCTATGATCTGAGAAGTCCAGAAAACAGAAGGCTGTTTATGTTGCTCATGAGAGTCAGCACAGAACCAAGAAGAGAAGACTCATACTTGTGCAGCACCTACTGTTACATAAGAATTATTAACATCAGCTGCCAAATTGGCTCTAAGTTGTGGTGGTGTTTTTGCTTGGATTCCAATATCCATGTTTATTAACAGTAACAGTTTTTCCACTGTAAGTCACTTCAGCTTATATTAGGGTTTCTGCAAGAACATAGACTATAAACTTGGTTATATTGACATTTATTGTCACTTGTATTTAGAGTTTTATGCATGTCATTTCAAATCCTTGGTGTACTTTATTACTTCCCCCCCTCCCCAAACACAATATGTTTATGTAATGGCACAGTTGCCAAAACTAGTCCTATTCTAAAAATGGGGATTTCTTCTCTTTGATTTATGCCAGTCTGATGTGACTGATGGAGGCTTTAGTGACAGGTAATATTTCAAATGATGCGGTGCATCTCTCATAAATGCAGCACAAGTTGCCTACACATTACATACTGTCAAAAGTGCCAAATAAAATTTGCCAGACTTGTCAGTGAAGAATGAAATAAAATTCCTCAGTGATGGCAGTTCAAATATTCTATTTAGCCAGTAAGCAGCAGTTATTTGGGAGATATTTAGTCAAATCTGCTTGTGGTATCAAGCAGAAATCTAGAAATGTTGTGGTTATTCATTAGCTTTACAGTAACATGCACAACAAAGCAGAAAGCTTAATCAGCAAAGCCTTACAGCATGTAAACAGCTAAGTGTCTTGCAGCATTCCCACTTTAACCACTCTGCAACTGTTCTCCGTGCCCAGCAGTAGTTAAGAATTGGCAACAACTAGTACTGTCTTTATAAATCACAGAATCACAGAATCAACCAGGTTGGAAGAGACCTCCAAGATCACCCAGTCCAACCTAGCAGCCAGCCCTATTCAATCAACTAGATCAAGGCTTTTCTTGAACACCTCCAGGGACGGTGACTCCACCACCTCCTTGGGCAGCCCATTCCAATGCCAATCATTCTCTCTGTCAAGAACTTCCTCCTAACATCCAGCCTAGACCTCCCCTGGCACAACTAGAGGCTGTGTCCCCTTGTTCTGTTGCTGGTTGCCTGGAAGAAGAGACCAACCCCACCTGGCTACAGCCTCCTTTCAGGTAGGTGCAGACAGCAATGAGGTCACCCCTGAGCCTCCTCTTCTCCAGGCTGCACACCCCCAGCTCTCTCAGCCTCTTCTCACAGGGCTCTATTTCAGGCCTCTCACCAGCTTCATTGCCCTTCTCTGGACATGTTCCAGCATCTCAACATCTCTCTTGAATTGAGGAGCCCAGAACTGGACACAGTATTCAAGGTGTGGCCTGACTAATGTTGAGTACAAGGGAAGAATAACCTCCCTTGTCCTACTGGCCACACTGTTCCTGATACAGGTATATGATAGATGTCTTCACAAGCAACAATGTGAAATAGCTAAATGAAATTCCCAGACAGCAGGTTCAAAGTAAAGAAATGGTGGAACTTAATCACACAGTAGTTAAATGTTGGAATTAATTGCCTCAAAAGTGGTGCAGATATCAACACTTTAGGTTCAAAAAGCGATTAGACAAACTCACAAAAGTATATTTTGATGTATATGATATCTACATGACATACAACAATATATTACAGGTATTATAACTGAGAGGTATATTCAGATTGTATCTTTTCAGAATGACCATCAAGAATGTTGACTCTTTTTCTGAAGAAAGCTGTCAGTAGTATTTATTTAGCAAGATAGGACCCACACCAACGTAGTTTAGGACACACACCAACTTAGTTTCTTGTGCTCTGAAAATTATAACTGCAGGAAAAATGTAATGAAGCACAGCTGAAACTCTGTAATTTACTAAAATGAGTAAACAATAGTTGCAGATGAATATCACAAATTTAAGAGAAAGCTGGAAAACATCATTTTATCAGTTCCTACTCATTTAAGCCATTAAGCTCCTCAGGAATAGCTATCAGTTGTGCTCATCTGTTCATGAAGGTTATCTGAACATTCTCTCAGATGAACACTTCACAATAGTCAATGAAAAGCAAGCACCAACTTCTTAAAACCTTATCCTCCTAAAGGCAATAGGCACTCACCACAATTTAAGGCATGGAGAGTTGGTGTCTAAAAGTTGTAATTTCTCTTTTTTAAGCACACAACACTTGTTCTGTGCAATGGATAACACAAGTGTCTGACACATCTAAGCGCTAAACTGCCATCTGCCAGCTACAATTCCTCTTACCTCATAAATACAAAAGAGTGGAGGAAAAAATTATCCTCCTTTACAATCACAGCAAGGCAATGGCTGGCAACCCATGTGTGTTTTCTGAACATAACTGTCTTGTCAGTGTGTACCAACTGTAACACACACTCCCCTGAGTCAGATACTATTGGAATATTGCAGTAGACTATTTCTAGAAACCTACACTTATCTGAGCATATTAAGTTTCCCTGTTACAGGCTGGATTACTTGTAAAGACCTTATTTAACTCTGAAAGATACTTTTAGTTGCTTAACTATTTTCTTCCCCTTTCTGATAGACTTGGTGGGTTAGATGAAGCAGTGTTTTTGGAGATCTTCAGAAAAGGAGATGGGCAGCATGACCATTTGGAAGGTAGAAGAGCCCTGCAGAGGGACGTGGACAGGCTGGATGGGTGGGCAGAGGCCAATGGGATGAGATTTAACAAGGCCAAGTGCAGGGTTCTGCACTTTGGCCACAACAACCCCAAGCAACGCTACAGGCTGGGGACAGAGTGGCTGGAGAGCAGCCAGGAGGAAAGGGACCTGGGGGTACTGGTGGATAGTAGGCTGAAGATGAGCCAGCAGTGTGCCCAGGTGGCCAAGAAAGCCAATGGCATCCTGGCATGTATCAGGAACAGTGTGGACAGTAGGATGAGGGAGATTCTTCTTCCCCTCTACTAAATACTGGTCAGGCCACACCTTGAGTACTGTGTCCAGTTCTGGNAGTGATTGGCATTGGAATGGGCTGCCCAGGGAGGTGGTGGAGTCACCATCCCTGGAGGTGTTCAGGAAAAGCCTGGATGAGGCACTTAGTGCCATGGTCTGGTTGACTGGATAGGGCTGGGTGCTAGGTTGGATGATCTTGGAGGTCTCTTCCAACCTGATTGATTCTATTCTATTCTATTCTACCACTATTCTGCTGTGTAAATAGGAGCACAGCAACTAAACAAATAAACAAGATTACATTAAGAATAAATAGTCTATGTTTGAAAGACTGCTAAGAGAAAAAAAACAAATGCTTTTGTTGTTTCTTAAAAAGAAATGCATCATCTGTTGATAATTTGCACTGAAATAAGATAAAACCTTTCATAGAAGGAAGCAGAAAAAAAATCTGCTTCATATTACATATGTTTCCTGCTATTATTCTCCCTGGACTGAATAAAAGCAACATATTTGTATATGAATCTAGAGTTTTTCACTTTATTCAACCAAAAGAGGTGGTCTGTATGTCCTCACAGTCTCAATTTTTTTTTGCTGGCTCGTTCACTGCCCAATAAATCAAATCTCTGGAGCAAGTGACAGCACAAAATGCTTCATTTCTTGCTTGCCATGTATCCAAACAGCTACTTCGTTAGCTGTCGAGATACGACATGTCTCTGTGCTCCAGATGATATGCTTTACCCCTGTGTAAATTTTGATTTTTAGGGTGGTTTGCTTTTTTGGTGATGGTTCCAGGTTGACCTCACCATAATATGTAGACACATCCATTGCATTTAGCTGTCCTCAGCTATCACTTTTGTGATCAGAAACCACTGAGATGGCAATATCTTTATTCACAATGACTTGTACCTTGGCTTTAAGAAGCTACCACGTTGTGATAGTTATTTACTTTGAGTAGCTCACCTAGTGAGCTAGTTATTCTGTTCTTCCCTACAGGTTTTCTTTTTGCAGTCATAAATCCATAGGTTCTATAGAACAATTGACAATGTCTAGATTTTCTGGGGAGTGATGTTCCCTAATCCTCTCGGAGACCCTGAGAAGGGTACCACTCAGAGAGAGGAGACAGAACGAAGCTGATCCCCAACATAAGAAGGACATGGAACTGCTGGAGCGAGTCCAGAGGAGAGCCACGAAGATGCTCAGAGGGCTGGAGCAGCTCTGCTCTGAGGACAGGCTGAGAGAGTTGGGGCTCTTCAGCCTGGAGAAGAGAAGGCTTCCAGGAGACCTTAGAGTGGCTTTCCAGTATCTGAAGGGAGCCTACAGGAAGGCTGGGGGGGGGCTATTGACAAGGTNTAAACCATTCTATGATCTTAGGTGTGACCCTGCACGGATACTCTCATACAATACAGTCACAGCTTTATGTTTTATATAATCTTCCTGCATTGTCTGTGGTAGTATTTAGTCTTTATATTGACAAGCAAACAAACAGCACTATTCCATCCTCACATTATTATTGGAATTACTTTGCAAGGACAATATCTCAACCAGTACCATTCAATAGAAACAAATGGAGGAGGGAGGAGTACATTTATTTTCTTTAAGACCACATTGTAGTTGAAATATTCCAGCGTTTCCCTTTTCTGTTATTAAGATTATGTTCCCTCTTTCTTTCTCCTTTGTCTTTAAATCTCCTTTAAAATCCTCTTACAGGTGAGTAAGATTTCTGTACTTGCCACAGGCAGTGAAATTCTACCAGGTAGTTTATGCAAGGTACTTCAACTTTTGTTGTTTGGTTTTTTTAAGCTGAGGGGATGGTCAGGCTGTTGAAGTCAGTGAGTGATGCTGTTTTCCAGTGTAAAATATAAAAGTGGGCAAAGATTAATCACTGCCACTGCACAAGGGCTGATGAACATTCATTAGCAAAATCAGCAAACATTACAGAAACATGATGAAGTCTAAACAGAGCACAGCAGACTATTGAAAGGATACCAAAAGGCTGTGAGACTGTCACTCAATTGTCCTGCATGCAGTATTTCACATTTAGTAGTAAAAGAATATGCTGTAAATCATCAGCTCATTACTGGAGCCCAATATTCCCATTTTACCACTGTATATAAATATCTCTGTGGATATTGGAGACAGAGAATCAAAGAGAACTCTTACATTGGTTTTCCTAATGGGTAGGGTGAGACATTAAAATTATCCAATGGTGCAGATGTTCTTTTCAATAATAATACAGTTACATACTCTGGTGCTCTGCAACAGGTCCAGATACAAACACTTACTGAAATTAAAGTAATACATCACATTGATCTAAATGACAGTGATATATCAAACTAAAAATAAATCTTTACATCTTCCCGGAAAAAGGCAACAAAGTAAAACAGAAAACACTCCTAAAGCTAAAGCATTGATCAGTACCATTTGCAGGCAGCTAATATACCTGACTTCCTAGTACAAATCTCAAGAGGCATTTTTTGGTGGATTACATGAATACAGACTGTGATGACAGCCTAGATGCCTTTTCAGTGCAAAGAATGTGGGATTTGGTGGATGTGGGGAGGCCTGTGGATGTGGTCTATCTGCACTTCAGCAAGGCCTTTGACACTGTCCCCCACAGCAAACTGCTGGCTAAGCTGTCAGCCCACGGCTTGGATGGCAACACTCCGTGCTAGGTGAGGAACTGGCTGGAGGGCCGAGCCCAGAGAGTGGTGGTGAATGGTGCCACATCCAGCTGGCGGCTGTCACTAGTGGTGTCCCTCAGGGATCAGTGCTGGGCCCCATCCTCTTTAACATCTTCATAGATGATCTGGATGAGGGCATTGAGTCAGTCATCAGCAAGTTTGCAGATGACACCAAGCTGGGGGCTGATGTGGCTGGGTTGGAGGGCAGAAGGGCTCTGCAGCGGGACCTTGACCGCCTGGACAGATGGGCAGAGTCCAATGGGATGGCATTCAATGGCTCCAAGTGCAGGGTGCTGCACTTTGGCCACAACAACCCCATGCAGAGATACAGGCTGGGGTCGGAGTGGCTGGAGAGCAGCCAGACAGAGAGGGATCTGGGGGTGCTGATTGATACCCGCCTGAACATGAGCCAGCAGTGTGCCCAGGTGGCCAAGAGAGCCAATGGCATCCTGGCCTGCATCAGGAATGGTGTGGCCAGCAGGAGCAGGGAGGTCATTCTGCCCCTGTACTCTGCACTGGTTAGACCACACCTTGAGTACTGTGTCCAGTTCTGGGCCCCCCAGTTTAAGAGGGACATTGAGATGCTTGAACGTGTCCAGAGAAGGGCAACGAGGCTGGTGAGAGGCCTCGAGCACAGCCCTACGAGGAGAGGCTGAGGGAGCTGGGATTGTTTAGCCTGGAGAAGAGGAGGCTCAGGGGAGACCTTATTGCTGTCTACAACTACCTGAGGGGTGGTTGTAGCCAGGAGGAGGTTGCTCTCTTCTCTCAGGTGGCCAGCACCAGAACAAGAGGACACAGCCTCAAGCTACGCCAGGGGAAATTTAGGCTTGAGGTGAGGAGAAAGTTCTTCACTGAGAGAGTCATTGGCTACTGGAATGGGCTGCCCAGGGAGGTGGTGGAGTCGCCGTCCCTGGAGCTGTTCAAGGCAGGATTGGACGTGGCACTTGGTGCCATGGTCTAGCCTTGAGCTCTGTGGTAACGGCTTGGACTTGATGACCTATGAGGTCTCTTCCAATCTTGGTAACGCTGTGATACTGTGAATGTTAGCATTCTTATACTTTCTAGATTGTAAAAATGTGTTTGTATTTAAGTTTCTTTTCAACAAGCTACACATACTGCAACCTATTCCACAGATAAATGAAGTTCAATACCAAATATGCTAGCCAATGGCAAACCATGACTTGTTAAGAGGAGAAAAGCCATCACTCATATAGAATGACAGGAGGATCTACATCCTTAATTGTTTTGTTAAACTCACTAAATTTATGGTGACAAGTACTTTAAGAGCAATTTTAATGATACAATCCTGGAGCAGGGTGCTAATTGACTCTCTGAACCAGCCTACCCATCTTGTAAAAGCTAGTAGATACTGTTTATCCTTCATATTCAGATAATATTCTTGACACTTCAGAAACCTGCCTTTGAGCAATCTTCTCACCCTTGTCTTCAGACAGCAGACACAGAGAGTGTCTTGAAGAGTTTTGTTCTAAAACATGAGTCCATCAATGTCCAATGCATTTCTTTGCGGTGCATTTTATTCTTTTTAATAGAATCATAGAATCAGTCAGGGTTGGAAGGGACCACAAGGATTATTTATTTCCAACCTCCTTACCCTAGATCATCCTGGCCATAGCCTCATCCAGCCTGGCCTTAAACACCTCCAGGGATGGGGCCTCAACCACCTTGCTGGGCAACCCATTCCAGGCTCTCACCACTCTCGTGCTGAACAACTTCCTCCTCATGTCCAGTCTGATCCTACCCACCTTCAGCTTTCCTCCATTCCCCCTAGTCCTGTCACTCCCTGATAGCCTAAAAAGTCTCTCCCCAGCTCTTTTGTAGGCCCCCTTCAGATACTGGAAGGCCACAAGAAGGTCACCTCTTCTCCAGACTGAACACCCCCAACTCTTTCAGTCTGTCCTAAATGACAACAATTGAGTGACAAGTCTTTTGTGCATATATAATATGTGCAAACAGTACCTTGACCAGCTTGGATATCTCTGCATCCATAGTACTGCTAGGCTACATAATGGATAGTTAATCAATTAGTATGTCAGCAATGAGATGTATGGGTGTAATTATGACACAGATAGATAGCCATAATCACTAGCTGACAATAGACTTTCATCAAATTCTGCAGTGTAAATAATGCCCACTGAAATTCCCTCATTTTTAATTAAAATGAAGGATATTTTTCAATGCAGATTCTTGGGAAGGTAATTTGATATGTAGATGACATATTTAATGAAATACTAATTAATTCTGCCTAATTGAAACAATGCTATCAACACATAAGCATGCCAGGCTAGCTAAACCTAACACAAAATCTGTGCTTTGCATTTACAAAGAGGTAAGAAGATGAATCCCTTTTTATGGTGAATCAAATCTCGTTAAGAGTTAAACTGTTTACATTTGGAAACTAAATAGACAATTTTTACATATCCATATAGTTCCTAGAAATTTTGCATCACTGTGCCAATGAGACAATAAAGAAAATGGCACAAAGGTCTAAAGAATCTCCTTCACTGCCATCTGTTACTACTTTGGCATTTTTGACTGTTCATAGGTGTATGCTGTTGGGAGAAATAGTATGTAGATACCTGAGCATTTGTGTTCATAAATCATAGAATCATTTAAGTTGGAAAAGACACTTAGATCATGTGCTAGTTTGAAGCTAGCTAGCATGTTTTGGTGAGAAGAACTAGATGATAGGATGAGAAATGAAAACAATGGTGAGGTCTACTTCGCTCACAGTCCTGCTGAGATGTGTACAAAAGAAAGGCAAAACAAAGATTAGGTCACTTTTTGCTCTGCACTGCGTGCTGGGCTGTTCTCTTCTGCTTTGCCTGCTGGGGAGAAGCTGAGGCTGCTGGCTGGACTCCATCTTGCTTTCTAACCTCACCCTCCATTTGCTTGGCTGCTTCACCTTGCTTTTTAACCCTCTTGGCCGAACCTCCATTCTTCCTTAGGACTGGGGTAAGGTTGAGAGGGGTAGGGGGAAGGTGAGGGGTGGTTGAGAGCCCCTCCTGGGGACTCAGGTTTCTGGGAGGGGAGTTGTGTCTATATTACCTTTTTACCTTGTATATTTCTGTCTATAACTGTATATACTGTAAATATCTGCTTGTAAATTGTGCCAGCTGTAAATATAAGCTTCATTCAAATTTCCAGAGCCGACTGAGTCTAGTCTGGGTGATTTCTAAAAGTGTAGGGGGGTGGAGGACACCCAAACCATCACAGATCACTGAGTCTAACTGTAAACCTAAAGCCACCAAATCCACCACTAGACTGTCCCTAAGTGCCACATACGCAATCTTTTAAAGACATCCAAGAATGATGACACAACCACTCTCCTGAGCAGCTTGTTAGAATGCTCCCAGTGGAGAAATCTTTTCCTAATATGCAATCTATACCTGCCCTGGTGACACTTGTGTCCATTCTGTCTCATCCTATGGCTTGTTACTTGGGAGAAAAAGTTGACAACCACCTTCCTGCAGCCTCCTTTCAAATATGAAAACCTTTTCATCTAAATCTTCTCTAAAACATCTTCTGTGAGATGTTTAGAGTGCAGCACACACAAAAGAGCTTGGCTTTTTTAACATCTTGACTTTCATAAGTTAGAGATATAATCATACCACAGAATCATAGAATGCTAGGGGTTGGATAGCTAATTTGAATTTAGGTGTATGGCAACATTGCTAATATTCAACATCTAATCTCTGGGTTTCTCTTCTAGGTAAAGCCTCACTGCCTGCTAACCAGGCATACATACTCCTTATGCAGACCACATTTAATATTTCTCAATTACCTATAAAAATCTTCAGGCAGATTACCTAGAGTTTGACCTCTAGGTTGGAGGGCAGAAGGGCTCTGCAGCGGGAACTCAACTGCCTGGACAGATGGGCAGAGTCCAATGGGATGGCGTTCAATGGCTCCAAGTGCAGGGTGCTGCACTTTGGCCACAGCAACCCCATGCAGAGATACAGGCTGGGGTTGGAGTGGCTGGAGAGCAGCCAGACAGAGAGGGATCTGGGGGTGCTGATTGATACCCGCCTGAACAGGAGCCAGCAGTGTGCCCAGGTGGCCAAGATAGCCAATGGCATCCTGGCCTGCATCAGGAATGGTGTGGCCAGAAGGAGCAGGGAGGTCATTGTGCCCCTGCACTCTGCACTGGTTATACCACACCTTGAGTACTGTGTTCAGTTCTGGGCCCCCCAGTTTAAGAGGGACATTGAGATGCTTGAGCGTGTCCAGAGAAGGGCAACGAGGCTGGGGAGAGGCCTCGGGCATAGCCCTACGAGGAGAGGCTGAGGGAGCTGGGATTGGTTAGCCTGGAGAAGAGGAGGCTCAGGGGTGACCTTATTGCTGTCTACAACTACCTGAAGGGTGGTTGTGGCCAGAGGGAGGTTGCTCCCTTCTCTCAGGTGGCCAGCACCAGAACGAGAGGACACAGCCTCAGGCTGCACCAGGGGAAGTTTAGGCTTGAGGTGAGGAGAAAGTTCTTCCCTGAGAGAGTCATTGGACACTGGAATGGGCTGCCCAGGGAGGTGGTGGAGTCGCCGTCCCTGGAGCTGTTCAAGGCAAGGTTGGATGTGGCACTTGGTGCCATGGTCTAGCCTTGAGCTCTGTGGTAAAGGGTTGGACTTGATGATCTGTGAGGTCTCTTCCAACCCTGATGATACTATGATACATTTGAAGATGGACCTTGTTCCTACAGCCTCTGAATTACTTCTGTAAGGAAAGGGGAACTTAGCACCATAGTTCTCAATAAGAAATTTTGCTTCATTTGTGATTTGACTTGAAAATTTGAGTCACTCAATCCCTCTCCCCTTTTTATTTTATCTTTGTTGCAAACAGCAGATTAGCCAGAAGGAAAATATATGTGCATTATTTAAGGCAATGATGCTGCCAGCAGTGTACATAATATAAAATATTCTGCAATATCTAGGCTCTCCTTTCAGTCTTAAGCATAATGTATTGGTTTCAGAACTGCCTCTAACGTTGGTAGATTATTTCAAAATGAATTTTAAGAGTGTTGTGTGTGTTAAGAAGAAAACCTAATTTATTTTCCCCTGTCTCTGAAACTTCATGTTGCAAGCTAGTAAAAATGAAGCTGTTTAATAAACCACCTATTTCACTATTCTATTTCTCAAATAAAAAGAACCATCTAGTTGAGTTTTCATTGTTTTGCAGGCCACAACTTAACTGCTAATAATAAAGAAAAAAAAAAAGAGTTATCTCAGAATCCCTCATTTTTATTGTGATTTGGGGGCTCCTAGCATCAATTTGAACACTACATCATGGCTTGTAAGGAGCCTGATCTTTTATTCACTGTCTTATCAGAAGCAACAATTCCTGTGCATGCCCTCCCACTTCTAAATATTTCTACATGTGTTTCTTCTTACAAACTTAGATTTGTCAATGACAGCAGAGAGACTACTGACATATGGTTAGAGAACAGATGCCTATTTTTTTTTTTAACTCAAGGTATTAGCTAGTCAAGAAGTTTTAGTAATAGCTCTGTAAATAACTTATAACTAACAGCAGATGACTCTATTGCATCTTCCTGAGGATATATCCTGTACAGTGACATCCACATATCCTACAAGCTCCAAAAGGATGCTATGCCTTAACCTTTATACTGTGAATAACAGAAGATTTACTGTCTCTCTATGGATTCCCAGATGGATAGCAGGCCAGTGACATGTGAAGAGATCACCACCTTGTGTCTTTCAGTTCCCTTAGAGCAGAAACTGTCAGAAAGAGTATTCCTCTTTCACAATCTTACATGTGACACTGTGGAATTGCTGAGCACAATAGGTTTCCATTGGCTTGCTGATCCAACAAAAGACTGTCTATCACAAATCTATTCCACGTAATGGTTGTGGGGTTCAAAGAACTCCACAGAGAAATCTCAGGTTTCATGTACTACTTAAATCACCAAGGTGTGGTTAGTGGAGAATAGAAAAGATCCTATCCCCCCTTATATTGTGGACATAATCAGACACACCTTCATATTGTCCTTCCCAGGGATAACATGGAAGCTATTAATAGCTACGTTTTACAATCCGTATTTCAAAAACACCCTCTCAAAAGCAAATCTTCAAGCATGACCTTTAATTCTTCTTATACCAGCAGCAAAAGACCTTTCCAGAAATATTTTGCCCAATGGCACTCATTTTGTATTAGCCTTTGCTCATTCAAGCCTCTTGAACACGTCTGGAGGGTCCTTAAACAAATTTTTTGACACTATTGATGGAACCTTTCCGACAGCTCATTAGGCAAATGACAGAGAATTCATGAGCTTTTCCAAACATGCCTAGAGACTTGTGTTCATCAGAGTTCAGTGCTAGCTAACGGATTGCTGCAGCTCTAATTAAACTGCAAAGCAATTCTAAGCACACAACCTTTGGTAAATCAAATGCACCAATTGATTAAAAATATTCTTTCAATTGTAATAATAGTTTACCAAGAGAACATTAGGTTTGCACTTAATGAAAACAAGGAACAATTTTATATCACAGAATATCTAAAAGCCAAGTGGAAAAGAGAGAACATTTTAAATCAGTGACAGTATATGAAAGAGACTCCTTGTTATGATAAAGAGAGTATTCAAACACGTTTTTAACACAAACCCCCATAGTCTCTCAATGGAATTTCTAATGAAGCACATATTATACATTTCTGATAAAATTATTATTGTTGTTAAAAGTGCTTCAATAAAACCCCAAAGTGTGCTAATAATTACAGTGCTTCATAGGGAAATGATTTCCAAATCTCCACTTACAGTCAAAGGCCTAAAACGTCCCCATTTAAGAGCAAAAACTTCTCTTGATGTGATTTCAGTATAATCTCTGTACATTTCATAGCTAATAAGAACAAAAGGTGCAATTTCACTATGTAGTAAGGCAGACTAGGATAGTTGTTTTGTAAATATTAGTCACTCAAAAGAGGCTGAAGGAAGCAAAGTAAATACCAACAGAGGGTTTTCAGGAAAAATGTATACACTGTAGAATAGGAGAATGTTGTTATTATCATTGAGAGTAATAACAAACTCATACTCACACCTTGAATACCATGCTGGGTTGCATTCCTCACCTCACATACGCAGAGACTAATATGGCAATGGTGCATAGCAGTGTAGAACTCTGCATGGAGACTTCTAGAACATAAACATCAAAAGCATTTACATTTTAAAAAGGAACTTGTATAAAATGCATATAGAAGTAGGCATAACAGAGAATAAAACCATGAGCAATAAACAAAGATACTGGAAGATTCTCCAGAAGCTCTGTAGAAATACATAGAAACTTACCTGTCTGTAAAATATCATAACCATAATCTCTGTCTCATACACCAACTTAGCCACTACATGCACATGACAGATTGTGCAAGTCTTATTAAGAAAGCAAATACATTACTGGAGATTCCCACTTCTGTTAGAAAAAAAAAAGTGGGGAAATATGTGTTTTTGAACACACAAAACTTTACAAGAATACAAATAAAGTTTATGATCTTCTTTCACTGCTTCCGTTTCTTTTCTCCTTCTCCAGTAACAGAGGAGACTAACAAGAGTGGTGGCATGAAGCAAGCAGCAGAATTCAGACACTTTCTGCACTAGTGCCTCTCTCTCTTGAAGACTCAATGAACTCACAAATACAAAGATATAGAGGGTGACCAACGATGCATCACCTAAAGGCTGGCGGTAGCATTTATAAGCTGATGTGGAGAATGGTTTTGCCTTATCACAGCAGTAATGAAATCTACAGGATTAGACTTCTGTGTGTCTCCTGTGCAAAGCTTCATAGCTAAACTTCTATCTCGTGTGTATGCGTCAATGAGCACAATGTAAACACATTTCACCTTCCAAAAACTCCTGATACAGCAACTTTCAGACAGAGAGCTGCTCTTACATAGCTAATGCATGGCACAACTACCAGCTGCTCAGCAGTACATGCTTCAGCTAACTGGTGAAATCCATATTCTTAGCCATAAATCCAGTGAAAAAGATGACAAAGAAATCATGTTTGTTTTAAGAGAACACTCTCTCAGAATTGATGGCTTGAAACACATTGATCCTCAGACTTTTAAGCACGTGCTTAACTTTCACTATTAGTACACCAGCCTCAGTGGAACATAACTGAGACTGTAGGCTGGAAAACTGTCTTGCTGCTGTATAGCTCTGAGTGAACAGAGGGAATAAGTTCTGGAAATTAGTTAAGTGTAACAACGGTCACCATTGTGAACACAAACTGCATTTCTTACTGTTCTCTAGCTGTTAACCAGCTTGTGAAAATGAGATGAAGAGTTGTCTGTTTTCCAGACAAAATATGTACCTCAGAATTTCTCTGTGGACAAAAACAGCGTTGAAAGGTAACATGACTCACTCTCAGCACCTAAGTGGAGGCTGTAGCCAGGTGAGGGTTGGTCTCTTCTGCCAGGCAACCAGAACAAGAGGACACAGTCTCAAGTTGTGCCAGGGAAGGTATAGGCTGGATGTTAGGAGGAAGTTCTTCACAGGGCAAGTAACTTGCCATTGGAATGGGCTGCCCAGGAAGGTGGTGGAGTCACCGGCAATGAAGGTGTTCCAAAAAAGCCTGGATGAGGCACTTAGTGCCATGGTCTAGTTGATTGGACAGGGCTGGGTGCTAGGTTGGACTGGATGATCTTGAAGGACTCTTCTAACCTGGTTGATTCTATGATTCTAACTCTGTCAGGGCCTTTCACAGACAGCTAATACCTGTTGTTAGTGTTATATTTAAATGAAAAAAAAACAAACTCTTCTCTTAAAAGAAAAAAAAAAGAAGTAAATTAAAACTAAAACTCTTTTAAATTTCCGGTAGTTTTAACATTTGTCTGCCACACCTGCCTGTGTTCCCTCCTGTTTTAAGGGCTCCAATGAAAACAAAAACCCATGTGTAACTCCGGACTTTAAAAATACACTCAGTCTCACAGTATCACCAAGGTTGGAAGAGACCTCACAGATCATCAAGTCCAACCCTTTACCACAGAGCTCAAGGCTAGACCATGGCACCAAGTGCCACGTCCAAGCCTGCCTTCAACAGCTCCAGGGACGGCGACTCCACCACCTCCCTGGGCAGCCCATTCCAGTAGCCAATGACTCTCTCACTGAAGAACTTTCTCCTCACCTCAAGCCTAAATTTCCCCTGGCGTGGCTTGAGGCTGTGTCCTCTTGTTCTGGTGCTGGCTGCCTGAGAGAAGAGAGCAACCTCCTCCTGGCTACAACCACCCCTCAGGTAGCTGTAGACAGCAATAAGGTCTGCCCTGAGCCTCATCTTCTCCAGGCTACACAATCCCAGCTCCCTCAGCCTCTCCTCGTAGGGCTGTGCTCGAGGCCTCTCCCCAGCCTCGTTGCCCTTCTCTGGACACGTTCAAGCATCTCAATGTCCCTCTTAAACTAAGGGGCCCAGAACTGAACACAGTACTCGAGGTGTGGTCTAACCAGTGCAGAGTACAGGGGCAGAATGACCTCCCTGCTCCTGCTGGCCACACCACTCCTGATGCAGGCCAGGATGCCATTGGCTCTCTTGGCCACCTGGGCACACTGCTGGCTCCTGTTCAGGCGGGTATCGATCAGCACCCCCAGATCCCTTTCTGTTTGGCTGCTCTCCAGCCACTCCGACCCCAGCCTGTAGCTGGACATTTAACCATCCTGCCTTTGCAAGCCCTCAAATTGTCTGACTCGTCAGCATACTCTTTCAGTGTGGAACTCAGTGATGCTCTTCAGCTCAGCAAGTATTTCATTTTTCAGCAGTGTCTGAAAAAAATGTGAGCATGACAAGAAGTTGAAAATATTTTAAATATAAGAGGCTTTTTCTCTCACACCAATTTCCTTGGGTTTTTTATTCCTATCTTTTATACAATTAGAAGTCAAAGTCTTCTGGCCCTATAACTAAACATTTCTGCATTTACCTTTCTGAAGAGTAGTTTTCAGGGTCTCGAGTTGGTTTTGCTGGCTTTCTATTTCAAATAATCTTTGTGAAAAACTGAAACTTGTTTTTGAGATGTTGAACTTAATTTCATCCTCATATTGTCCTTCACTTCTTTAGGGCTTTCATATGTTTACAAAGCCTGGAGAGGAGGAAAAAAAGGATAAAGCTGCATTCAAGTGGATGATGAGGGAGGGTGGCTGGTAAGCTGCATGACAATGGAGCCCTTGTATTTTCCCTATATATCTGTCCTTTCTGCTCTCTCATAGCCAATGGCTTTCTTTTCTGATTTATATTACTTGGATTCTCTCTTTGCCAAGTCACATGGATAGGAGGACAGTAAGGACTCAAAGCAAGATTCATTTATTTCATCTACCATCAGAGAAAATTCTCTACTATTATGAAGAGCCTTCCTTAGGAGGTCAGGTGTGTATGATGAGGGAAACAATTTCAGTGCATGCCACTGAGAAGACGTTCTAAGAGAAACTGGATCGTTAAATCATAGAATCAACCAGTTTGGAGGAGACCTCCAAGATCATTCAGTCCCATCCATCACCCAGCCCTAGCCAGTCAACCAGACCATGGCACTAAGTGCTCCATCCAGGCTTGAACACTTCCAGGGATGGTGACTCCACCACCTCCCTGGGCAGCCCATTCCAATGCCAATCACTCTCTCTGGCAAGAACTTCCTCCTAACATCCAGCCTATACTTCCCCCGGCACAACTTGAGACTGTGTCCCTTTATTCTGTCATTATTATGGATTTGGGGGAAACGTTGGATAAATATGAAGGACCTTGCACAACTGCAGTTCATGACTGCTGCCAGAGGTCCATATGTGGACTTGGATATCATGATGCATTTCATATATTTGGGACCAGAGGACTTCCTGAAACTTCCTCATGCTTCATCCAGAAGCAGCACAGTAGGCTGAAGATGTCTGCTTCTGTTCCTTGTGAGCAAAAAGGCCAGTGTAAGAGGAAAATCAGATTGGAAGTTTCTTAAAGAAAGTTATATTTTGAAATGCTAAGAAGCTAATTGCCTAGCCTTTGTTGGAAAAAATTCTGAACTTCCTCTGTTAAAAACCTTGCCAAATATTCTGCTTAGATTCTTGGTGTTCTGCCTTCACCACTCACAGGAGAACATAGAAAATGTTTGAAACGTGGTATATAACTAAATAGTTCCTTGCTAGTACAGAGTATAACTTAATTCCTGCTCTATAGAGCAGTCTCTAGGCATGTCTAACCTTAGTTTAGGGTGACAGCTAGAGCAGGGAATCCAGTAAACTATGTGTAATAAAGTGCCTGACCCTCAGAGCTGCAAATGCTCTCATTTCTTTCCTTCTCTTCTTTTATTTTCAAAAAGTTCACAGGAACATTTATTCCAGCCCCTGAATGTAATCATTGAGTTTCATAAAGAACACGATTCCCAAAAGGCCTCATAAAAGTTATTCTCGGTGTTACAGCTCTACTTCAAAGGGAGGAAAAAAAAGCCATTTCACTATAACCTTGCTGTCATAGAGTACTCGCAGTCATGGTGTTCACTGGGAATAATCCATAATAAAAAGGAACCCTTTGGGACTATCTGTCCAATTGCCATGGATAAAACAAAGCAGAAAATAGAGTGTTGGATGCTTAGCTGTATATTAAGCTACTGACACCTGCGGTGCCACAAATAAAGGAAGGAATAAAAAGACAGGCTAATTAGATAGCAATATCTGAAGCCTTGCTCTTTGTGAGTTTTGTTTGCTTTACATCACATCTGTTAGTTCCAAATTTTTTTCCCTCTTCATTTTTTTTTTTCAGTTCAAGCTTTCAGTACTTTCAAAACACTCTGAACAAGTTTGCATTAATACAGACCCTTTGAACTTCACGAGGACTAGAATTTGGCAGGTGCAAACGCTGGAAGAGGGCTTTTAAATGGCGAAGTGATGGGCTCAACCCAAACCCTATACTTCTAATTCTTTCAAACTTAGTGTTTGTTCTACCCTATAGAGAAATATAACACAATTTTACTTAGATATTGTGCTTTCTTAAAGCATGTATATATTTGTATATGAATTTGGGCATTTGTATATGGATTTGAGTACTTGTATATGGATTTGGGTAGTCACACAGTATCACAGTATTGCCAAGGTTGGAAGAGACCTCACAGATCATCAAGTCCAACCCTTCACCACAGAGCTCAAGGCTAGACCATGGCACCAAGTGCCACGTCCAATCCTGCCTTGAACAGCTCCAGGGACAGCGACTCCACCACCTCCCTGGGCAGCCCATTCCAGTGTCCAATGACTCTCTCAGTGAAGAACTTTCTCCTCACCTCAAGCCTAAATTTCCCCTGGTGCAGCTTGAGGCTGTGTCCTCTTGTTCTGGTGCTGGCTGCCTGAGAGAAGAGAGCAACCTCCTCCTGGCTACAACCACCCCTCAGGTAGTTGCAGACAGCAATAAGGTCAGCAATAAAGGTAGTTATACCTTTAAAAAGCCAAATCCATGGAGAATACAAAGCAAAAGTCAGCAACGTAGTATTAAGTTATTCCACATCATCTAGCAGCTTCATATGAGGTCCACCTTGATCTGACAGTGCATTTTGCTCTTAAAATTAGATACTTTTATTTATTTACAAAATTGGAAGCCTCTATCCTGTTAGAAGTTATCTGTCCTGCCTCCCTTATGGCCTGAGCTCTGACATCTCTCTGAGCAGATCTGTAGTGAAAAGCTACTGTCAGATTCATTCTGTTAATTGTCATATTTCACAAGTTCCTTCCAGGGTCAAATGTATTTTGGATACACAATTAAAAGTCTCTTTACTCTAGGAACCTTCCAGTGCTCAGCTGATCCATAAAATCATAGAATCACAGAATCAACCAGTTTGATCATCGAGTCCAACCTAGCACCCAGCCCTGTCCAATCAACCAGACCATGGCACTAAGTGCCTCATCCAGTCTTTTCTTGAACACTTCCAGGGACAGTGACTCCACCAGCTCCCTGGGCAGCCCATTCCAATGCCAATCACTCTCTCTGCCAACAACTTCCTCCTAACATCCAGCCTATACCTCCCCTGGCACAACTTGAGACTGTGTTCCCTTGTTCTGTTGCTGGCTGCGTGGGAGAAGACTGACCCTCACCTGGCTACAGCCTCTCTTCAGGTATCCATCTGATGTCAGCATAAGTACTATGGATCCTAACTTCAGTTATTTCTTCCTAATATATCCTAAGATCTTGAGAGAAAGCCTGAAATACTGAATTTGCAACACTGAGTATGTAAAGGAGGGCTATAAGAGAGACCAGAACAGTCTTTTCAACAAGGCCTGTTGCAACAGAGCAAGGGGCAAGGTTTTAAACTGGCAGAGGGGAGATATAGACTAGATACAAGGATATTTTTAATTATTCTTATTTTTCACAATGACATTACTGAAACACTGGCACAGGTTGCCTAAAGAGGTAATATAAGCCCTACTCCTGGAAACATTTAAGATCAGCTTGGATGAGGCTCTGAGCAACGTGATCTGGTTGAAGATGTCCCTGCGCACTGCAAGGGGGGGGGTTGGACTAGAAGACCTTTAAAAATCCTTTCCAACTCAAAACATTTCACGAGTCTGTGACTATTTTTGGAAAGAAATATTACTACTAATAATAACAGCAATAATGGCAATAATAATACCACTACAAAAGATGATAGTGCCAGTGAGATAAGAAGAAATAGAAGAATGGAGCCTTGGGAATCATAGAATGGGTTAGGTTGGAAGGGACTTCAAGGATCATCCAGCTCCAACCCCCTGCCATAGGCAGGGACACCTCCCACTAGAGCAGGCTGCTCAAGGCCTCATCCAGCCTGGCTTTAAACACCTCCAGGGAGGAAGCATCCACAACCTCCCTGGGCAACCTGTTCCAGTGTCTTACCCCCCTCACTGTAAAGAATTTCCTCCTAAAGGAGGATGTGAAATGCACATATCATCAACTCCAAATATGTTTTTAATTTATATGGCTGTTTTGCTTCCTTTCTTCATTGTGAAAGGACCAGCAGTTCAAAGAGAGGTGCTTTATACACTACATTGCTTAAATGAAAGACAGAAATCATTTTACATTTAGAAGACTTGCACTGTGATTATACAATTACCACATTTCAAATGTAAAGGCTCAGTGAATTCAGTCAGTGTACATGTGTGGCTTTTAAAGCTATTCCTGTTAAGTAAAGAGCTAATATTTTGGTAATATTTATCTCTCAGGTTTTTTATGAAAGGGAGAGAAATTTATAGAAAAAGTAAACATGTTACAAAAGGAAAATCTTTGATCAAAGCCACACAACCACGACTGTTTCATGAGTAATCCTGCACAAACCAGATATCTCTGACTTCAACAACTCCTGTTCTAGCCTCTTTCATCTGTGCTTTCTTTCATATTTTTCTTTTTTCAGTATTTTTTTTTCCTGTGAGGGCTTTCTTAATAGAATAAAGATCCTTGCCATTTTATTGAATATGCAATAACACAGAATCACAGAATCAAACAGGTTGGAAAAGACCTCTAGGATCATCGAGTCCAATCTATCACCTAACCCTTCTAATTAACTAAACCTTGACACTGAGTGCCTCATCCAGCTTCTTTTTAAACACCTCCAGGGATGGTGACTCCACCACCTCCCCAGGCAGCCCATTCCAATGGGCAATCATTCTTTCCATGAAGAATTTCTTCCTAATGTCCAGCCTAAACCTGTCCTGGCATAGTTTGAGGCTCTGTCCTCTTGTTCTGTCACTGGGTGCATGGAAGAAGAGACCAACCCCACCTGGCTACAACCTCCTTTCAGGTAGTTGTAGACAGCAATGAGGTCTCCCCTGAACCTCCTCTTCTGCAGGCTGCACATCCCCAGCTCCTTCAGCCTCTCCTCACAGGGCTGTGCTCCAGGCCCCTCACCAGCCTTGGTGCCCTTCTCTGGACATGTTCCAGTACCTCAAAATCTTTCTTAAA
>WAAF01007137.1:29555-177480 GCA_013400475.1 Tricholaema leucomelas
TTCCTGATGCAGGCCAGGATGCCATTGGCTCTCTTGGCCACCTGGGCACACTGCTGGCTCATGTTCAGGCAGGTATCGATCAGCACCCCCAGATCCCTCTCTGTCTGGCTGCTCTCCAGCCACTCCGACCCCAGCCTGTATCTCTGCATGGGGTTGTTGTGGCCAAAGTGCAGCCCCTGGCACTTGGAGCTATTGAATGACTTCCCTGATCCTGATGGCCACACTATTCCTGATAAAGGCCACACTGCTGGGTCATGTTCAGTCACCTGTCGACCAGTAACCGCCAGGCCCCTCTCTGCCTGGTTGCTCTCCAGCCACTCTGTCCCCAGCCTGTAGCACTGCATGGGGTTGTTGCAGCCAAGGATTGTAAGGATATTTAAGGATTAATAAGAATTCCTTAACAACTTCCTTCTCTCCCCTCTCTTTTTACATGGAAAGTAGAACATTTTCTGCTTGCTTCACCTTTCCTGACAAATAAAACCTTTAAAACAAAAGCACAGCTTCAATGAAGCTAATGAAGCAAGGACGTTTTTCTTCTAATTACTCAAAATTTGACTACAAATGCTGTGTATTAACCATAGCACTGGAACTCCAAGCACACATATCACTTCAGTTAGAGCTTCACTTACATGACAATCCTTTATGTCTCAGATGATGATATGTCATAGAATCATAGAATCATGCAGGGTTGGAAGGGACCACAAGGATCAGCCAGTTCCAACCCCCCTGCCATGGGCAAGGACACCCTACCCTAGAGCAGGCTGCCCACAGCCTCAGCCAGCCTGGCCTTAAACACCTCCAGCCATGGGGCCTCAACCACCTCCCTGGGCAACCCATTCCAGGCTCTCACCACTCTCATGCTGAACAACTTCCTCCTCACATCCAGCCTGACCCTCCCCACCTCCAGCTTTGCTCCATTCCCCCCACTCCTGGCACTCCCTGATATCCTGAAAAGTCCTACCCCAACATTTTTTGTAGGCCTCCTTCAGATACTGAAAGGCCACAAGAAGGTCACCTCAAAGCCTCCTCTTCTCCAGACCAAACAGCTCGAAATCCTTCAGTCTGTCCTTATAGGACAGCTGCTCCAGCCCTCTGATCAACCCAGTGGCCCTTCTCTGGACATGCTCCAGCACATCCCCATCTTTCTTGTAATAGGAGCTCCAGAATTGGATGCAGTACTCCAGGTGGGGTCTCACCAGAGCGGAGTAGAGGGGGAGAATCACCTCCCTCAATCTGTCAAACAAATCTATTTCCGTTATTCTAGTTTCACTTCTTACTCTCTAGAATGTTGTGGTTTAATTAACCAGGCTGAAGCACAGCAATTATTCTTAAAATGTTTCCTGTGAAACAAAATTGGTTTTGCTGTGTCTTAGTATTTTCTTCTCTTAAACTATTTCCTGATCTCAGGCCTTTGCCTTCATTCTCACAGCTTTTGCCAGTCTTTGGTCACAACTGAAAAGCAGCATAATCATTTCCCCAGTTACATCTCCGACACTGAGAGATCATTCATGTCACAGCATATTGAGTTTATTTACACATAATTGTACCATACAAAACTTCCCATTACACTACACAAGTGATCTCAATTGAATCACAGACAGCTGATAACGATGCTATACAGAGGGTTTTCCCCCCCTGTTTCATAGCAGAAAATTTCATCTTGCAGCATACTGCAACTATTCAAGGCAGTATCGAGGTTTCTGCCTCACATACAAGTAATGTCTCAATCTCTCTTCTCATCAAAGTATGAAAGAAATAGTCTATGTAACCTATCACCATGAGATGCTAATGACTGACTCACGAGAGATCATGTGGGAAATAAAGCATTTAACTTTGCTTGAAAATGTCAAATATCAGATGATCCTCAGGAAATGACTTGCATTACACCACAAGGATTTCTCAGAGCCCTATGTTCACAGCTAGGCCATTGACTTCACTAAGGGTCTTTTTTCTCCTTTTGCTCTCTATGTTCAATTCACGTAACTGTAGGATGAGAATTGACTCACAAAACTGCTTCTGCAAAATTGGAAGCCTGAAAGAACACCTTCACATCAGAAGAGATTAAGTGCTACTCTGACTGTGGAGGGTTATGCTAGTAGAGTAGAAAAACATAGCCAGCAAGGGTTTGGAATTGTCATATGCAATAGGAGAGTTCCAGCTCTTGAGTTTGCAGAACGAGGTCATTGCACCACAGCACCTAGCAGGATAACTTAAAACATGTAAAGCTTAGAGTTAAACTCACCTGGTCTACAGATCTGCTCAAGGATGATCTTTCCCATCACACACGCTGCCTTGTGAGTTGTCTGGATACAGGGACACGAAACAAGTCAGACAATGTGTTTCATATGAGAGTAAACACCTGGAGAAAGGGAAGAAGAAAAGAAGAATAAGGTGAGTAAAGCAGAAATATGTGACCCAACAGCAAGCTACAATCCTCCTATCTTGAGAATCAACAAAGAAGCAAGGTAAAAAGTTTCAAGAGCTTCCAGGACACTGTACCACTGTAAGCTCATTGAGTCCCCACATACCTCCCAACCACTAAACCAACAAGCATATTTTTTTCTCCCCTGTTTTAATCAATTTAAATATCTCTAATTTCTTAGCAATGAGATGAGTTAGCTCAGCAATACATTCCAGAATTTTTCTCACAGTGAGGTCTGTCCTTCCTTTACACAGGAATCAAACACAAGGATATTTTCTTCCTGGGCTTCTGTTTTGCTAGAGTGTAGCAAATTAGAGATGTAACAAATGAGATGACAATCAGAACAATTACTGAATATATCCGGAGCTATTGTTCAGTGATGTATTTTATCACTCTTGCTTTCAGCGTGTGGTGCTTTTCAAATAGCTCATAATTATTGTTTGACAGTGATAGGAATTACATCCAATTTTTGTGAATTTCTAAAAGTCCTAAGGACTGCATTTTTACAGGACCTGCACGAACTTAGAAAAGAAAATTGCAAATTAAAATCACTTAATTTATGCAGATACTAAAGTGCAAATACATTCCCTAATCTAAAAACAGGTAAAACATACAAATCTGAGAAATAAAATGTCAGCAATGAATATTTACCATTGGTCTAGAGAATGTCAGAATGAAATGTTGGTTTGATGGTACTCAGGTCAAAATATACCTGAGGAAGCAGGACTATGGAATGAGTGCTGAAGGAGAACGCCACTAGATTTAATGAGGCTAGTCAAGTAACTGTGTTTGTGTTATTAGAAAGAACAATTGAATTGGAGAATATAGATATATTTCTTTAGGAAGGGTAAAAGGAAATTCAGGAAGATATGGAGTAAGGGTATTCCAGTGTTGTTTCACATTACTGGCAGTACAGCAGCTCTGCTGCAATAGGAGCACTTCGCACCTACCATTGGATTCTTACACCCCACCTGCTTCTGAACCCTATGCTGGAGCAATAAACACCAAATTTACCCATCCTCCAAATCCCACCTCCCTAAGCTCAACATGAGCTGGCAGTGTGCACGGGCAGCCCAGACAGCCAGCCGTGTGCTGGGCTGCAGCAAGAGAAGTGTGGGCAGCAGGGCAAGGGAGGGGATTCTCCCCCTTTACTCTGCTCTCCTCAGACCCCACCTGGAGTACTGTGTGCAGTTCTGGAGCCCCCAACACAAGAAGGACATGGAACTGCTGGAGCGGGTCCAGAGGAGAGCCACGAAGATGCTCAGAGGGCTGCAGCAGCTCTGCTCTGAGGACAGGCTGAGAGAGTTGGGGCTCTGCAGCCTGGAGAAGAGAAGGCTTCAAGGAGACCTTATAGTGGCTTTCCAGTATCTGAAGGGAGCCTATAGGAAGGCTGGGGAGGGACTATTTACACGGTCTGGTAATGTGTGGACGAGGGGGAATGGGTTTAAACTGGCAGAGGGGAGATTTAGACTGGATGTTAGGAGGAAGTTCTTTACAGTGAGGGTGGTAAGACACTGGCACAGGTTGCCCAGGGAGGTTGTGGATGCTTCCTCCCTGGAGGGGTTTAAGGCCAGGCTGGATGAGGCCTTGAGCAGCCTGCTCTAGTGGGAGGTGTCCCTGCCTATGGCAGGGGGTTGGAGCTGGATGATCCTTGAGGTCCCTTCCAACATAAACCATTCTATGGTTCTATATTTTTGTTCTTTTCCAAAATGCTACATACATCTGTGAACATAATTTTTAACTATCTAACAATGGACCAATCACCAAAAATGACTTAAAGTTATTGAGAGATTCTAAAAAGTGTGTTGAAAAGAGAGGTAATTTTCACTGTATTCTCTTTTGTGCTGCATCACAACTTCCTCCTCACCCTTCCTCTAATATTTATCTTGTCTTTTTTTCATATGAATGTGTACATTGCCAAAGAAATAAAAGTTCACCACTGCAGCCTGACTTAAGTCAGAGTTACAGAAGAGTTTCTGCAGCATTGTTTTTGTGCCATTAGGTGTCATTTTTCTTTTGGTGCTGTTTTGTGCCATCCTGACCACTGACCCAGGAATTCTCTGCTCCCATTTTTAATGCTCATCTACCTTCCAGAGTGCAGAATAAGCCAAGTTCTCTGTCTTCTGTGACTAAAGTGCAATAAAAAGCAACAACTAAATTTGAAATATTTATTAGAAGCATAGAGAATGAGAAGAGAAAAGCAACCAAGGGAACAGAAGCAGCAAAAGACCATTGGACAAGGTTACTTTAACAGCCAATTAATGTTCAAAAATAGCTTCAGCAACAAGCACAAACATGACAGTCATGAAAAAGAATAAGACTGCAGTGTTAATAAATACTTGATATCGACTGCAGCAGCCAGAAAGTAATTTTTTCCCCTCCAGGATTTCCTATATTGAACAATGTATTTTCCCCCTCACTTCTTATGAATGGACACCAAGCATCCCAGTCAAAAAGGTTCAAAGCTCAAAGGACCCATCAGTTCTGAATTCCCAGCTGGCACACTCAGAGTAAGGACTGTTTGGGGTAGCCTATGTCTGCCAGTAGAGGAACTAAATAAAGTAGTATATGTCAGTTGCTGAGATAATGGATATGAGGATTTATCTACAGCCTGAACTTTACATCTTATTTTCCCACGTGTTCTTCTGCAGCCCCCTGGCTCTTTGCGCCCTTTCAACATCTTATCTGTTTAGAAGGGAAGTTCTTTAAATGAATATTTTACAAACACACAACAATCAAAAATAGGCAGTTCAACAGGCCTAGGGGACCAGAGGTACAAAGAGTTGCAAAAACAACAGAAACATCAACCCTTCTGTGAGACCAAATCTCTATTGCTACTTGCTAAGCTGCTGTGAAGTGACTGATGCAGTCCGCAGTTTACACATACCATACTCCAAACAGAATAGGAAGGAGGCAGTGCTTCCTTTGCCCAACCTTGACACAGTCAACTTTAGATCTGAGTTTTCTTTTAATTATCTGCCTTCTCCTATACAAGCTGATTAATTATATGCCTTTTTCCCCGTCAGCATCATGTGTTTGAATGCCACACTAAATTGTGACTTTATCTAATGAGCCGTAAATACTGTCTTTTATAATATATCAGCTTCTGCCTTTGGGCTTCTGTTACCTAACACAAACTTGTCCTATTATTCTTCCTGTGAAGCCCTTCACAGTTTATTGTCCCCTCTTTTCAATAGCTGACATCCTAACAGTCATATTCATAATTATTATACTTTTTTTTTTTTTGTTTCCCAGATTTTTAACTACCACTTGAAACCATTGCTATAAAGAGAAAACAGCCTGTGTCAGGAACAGTGTAGCCAGTAGCACAAGGGAGGTTATTCTTCCCCTGTACTCAGCACTGGTCAGGCCACACCTTGAGTACTCTTTCCAGTTCTGGGCTCCTCAATTCAAGAGAGATGTTGAGGTGCTGGAAGGTGTCCAGAGAAGGGCAACAAAGCTGGTGAAAGGCCTGGAACACAAACCCTATGAGGAGAAGCTGAGGGAGCTGGGGGTGTGCAGCCTGGAGAAGAGGAGGCTCAGGGGTGNGATCAGTAGCAGACATTTGTGCTTCATTTCAAAAGAAAATAGTTCAAATATTAAAAAGCAAACAGGACTTCAGAGAAGTATCAAGTGATTTAAGATCTCATTATTAACTTTCAGAAAGACTTACACTAATGTTTCCCAAGATCACAGGATTACAGGATGTTATGAGTTGGAAAGGACCTCCAGAGGTCATTGTGTCCAACCTCCCTGCCAGAGCATGACTATAATCTAGTGCAGGTCACACAGGAATGCACCTGGACAGGTCTTGAAAGTCTCCAGAGATGGAGACTCCACAACCAAAGATAGAGCAAGGCTTTCAAAAACTTACTTGTAGACTCAACTGTTTTGGAAACAGATATTAGAAAAATCTTGCTCCTGCTCCCTCAGTGAATATAAAGCAAGGTGAAAGACTCACTACATATAGATCTGCCACACTGTAAACTGCATTTGCACTCCCACACATCTCTGAACTGATTCTCAGAAGAATGCAGGTAGCAAAAACATGCCAGAGGTTTCCTGTGTACAGCCTCTTTCCCACTCAGAAAAAGGAAGAAAACCACTGCATGTGAAAACAAAAAATGTCCTTAGGGATATGTCAATTAAGAGAACTGCACCATTTAAGCAGAGATTATGGGTTTACCTTCTAAGTAAAACAGCAGTATTTAAGTGGCAAATCTTTTAGCTTACCACACTGCTATTTCAACAGGAATGCATATATATATATATACATACACACCATACTCTTGTTGTCTGAAAACACAACCTTGGATATTTGCAATTCTCAATGTTTTAGAGGTTTCTAACTCAGTACTTAAGCATACAAAAGTGGCTGCAAGACTTTTCAGTAGCATTGTAGAACAGACTGGAGGAAGAGCCTGACAAAGACTGCACTATCTCCTCAGTTGCTGAGTGCTTCGATGGCTATGGTCCCCCACAGAACGTGAGATTGCTGACAAATAAAAAGGAAATACTGACACAACCACTTCTGCCACAGTGAAATTTAACAGGAGCTAAACCACTTCTGTTTCAATAGCAAATACAGATTGACAAAAGGGACAGTATTCAGAAGAACATTAATTTTATTAAAGAGCTTGAAGTCGTTAGCAGATACAGAGCTGTATTTAAGGACAACTCTCATCTTTCATTGGGCTCAGCATCCATGGCAGAGTGGTGCCTGGTTGAGTGACAGTCAGTTTCAGGTTCCTTATTTAGAGTGATACAGATCATAAAATCATAGAATCAACCAGCTTGGAAGAGACCTCCAAGATCATCCAGTCCAACCTAGCACCCAGCCCTAGCCAGTCAACTAGACCATGGCACTAAGTGCCTCATCCAGGCTTTGCTTGAGCACCTCCAGGGACAGCAACTCCACCACTTCCCTGGGCAGCCCATTCCAATGCCAATCACTCTCTCTGGGAAGAACTACCTCCTAACATCCAGCCTAGACCTCCCCTGGTGCAACTTGAGACTGTGTCCCCTTGTTCTATTGCTGGCTGCCTGGGATAAGAGAGCAACCCCCACCTGGCTACAACCTCCTTTCAGGTAGTTGTAGACAGATGACATATCCTACTGTATCTCAGAGAACTTTTCACTTGCAAACACACATACAAATATCACCTTTAAATCAGTTCTCAGATTAGCAGAGTTTACATTTATAAATGAATTCTCCACCACAGACTATGTATCTGTCTTGAAAACTTCAGATAACACCACAAACTCAAAGATGTTCTCACCAAATTATGTTGCCTTGGCAAGCCACAGTGCTAGCAAATGTGCTCAAAATAGACCATGATTACATATCTTTTTAAAAGATGCCTTGAACTCTGCCGAGCCAGTTTTGGCTGCACACAAATTGTCCTTGAGGATTTTGATTGTTCCATAAAGTATCACTGGGATTCTCAGGAACACTGCAAACTCTCCTTGCTACCATTAAATGAAACGATGCGTTGCATGCCGAATTAGGAACACTGAGAGATTGGCTTGGATTGAAGGAGGAGACTCCTGCACAAGTCTGGAAAATTGAGCTGTTTTGAAAATCCATAGTAACAAATGGTTTGTCTAAATTGAGCAATACAGGCTGCCTCTGAACTAAAGACCCACACAGAGATAAAAATCCCTTCTGCATATAGAAAACAAAATAGGACATTACAAAGTTCTCACCACTACTTCCTCTTCAAATATAAAAACTCTGCCAAAAATTTTTAAACCATTCTAAATACTGCCTGAATGTTAAAAAAAAAAAGGGAGGAAAAAAGGAAGAAAAAAAAATCAAAGCACCATAAAAAAAACAGTTAAAGGCAACACTTTATTAAAGTTCAAACCAAAATCATCTTTACAACTGACAGAGATATTTAAAAGTGAATGGTTGGAGTTCTGATTTAAAAATAAAATAAAACAAACAAAAACCCCTATCATGCTTAGAATGAAACTTCTCAACTTCATGAGAAGTTGCTCTCTTCATGAGAGAGCTTTAGGGATGAAGAATATAACAACTCTTTACTTGCTCTCTGGTTTAAAATACATTGTCAGCTACAATTAGATCATAGATGAATTCCAGCAACTGAAATTTCCCCAGTAATGGGATTTCTTTGTTCCTAAGTGTAACTGTGAGGTTTGAAAACCATTCAAGTCCCTTGTAAATCTCATCTTGAGAGCTTAAATGNAGAGATAAAAATCCCTTCTGCATATAGAAAACAAAATAGGACATTACAAAGTTCTCACCACTGCTTCCTCTACTTCCTCTTCAAATATAAAAGCTCTGCCAAAAATTTTTAAACCATTCTAAATACTGCCTGAATGTTAAAAAAAAAAGGGGAGGAAAAAAGGAAGAAAAAAAAATCAAAGCACCATAAAAAAAACAGTTAAAGGCAACACTTTATTAAAGTTCAAAACAAATCATCTTTACAACTGACAGATATTTAAAAGTGAATGGTTGGAGTTCTGATTTAAAAATAAAATAAAACAAACAAAAACCCCTATCATGCTTAGAATGAAACTTCTCAACTTCATGAGAAGTTGCTCTCTTCATGAGAGAGCTTTAGGGATGAAGAATATAACAACTCTTTACTTGCTCTCTGGTTTAAAATACATTGTCAGCTACAATTAGATCATAGATGAATTCCAGCAACTGAAATTTCCCCAGTAATGGGATTTCTTTGTTCCTAAGTGTAACTGTGAGGTTTGAAAACCATTCAAGTCCCTTGTAAATCTCATCTTGAGAGCTTAAATGTGACATGCATTAATAATATGCACAAAATAGGATGTACATGTAAAATGGCATCTTTATAATAACTCCATGTAAACCTTTAAAGGAGCATAGCAGTCATTGGTTTAAACATATTTGTGCTTTAGAGCAAAACAGATGATGACTAGGCCACAGTGCTGGGGGAAAAAAAAAATTGATTAAAAAAGCAGTGTTGAAGAAATATTTGGAAAATTAGATGCACTCAACTTGATGGGTTTTGCCTGGTAGGGCAAAAATCCTGCCAGGCTGCTTTAGCCCTTGCTCTCTTCCTTCTGTTGCAGATCCAGGAAGTTGAGTCAGATGAGCAAAGCCTTGAAGGCTAGGGGCTTAGCATCACATGTCAGGTGTCTTGTGCTGCCCTTCAACATGCCTGCATGGTCAAAGGAGGCGTGAAGCTTTGAATTCACCGGCCAGAACAATGGTGCTAGTGCCTATTGGCCAGTTTGATTTTCAAATTGAAGTATTTCAAGGGCATGATTTAGAAACCGCCCTTTCTGCATCAGCCTTTCTGCACAGAGCCTTTCTACACTGAGCCTCTCTGCCTTTCCTCATTTGTGGTTCGTTCATCAGGAATCGAGGAGGCCAAATGTATGCAGCTAGCAATAGCAGCTCAGCAGCACTCTTCTCTCCTTCTCTCTGCCTGGAATCTTTTGTATTCCACTCTGGGATCATTATCATGAGTTTGAAAGTGTCTTTGATACAGGAGACGTACTCAAGGACCAGAATGCGTCATGAGTACAGATGCTGGAGTGAATGTCAAGACTCCATAAGCCCAGCTAGAATTTCTCCTGTTTTCACCTGCCTGTTTTCCAAGTTCTGATCCTTTAAACTGTTTAATTCTGTGCAATTACCTCCTGTTGACCAAAAATCCAAGAATCTCAGGGAATTTTCCCAAAATTTTAAATATTAATAATGAAAACTAATGCTCATGCAGAAATTAATACTCATAATTAAGAACCTATTATTAATTTCCAATACAATGGGACTTGATGCAGTTGACCCTAGGATAGACAGGAAGCTAGGCAACTCAATCTGTGAGTCATTGGTGCTTACTTTCAACAATTTGTTGAAGATGGAAGTTTATAAAAGACTGGTGAAGGTCAAACTTCATGGATATTTACAAAATGAGGGAAAAGGCCTGGAAATGTTTGTATCAGTCACTCTTCTCCCAGGCAACCAGCAATAGAACAAGGGGCCACAGTCTCACATTGTGCCGAGGGAAGTATAGGCTGGATGTTAGGAGGAAGTTCGTCACAGAGAGAGTGATTGGCATTGGAATGGGCTGCCCAGGGAGGTGGTGGAGTCACCGTCCCTGGAGATGTTCAGGAAAAGACTGGATGAGGCACTTAGTGCCATGGTCTGGTTGACTGGATAGGGATGGGTGCTACGTTGGACTGGATGATTTTGGAGGTCTCTCTTCCAGTCTGGTTGATTGTGCTAGTTTGAGCCTAGCTGGGATGTTTTGGTGAGAAGAATTAGATCATAGGCTGAGAAATGAAAACAAATGGTGAGGTCTCGTTTGCTCACAGTCTTGCTGAGATGTGCAAAGAAGAAAGGCAAAACAAAGATAAAGACACTTGCTTGCTCTCTTCGCTGGGAGCTTTGCCTGCTGCAAAGCTGAGGCTGCTGGCTGAACTCCATCTTGCTTTCTAACCTCACCCTCCATTTGCTTCTTGGCTGATTTCACCTTTGCTTCTTAATCCTCTTGGCCGAACCTCCATTCTTCCTTGGGACTGGGGTAAGGTTGAGAGAGGATAGGGGAAAGGTGAGGGGTGGTTGAGAGCCCCTCCTGGGGACTCAGGTTTCTGGGAGGGGAGTTGTGTCTGTATTACCTTTTTACCTTGTATATTTCTGTCTATAACTGTATTTACTGTAAATATTTGCTTGTAAATTGTGCCAGCTGTAAGTATAAGCTTCATTCAAATTTCCAGAGCCAGCTAAGTCTAGTCTGGGTGATTTCTAAAGTGTGGGGGGCGGGGGACACCCAAACAATCACATTGATTCTATGATTCTAACTTCAACGTTCAGAAAGGTACTAGAACAAATCACTTAAGAGTCAGTTTAAAAGCACCTACAGAATAATAAAGGTGATAAAAAGTAGCCAAGATGGATCTGTCAAGAACAAATCACATCAAACTGATCCAGTTTTGTGCTGTGACAGAATAATGGGCCCAGCAGAGAAGGGAGAAGCACTAGAGACAATTTGTCTTGGCTTTAGTAAAGCACTTGATGCAAGTGTCCAGAGGGACAGCATGAGTAAACTAGGAAATTGGGTTTTTATGAAGGCAGCAGAAGGTAGGCACAAAACTTCATAGAAAATACAGCAACCAACAGTTTTTTTTACTAATCAGAAATGCACTTCTGGAGAAGCCTATCCTGGACACAGCTCTACTCATATTTTCAGTCACGACTTGAATGATAGGATAAACACTTCAAATGTTCACACATACAGAGATTACATAGGACTGAATAATCACATAGAAACCCAAACAGATCTTCATGTAAAAAAATAACACTTGTAGGGATTTCACAAGTTGCTATGCTTAGGAAGACAAAATAGCAGTGTAGAATAATTTCCCATAACCTTTGATAACGCCAGACTGGTTTGAGTAGGAGGATCACCAATTCCTGCTTTATGCCTTCAGGCAAATGTCTGTATAAAACTTTGCACTGGTTCTTGCATGATCATGTTAAATTCACCAGTTATATTCACTGTTGGTGAAATATTTCTACTGTCCTGAAATAGCAGCCAAAGGAAATGGAGTTGGAAGATAGTTTGCCTTATTTTAGAACCTTACATATATCCTTTCCTTCACTTTGTGATGTCTTTCAGCAATATTCTAGACTGAAATGTATTTTTCTCAAGTGTATCTTTTTACAATATTTTGAAGCTGTGCCTGTGCCATACTGGAGCATAAGACTGATTTTTTTTTTTTCCCAATACAATGAAAGAAAAAAATAGAACCAATCAATAAATTATATGGGTTATTAATTATACAATCAAGCTGCACTGGCATAGTCTAAAGCTCCTGCATATCAAAGCAAAAATTGGTCTATCCAGTAATTTTTACACGAGGTGCTCAAAAATTTAAATACAGAAAACATTTGTGCTTCAGACAAGTAATAACAAATACATTTAGCAAGACTATCTTGCTCTAATAAAATACACTGCATCATGAAAGGCATTATAGGCTCAAAAAACCCGTAAGTTTCCCAAGTCTTCCACCTGCTTTTATCCTAACTCATTATAGAACTTGAGTGAGTCACTTCAGCTTTCATTCTATTTAAAAAACAAACTATAATTCTTCCTCCATTTACCTCCCCGTGCTGAATAATTATTTAATTTGTGCAATTATTTCAAGCTGTAGAAGTGTGCTAAATATTGTTATTAGCGTAACCCAAGCTGGCTTGGTACAGGAAAAAATATTGGTTGCATATATTCTGTTATATCATAGAATCAGTCAAGGTTGGAAGGGACCACAAGGATCACCCAGTTCCAACCCCCCTGCCATGGGCAAGGACATCCTACCCTAGATCAGGCTGCCCACAGTCTCATCCAGCCTGGTCCTAAACACCTCCAGGGACGGGGCCTCAACCACTTCCGTGGGAACTCACCACTCTCAGTTACCAGTTTGTAATCAGCAATTCACAGGGAAGAAATGAGGAGGAGTAAGTAAATTCTACGTCAAAATTAGTGACTGACCATTTGACCTCTACTAGCTTAAAGCAAGAACCTGACCATTTAACAGGGGTTATGTTGGCTGGTTCATGTTCAGCCACTATCCACCAGCACCCCCAGGTCCCTCTCTGCTTGGCTGCCCTCCAGCCACTCTGTCCCCAGCCTGCAGTGCTGCTTGGGTTTGTTTCTAAAGCATCCCTTCTAAAGAAGGGACAGGTTTTGAGCCCAGCTGACAGTAACACAGCAGGCTTTTACAATGCAGATGAAATGGCTAACTTACATTAAAAACATTGTGCCATTCTATATCAGATTCTTATGTCTTGAGGTAAAAAGCAAGCTTAGCTGGCTGAAAGTGAGATGGAACAGTGAAAGGAGAAGCTGAATTAAGTTCTAAAAAAAGAAACTGGAAAGGGACTAAATAGTGACATCAACATAGAACTGACAGCTTGTCAGGACAGAAGGTTAAAATAGTCCTGACCCAGTCAGCAAGACAACCACACCTCCAAGACAAAGACAGCTCATCTGGAAACAGATCAAAACCTTTAGCAAATGTTCAGAGTGATCTCAGTCATTCGTTTAAACAGGGAATCCCTAATACCACAATCCTAAACCATTTGTAGCATGTAAGAAAGTTGATAAACACTTGGAAAGTGCAGAACTGCAGAGAATTCTCTGCTGCAGAGGGGATGATGTGGGCAGAGAGTGTAAAAGGTGAAAACAAAACCCCCCACACCACGATATAAGAATAAAATACCATATTGCTGCAGCTAACTTTGTTCTTTATAATATTTGGCAGGTCATCTACCTTGGATGTCCTTTACTTTTCACTGTTAAAGATGAACAGAAAGAGAAGGAGAGAGGTAAAGGGAAAATAAACACTGAGGATTTCTGAAAGTAAATACAATGCTAAAGATCTGGATGCAACATAAAAAAACTTATTAAAGGTGGTATGCCAAAATACTGCTGCTGGAAACCATTGGAGGGTGAATGGTAATACACATACCACATATGCTCTTCCCCACATTTATTATCACAGATGATTTTTTTCCATAGTGACACATACAAAATCTACATCCTCTGTGTTCAAGGAGATAGGTAACACTTTTTTTTTGATTTATAAAGACATGTTAATGTGTTCTGCTACAAAGTCTTATGGTCCCAGACACAGCAAGGAAGTATCCTGCTGATCAAATTGAAAAGATCAGTAGTTGTTCATCCAGCCACTGTCTGAAGAATGGTCAATCCACAAGGCAGGATAGGGATTTGGAGATTACATTCCAATACATAAATTGTTTTTTTTAACCATTAGTGACAACTTCCTGTTTAGCCTTGCCAAAAGAGTTTGGTTGTTGTTGTTTTCTCTTTTATTTTGCAATCAATAAAATGTTAGCTCTTATCTTTTTTACCACCTGAAGTCAGTTTGAAGGTATTTGTTAATAGCAAACAACCCTTTAAGATTATTCACTGCTTCAGTCATCGATTTGACAGCTTGTACAGGGAGAATCAGTATTGGTAAGGTTGAAAAATCCTCTTCTCCAAAGGCACGCATGACTGACAGCAGCAGAGGTTTAGAAGACAAAAGAAAATCAGCTAAAAAGGGCCCATGAGTGACCCAAGGATAGATCACCCATCAGGTAGCTTATTCAGATACATGCACACTGTATATTCACCCATGGCTTAGGGTCCAAAAGACTTCAGCAGCCTAAGATAATGAATGTTTAAATGTAGATGTGGGGTTTGAACATACATAGAAAGTCTCTCTTGTGTCTAGAGGTTCTTAATTTCTGTTTTTCCTTCCTTTGGTGATTAGGTTTGTCCTTTCCACCAGTTCATCCCATTAGGAAGTATTGAACAGAATCAGAATCTGAGCAATCTTCAGATGTGTAAGCTCCTAAGTAGAAACAGATTTATCCTTTGCTCATTGCTCTTCAAGTAAAGGAACACTCTTCCTGAAGAAGTTCTGTTTAAGAAATTACCTCCTTTTAGTCCCCATAGTATAAGCTATGAACTCACTTCTCTCAATCACTCCTGCTGAACTGAAAGGTGTTTTTTTTTAGAGCATGGTTATCATGAGTTTAACTCTCTTCAGAGCCCACCAATTTGTTTCTATCAAGTTCCTTAGCTAAACAAGCAAATAGACTTCAAAAAGTAAAGACTTCATGAAGTCTTTTCTACATAAAAAAAAAGGTAATCTTTGATTTTCCTGACCATAAGTCTGTCTGGGAAAGTGTTCCTGGTGAACATGGAGTTAATAGGATGGGTTAACATGCTCCTATGGACACCAGGGAGTCCTTAGCTGAGTCACTACAGCGAGCAAAGGACCACTGACTCATGCCAGTGTCACTTATATGTTTCAGGGCACAAGCTGGTAAAACTTACTCTCTAACTTTGCTCAAAGAGTTAAAATCAAAAACAATTTGTTTAAAAAAAAAAGGAAAAAAAGAATAAAAAAGGATTTTCTCCTAAATTTTCTGCTAAATTCCATACACTTCTCCACTCTTCCACTGAGCCTCTAGACGTTTTCCTCATCCACAGTATTCTGTAGAAAACAATGCCACAAAGGGTTCCTCATATAATAAGAGACTAACAACTCTTTTTGTTTCCTATTTTGAACCTGTCCCCTCCCAGCCTCACTTAGAGAAAACAGCAACATGCACAATTTATGTAATAAAACTGTTGCATCCAAATACAAATAAATGCAAATGAAGAAGAAAATTAGATTCTTGATGCTTCAAAACATATACATCCATGGTATGTTCCTTAACTTGGGGGTAATTTTTGTAATAGAGATTATTTCATTGTTGGTAAAAAAGGGGAGAAGAAAGGAGATGGGTAGAGGGAGATGCTATTTTTACAAGCAATATTGAGTTTCAAGTACAGTGCAACACTCTTGTCTGTAAAGCCAAAAATTACATGCAGTATCATTAAATATGCAATTAATCCATCTGTCCCTGTTTGATATGAGCCACAGTTAAGTGGTAAAAATTGGCCTAGTTAATGCCAACAGAATTCAATGGAAAGGGCCTATCATATTTTAGGATTTACTTGGTAATGAATACAAAAGAGGAGGGACCCAGTCAACTGTTTTACACTCTAGAGAACTCATCCGAATTTGCAGACATAAAAATCTCTGTTGAAGGTAGAAATGGTTTTGAAAAAGAAATGGTCAGAAAACATAGCTATGAAGGAAATTTCTCTTTCTTGCTCTCCTGCTAGACTAAATAGTAAAATGTGTTTAGAGATCATTTTAAAGTTATACCATGAATTTTCCTTGTAATTAAAACATAAATAAACAACTACATTGGATTAAATGTCTTTTCTTAAATTGGGAATACATTTTAATGCTACTATGAGCTTCTGTGTCATCACTCCTGCACAATTATCACACAACAAACATCACTGTTTTACTCTTTATATGACTATTTTGTCGTTTCTTTCCTTGCTGTTCTACGTCTGTTATATTTTTACTGTCCTTTGGTTCATCTTTTGCTCTTCTAGAACTCCTGAGGTATGAGAGTTTGTTTTCTCCCTATAAAACAACATGATCTAGGCTGCTGGGTTTTTTGGGGGAGGGTTGAATTTTTTTAGTCTGTTTGTATGTGAGTTTTTCTAAAAGACAATTGTGCATAGCTGTCTCATAGGAAAACTGTTTCCTCACCTGACAGAGTTCCCATCTCCTCACACTAAAAATCTCTTTACAATCAAAAATGAGGGAAAACAACCAAGTCCCAGATCACAGGATGTCAAGGGTTGGAAGGGACCCAAAGAGATCATCCAGTCCAACCTCCCTGTAGAGCAGAACCACACAATATGGCTCAGGTCACAGAGGAATGCATCCAGACAGGCCTTGAAAGGCTCTGGAGAAGGAGACTCCACAACCTCTCTGGGAAGCCTGTCCAGTGCTCTGGGACCCTTACAGTAAAGAATTTCTACCTTGTGTTGAGGTGGAACCTCCTGTGCTGCAACTTCCATCCATTGCTCCTTGTCCTACCCCAGGGAGCAAGAGAGCAGAGCCTGTCCCCTCTCTCCTGACACCCAGCCCTCAGGTATTTATAGACATTTATTAAATCCCCTCTCAGTCTTCTCAGATGATATCTTCCAAGGCATCATTACTGAAGCGGACATCAGAACTCAGATTATCTCAAACAAACTTACATAGTTCAAGAGTCTCTTCAAGCAAAGCAATCAAGACACTTCTAAAATAAAAGTGGAGCAGGAAACAAAGCTCTCTACAGTCACTACTCCCTAATCTTAATTATTTTAATTAATATTTTATGGGTTGCAAATGAAAGGGGTTTTATGCTTTACCACTTTCACGTAATCAAGTTTCTTTCACTATTAGCTGATTAATCTCTGCTTTCTCTTTAAGATGACTACATTTGTTCAAAGTCAGAGTTCATTTCAAAATGACACACTGGAAGAATAATCTACTGAAAGAACTAATCATTGTTGGTAATTAGCTGCAATGACTTATAAAGAGAAAAAGCAGCAGCAATGGGGGGTGGGAGGGGAAGGGTTTTTATAAGTGGTATCTTAAAAGGTATAATCCATTAACCCCAAAAGTTACTGGGCTACATTTTAAACCACAAGAGCTCTTCTGTCAATTTGATGCTTCAAATACAGAATATTCCTATCACTTGTGACACATAAATTTCTGAAACTAAGAAACTATAATCTGGCTACATTAAAAAAATTGTTAAGCTTACAGAAGTATCTTTATACATATTACTTGTATCTATACTCTAAAATAATGTTCTTCCTTTTTCTCTTGAACTAAATCCAAACATGACTGTGAAGTAAGGGAGGAAAATAAGAGGAAGAATAAAAGGAAAATTAAAAGTAATGCAACTTTTGTTCCACTGTCATCATCTTACAACTTCTTTCAACTTTCCAGGTATTTCATGACAGTCTATCCCTCAGTTTGCAAGATTCTCTGCAACATTGTGTACAGTTCTGGAGCCCCCAACACAAGAAGGACATCGAACTGTTGGAGCGAGTCCAGAGGAGGGCCATGAAGATGATCAGAGGGTTGGAGCACCTCTCCTAGAAGGACAGGCTACAAGAGCTGGGGCTCTTCAGCCTGGAGAAAAGAAGGCTTTGAGGAGACCTTGTAGAGGTCCTCCAGTATTTGAAAGGTGCCTACAGGAGGGCTGAGGAACAACTAATTACAAGATCTTGTAATGACAGGATGAGGGGTGATGGGTTTAAACTGGAAGAGGGGAGATTTAAACTAAATTTTGTGAAGAAGTTCTTTACAATAAGGGTGGTAAAACACTAGCACAGGTTGCCCATGGAGGTTATGGATGCTCCTCCCCTGGAGGTGTTCAAGACCAGGTTGAATGAGGCCTTGAGAGACCTGTTCTAGTGGGAGGTGTCCCTGCCTATGGCACGGGGTTGGAACTAGATGATTTTTGAAGTACCTTCCAATCTAAACCATTCTGTGATTCTATGGGGAGAGTTGCTTCAGAAACAGCAATACCAAGCATGTCATAGAATCATAGAATCAGTCAGAGTTGGAAGGGACCACAAGGATCATCTAGTTCCAACCCCCCTGCCATGGGCAGGGACACCCTACCCTAGATCAGGCTGGCCACAGCCTCATCCAGCCCGGATGTCATCAGGATAAAGGGAAGAATAAAGGATTTCATAGTGAAAAGGGTGCAGAGATTGTTCTTACAATTTCCTTCAGTCCCTTTGCATGGGCTAAAGCAAAGCACTGCCACACACACACTACCAGCTCTTGGTTGTTTGCACTTTCACTGCACACTGCATCAAGAAGATGCACTTCTCACAACAAACAAAAAAAAAAAAAGAAGAGCTTTTAGGAAAAGTGTATAATTGCAGATAACTCAGAGAGATTCTTCATCCACTTGATAGAGTGAGAAAGATTTTAAAATAGGGAGGGAAAGAGGTATCAGTACTATAAATCAGAAAATTGTGGTGGTTTGGGTGTCCCCCGCCCCCCCACACTTTAGAAATCACCCAGACTAGACTCAGTCGGCTCTGGAAATATGAATGAAGCTTATATTTACAGCTGGCACAATTTACAAGCAGATATTTACAGTATATACAGATATAGACNGAAGTGCCGCGAGTGACTTTATCTATGTTTTGCTTTTTATTCTAATACATCTCAGCAAGACTGAGGGAAGTAGACATCACCACTGCTTTCATTTCACAGCCTATGATCTAGTCCCTCTCACCAAAACATTCTAGCGAGGGTCAAACTAGCACAAAAACTAACCACAAAAAATAGTAAGAGATTTGTTTGAAGTTCTCAGATCTCCTATTGTGAAGTTTTTAAAACTAAAAGGAAGCCTCCTTTCATTTGCCTCCTTCTCTTCTAGATCAAAATGAAGGTCCCTTGAGTAAAAAGCAAAACAGAATCCAGAGACACAGAAGTGTAACAAATTGATAAAAAGGATAGAGCCAGAGTGGAATCATGACAAGGATTAGAGGATAAAGGAAGAGTCATGGACGAGTATCAGGGGAAAAATAAAAAAGCAAAGAAGATCAAATAAGATGGATGAAGTTTGATGCTAAAACTGGACCTTTGGTGCCCATGGATAGAATTGTTTTTGCTTAAAATATCACACACACACACACATACACAGTATCACCAAGGTTGGAAGAGACCTCACAGATCATCAAGTCCAACCCTTCACCACCGAGCTCAAGGCTAGACCATGGCACCAAGTGCCACGTCCAACCTTGCCTTGAACAGCTCCAGGGACGGCGACTCCACCACCTCCCTGGGCAGCCCATTCCAGTAGCCAATGACTCTCTCACTGAAGAATTTTCTCCTCACCTCGAGCCTAAACTTCCCCCAGCGCAGCCTGAGGCTGTGTCCTCTCGTTCTGGCGCTGGCCACCTGAGAGAAGAGAGCAACCTCGTCCTGGCCACAACCACCCCTCAGGTAGTTGTAGACAGCAATAAGGTCACCCCTGAGCCTCCTCTTCTCCAGGCTAAACAATCCCAGCTCCCTCAGCCTCTCCTCGTAGGGCTGTGCTCGAGGCCTCTCACCAGCCTCGTTGCCCTTCTCTGGACACGCTCAAGGATTTCAATGTCCCTTCTAAACTGGGGGGCCCAGAACTGAACACAGTACTCGAGGTGTGGTCTAACCAGTGCAGAGTCCATATTCCAGCATCATTAATATTCTCTGTAATAGCATCAGGAAAACTCTCCAGCATTTCTTCACCCAGGGAGAAAATAGTTGCTTTCAGTTGATTTTAACATGCATTTGGGAACTTCTGGTATCTCAGTGTATATTTTGGTACTATAATTGTCATCTGCATAATTGGCTTACACTTAAGTTAAATGCTCAACATATTTTAATACCAATTGTTTGTGTAAATAGTTTCTGACTAAAGAGCAAAAGCAATTCAAATAAATGGAACAGTTTCTATCAGGCCTTGCTTTTCACAGTATTTTTCATTTACTTATCAAGGTAAGAGTAGTAAAGCAGGTGTAAAGCAGTGTTATGGCTCCTTTGCAAATAATTTTATTCTATTTTTTTTTGTGTGTGTTTAGGACTTTTTTTGACATCTCCAGAGATAGATATGACTACAATACTTCACCACACAAGATAGTTATAGATAATTAAAATAAGACATAAGAAAAGGAGATATTCTGTATTTGTTATCTAATAGAGAGTGACAGCTATGAGAAAAGGAGAAAGAAAGGAGAGGAAAAAAAATCCAAAAAACAAAAGAGAACATATTCAGAAAAGCAAAATGAACACTTAATGAAACAGATGTGATATGTGTTAACTTCCACCAGATGTAAAATCGGCAGTTTTGATGTTCAGATGTCATCTCTATCATTGGGGATGAGGGGTGGGGGAGAGTGAGGGATCGGAGGTCCTTCTGTTGTTAACCTAGCTCAACGTGGAGGGAAATCCTGCACCCTAACATATCCTTTTCTTCTCAAATATCTCACTGATAGCAGACAAGTTACCCATTTTATCTGGTTTTCCCCCAAAAGTCCAACCTTCTTCATTAACTTCTGATCGTTCAAGCCTCTGCAACAAATTCACACCCTCTGTGGTTGTCTCCTTTCACACAGGAGTTACATTTCTCCGTAAAAGAGTACATTAACTTCAGATAATTCTGAAAGCAGAAAGCAAAACTCCTTTTAAAAGTTTAAAACCCACTGAAGGGTTTGTTGGAATCAGAATGGCCACCCTCTAAGCACTTCAGTGATACAAAATGTGTATCCTAGATTAGTTCCTTAGATTAGCCTAGGTTAGTGGTGCGAATCATCAAACACATACCTGTGATTAGTCAGTTAATAACCTAATTGTTATTTTTCACACAACAAAGTCAGCATGACTGAAAGTTTACCATTGCACTGCAAATTTTGAAAGAGAAGCTGCTAAAATAAGAAAATGATAAAATTATCCATGATAGCTGCCTTTGAATCGTGCCCACAATTCCATCAGCAAGGCAAAACCAAACTGCAGGAAATGATGAGTTGCCATTACTACTGACACACAGTTGCAGCGTGATGGAGGATCTGCTTTCACTCCCAAGTTTCCCCCAATAATCAGCACATATTCAGTTACTTTGGAAGGCAGGATACAGCAAAAGAGATTTTTTTTTTAACTTAGTATTTTACAGGTATGACTTTTTGGTTTTGCATGAGCAGATTGTACACATCCCTCACAGTGTGTGCTAGTTTGAGCCTAGCTAGCATGTTTTGGTGAGAAGAACTAGATAATAGGCTGAGAAATGAAAACAATGGTGAGGTCTACTTTGCTCACAGTCTTGCTGAGATGTGTAGAAAGGAAAAACAAAACATTACATAAGGTCACTTTGCTCTGCACTTTGCTTGGGCACTTCATGCTGGGCTGTGTGATCAGAGCTTTGCCTGCTGCAAAGCTGAGGCTGCTGGCTGAACTCCATCTTGCTTTCTAACCTCACCCTCCATTTGCTTTGCTAATTCACCTTTGCTTCTTAATCCTCTTGGCCAAACCTCCATTCTTCCTTGGGACTGGGGTAAGGTTGAGAGGTGTAGGGGGAAGGTGAGGAGGTGGTTGAGAGCCCCTGCTGGGGACTCAGGTTTCTGGGAGGGGAGTTGTGTTTCTGTATTACTTTTTACCTTGTATATATCTGTATATCCTGTAAATATCTGCTTGTAAATTGTGCCAGCTGTAAATATAAGCTTCATTCAAATTTCCAGAGCTGGCTGAGTCTAGTCTGGGTGATTTCTAAAGTGTGGGGGGTGGGGAACACCCAAACCATCACACAGTGGCATTCCCATCTTTTAAAGGTACCTTTGTTTTTCTCCACTACAAGAGAATGTAGAGAACACAGTGTCTATAAGTCAGTACAGTCCTGTTTTAAGAGAAGCATTTTCACATATGATGGACAATGGAAAAGGCAGCTGCTGAATCATTTCATCACTTACTGCTTGCCTTAGATATCCCCAAAGTCCCATCAATTTGTGTGGCTCCAGCTTAGCAAGCACTATGGAAAAGGAGAAACTAATGCATCAAAAAATAAAACAGGGATATGCTGTGTTCCCTTTCTTCCAGACCAGCTGAAGCAAAAAAGGCATTTTGGATGGGGGTAGCAGATTCCATTTTTAATTTATATTGCCATAGCACAAAAACATAAGGGAACAGAAGTGAAGACAACTCAGAGCAGAACAAAAATGCAGTATTGATGGGGCAGCTCTGTGCAGCACCCTCCCTACTCCAGAGGAATCCTGCTATGTTACCTTGCACACAGAAAATCTGCATCTCTATATGGGTTTAGTGCTCTTTCCCAGATTTAAGTGTGATGTGTCTGAAGGATTCTAGTTACATTTATACTACCTACAGTTATTCAAGGACTATATAAGCAAATAAATATATTTCTTTTTGATAATTCAAAAGTAAAAAGTAAGAAGGATTCACATATTTTCAAACTTCTGCCTAATTTTATATTACAAAAGAGAAAAAAAAAAAACAGAGGAAAAAAAGGGGGGGGAGGGGAAAAGGCAGAGGACCAAACCTCCATCAAGAGATTGGGTGAAATTCATTAGCATTTGTTCTCAATTTCTAGAGAATATTCTTTACCACAAGAGTGATGGAACACTGGAACACTTTTCCCAGGGAAATGGTTGAGGCCCCATCCCTGGACATACTCAAGGTCAGGCTCAACAAGGCTCTGAGCAGCCTGATCTAGTGGAGGACATCCCTGCTGACTGCAGGGCAGGTAGACTAAAGTGCCTTTGGAGGAATCTTCCAACCCTAACTATTCTATGATTCACTAATGTGTTTCATTAGTCAAGCTCTTCCAGCACCTGGGACAACCATGCATCAGAACTCGAATGAAATACTGCCTCAAAAGAAGAGATATTATCTGGACATAACAAAAGACTTATTTAAGGGGAAAATGAAATGAATAAATAAATAAACATATATACATATATACATATCAATTTACTGATCATGAACTTATTTCAAGGAATCATGTTATCATACTAAAAATCAACAGAAATTGAACAAGAACAAGAATGTGCATACAAGCAAGCTCCCAGACCTTCCCCCAAATAGAATAGAAGCAACCAGCTTGGAAGGGACCTCCAAGATCATCCAATCCAACCTAGCACCCAGCCCTAGCCAGTCAACCAGACCATGGCACTAAGTGCCTCATTCAGGCTTTTCTTGAACACCTCCAGGGGTGGTGACTCCACCACCTCCCTGGGCAGCCCATTCCAATGCCAATCACTCTCTCTGGCAAGAACTTCTTCCTAACATCCAGCCTATACTTTCCCCCAGCACAACTTGAGGCTGTGTCCCCTTGTTCTGTTGCTGGTTGTCCGGGAGAAGAGCCCAACCCCACCTGGCTACAACCTCCCTTCAGGTAGTTGTAGACAGCCATGAGGTCTGCCCTGAGCCTCCTCTTCTCCAGGCTAAACAACCCCAGCCCCACCAGCCTCTCCTCATAGGGTTTGTGTTCCAGGCCCTTCACCCAGAAACTTTTTGTCTGTTCTAGTTGCAGCCATTTTTCATTTGGCTGAGAGACTAGAGCAGTCCATGATGGAAGTGTAGCATCTTCTTAATTGACTTGGCAGCACAGAAGTAGAGAAGCTAGGACTGCCTCAGTATCTAAATCATGCTGTTGAGGCAGAATCTCTATTGCTGCTTTGAAACATCTGGTCCAATTAAAGCAGGACAGTGTCCTAACTCATCTGAAAGGCAGGGGAAGGTTAATGTTATGTGCCCAAAGGCAAAAATCTGTTGCATGCAGTATCTAGGATGTTCTCACCTATTACAGAAAATTTGGCTGGCTGAGAGAAGTTTGTTAAGCCAAGCAGGAAATCAAGAGTAGAAAAAGAAAGGGTGGTTTCTAGCTCAGCTTCTGCTAGTGCAAACAACACTTAGGACTAAGGCAGATGTTCTGGGATATTTGTATACACAAATGTGTGCAACTACAGCTTCTGCATATGCACAAGTGCATGTAACTTCTGCACATCCAAAATGGATGTCAAGTTAAAATTTTTGGAGAGCCACTGTGTAAGACCCGAATTTGCATTCCCACTGCAAAGTATTCACCCAATAATGTAAAATAAGAATCTTCAGTTTTGGGTTTAGTATAAACTCATTTAGCATGCTTTATGGGTTTCAAAAAGCAGCTTTCCAATAATTCACATCTGAGTTACAGTGGTAACAATGTGGTGATCTGTTTAAGAGATAGAAAGTAAAACAATTTATTGTATGAATCAGTACCCTCTCCTTTGTTCTGAGATACTTGTTTCAAGTAATATGACAATTTAATTGAGATCACTGATTTTAATTAATATTTTTTTCTTATGAGAAAGGCTATTACTATTGCATGGCTCTGGAAATTAAATGTAGAGGGTGAGGAGAAGAAACAGCAGGAAAATTACAGAGGCAAAGAATATTCCTTTCTCCCTCCACTGCAGAGTCATTTTGAAATTCCCAGTCTTTTCCCTGGTTAACCTCTATGTTTTGATACATCACAAATATAGGTGGAGAAGCACTCATAAGACATAACAGCCCAGACTGTTGCAGTGATTGGATTTGATCGTTGAACAAAATGGAGTCTACTCACATAAATTTGTCTGTAGCCAGTCCCAGAATAAATACAGTTTCCTAGAAGTATTCACCAATTTAATTGTGTTCCGTTGACCAGTTTTATCCAAAGTTTTTGTGAGCCTCATACTGATCTTAACCCTTTGCACCTAACAAGATTATTTAGAATAGAATAAATGAACCAGGTTGGAAGAGACCTCCAAGATCATCCAGTCCAACTTAGCACCCAGCCCTATCCAGTCAACTAGACCATGGCACTAAGTGCCTCATCCAGTCTTTTCCTGAACACCTCCAGGGATGGTGACTCCACCACCTGCTTGGGCAGCCCATTCCAATGCCAATCACTCTCTCTGCCAACAACTTCCTCCTAACATCCAGCCTACATCCCTGCCACAACTTGAGACTGTGTCCCCTTGTTCTGTTGCTGGTTGTCTGGGAGAAGAGACCAACTCCCACCTGGCTACAACCTCCCTTCAGGTAGTTGTAGACAGCAATGAGGTCTGGCCTGAGCCTCCTCTTCTCCAGGCTAAACACCCCCAGCTCCCTCAGCCTCTCCTCATTTTTCTAAGCCTCATACTGATCTTGACCCTTTGTGCCTAACAAGACTATTTAAAAGAATATGGCTTAATTTTATTCAAAAGATCCTCCAAAGTGTGTTGAACAGAAGCCAATAGCTGTGAAAAAAAAATATATATAAATTCAAAATCAAATTCATATCTGAAGGGGCAGGAAGTCTCTTTCAGGTTTTATAAGAGCAATATATCTACCAAATCAGAGATGGCAAGAGCAGACCGCTTTACAAATTATTTCCTTCAGTTCTTTGACACAATCCTTCCATTCATCTCAGGCTCCAAGATAATACAGTTGCATCTTTTGCAGATACAACATTCTGGAAAAGCAGAGCAACATTTTTCTTTACAGTTGCTAAAACATTCTCTAAACAAAGCAGGATAATTCAGTTGCTATTTGACAAGTGCTCAGTGCACTAGGACTTCAAAGGAAAGAACAAAACCACCACCATCACCAGGTGAATGAGAACGAGCTCACTACTTCATAGACACCTTCCCCCCTGCCCTCCTCTGCCATTATAGAACTAGAAGAGAGAGATGAGAAACACTCAAAGGATACTATCTTAGCATATGCATTATTATTTTTGTGGGGTTTGCATAAAGATACTTGATTTGCCACTGGAATGGGCTGCTCAGGGAGGTGGTGGAGTCACCATCCCTGGAGGTGTTCAAGAAAAGCCTGGATGAGGCACTTAGTGCCATGGTCTAGTTGACTGGATAGGGCTGGGTGCTAGGTTGGACTGGATGATCTTGGAGGTCTCTTTCAACCTGGTTGATTCTATTCTATTCTATTGAGCATTCAGGAAGGACAATTAAATGGCCTCCTTGATTGCTTTATTTCAATTAAGTAACATTATGAATTTATCTCTCTTCAGTACCTACATACAGTCACGGCTGCTTGTCATTTTACAGTTGCATCCTGCGTAGCTGAAGTCAATGAGAGATTTGTTACTAACTTTGACCCAAGCACATATTGTCCCTGCCCATGAGCAGAGACCCCCAGCTCCAACTAGACAGATGTAAATATCCAGTACTTGTACTTGTTCTTGTCCAAATTTGACTTTGCAGGCACCCCTATATATCACCCAAGGCAAGCTTATTGCCATTTACCTATTTTCATTTGTCTTTGTGAATGAAAGACATCAAGTCAGAATTTGCATTTATAGGTGGGGAAAGAAACCCTTTGGGTCATTTGAGATTTCAAGTGGCATGCAGAAGCACTAAGATGTCTCATTCCAGTCACTGTGCAGGAAAAAAAAACAGATCAAAGCCAAATGCTTTCATATAATGCTCCCCCCTGCATCCTGTCCCACAGCTTCCTCTTCTGCCAAACATTGTAAAGTCACTGAAAACAATCTGAAGGATTTTCTGTCACTTCAGTCTTATTCCAATGAGAGACTGTGAGCATTTTTCTCTTCCTTTAAAAACACCAGGTGCAAGACACAATGCTGCACAAATATTTTTTGCAGGTACACTGCCAAATTATTGTCATAATTTTGATTGTTTTGCTGTTACCTCAGATTATTGTTCTCTTCACATTTTCAAAGAACCCAATCTAGGGTTCATTTGATCTTAATTATGCATGAAACCAAGAACATGACAAACAGACTACCTGACTGCTTGAAGTTACAAAACAATTTAAGTGCTTTTCTGGACTGGTGCATGCATTAAGAGATGGCAAGTTATTCACCCATTAGGAAGCCAGTATGGTTTAAGGAACCTCCCATAGCTCCTTTTTACATCAAGCATTGTTGATATGAACCACTGTATTGGCTTTGTGTGGAGAGGGTTTGGTAGCAGGGGAAGGGCTGCAAGGGTGGTTCCTGTGAGAGGTTCTAAAAGCTTCCCTAGCTCCAAGTCAGAGCCACCTCTGGCCAATGCCAGCCCAATTAATGACCATGATAGCGACTCCGGGAAAACATATGTAAAAGGGGTAAGGTGGAGCAGAGGAAAGTAGGAGGATGTGAGAGAAACAACTATGCAGACACCAGCCATCAAAGGAGGACAGGGGAGGCGTGTCAAAGCAGAGATTCTCTTGCAGCCTGTGATGAAGAGTATCTGTTTGCAGGTCATGAAGGTTAACAGAGCAACAGATGCTATTTGCAGGCCATGGATGGTGTCACACTGGAGCAGGTAACTGTGCCTGGAGAATGGCATGAGACTGAGGGAAGCCCTTGTTGGAACAGCCTATTTCTGAGAGGACTGCACTCCATGGAAGTGACACATTAGAGCAGTTCATGAAGAGCTGCAGCCCATGGGAAGGAATTGTGTTGAAGAAGCTCATGGATGACTATCTCCCATAGGAAGGACCCCCTACTGGAGCAGGGGAAGAATGTGAGGAGCACTGTCTGCGACTCCCTGCAGTGTATACCACAAGAGATATAGACTAATAAACTACTGTTGGAATTGGTCACTCACCAATTGATCACTTCTGTGATCTGCTCCTGCTGTAAAAGAAGAGAAAGAGAGTATATGGAACGTTACAAACTGTGTGACTTGATAACAGTGTCCATGCAAAATTGATCCCTGTTAAGACATATTCTGCATCTTTGGGATAATTCCATCTCTCCAAGAAATTTATATGAGTAATCATAGATCAGAAACCCAGCCTGTGAGGCCCCATATCCAAAAATTCTCAAAGTTTCTGGTTGATTTCATGCTGCCCTCCCAGTCCTGTGGTTAATTCTGCTGTTAGAACTGCAATGGCAGGAACTGTACAAAAACATTAATGAGCTATAGAGCAGCACTTGCATGTTACAGCAACTACTTAGATCCACACTGTGACTGTTTTCATTTGTGTGTGTGTTAAAAAAACACAAGTAGGAAAATTGTTCATTAAAAGGAAATGTAATTTGTGCATGAAGAGTGAACTCCAGTTTCTTCTGAGGCAGGTAAAAACCAATTCCACTACAAACCTGAGTTAGCAGTAACCTATGACAGAATTCAGCAGAGCCAGGAACATCCAAACACCACAGCCACGGAGCAGAGTTTTAAATCATTTTTTAGTACATCAACATTGATGATTTTGCCTCCTTCTCAATGGAGTGACTCATCCTTTTGAACCAGAAATATGATAGCAAACTGCTACCTGCCCCTTCATCGTTACACATTCCTGAAGCTGTAACAACCCCCAGTGAGACTGTGGAGAGGTTTGAATAAAAGCATCCACACAAAGTTTATCAGTGTTGCACATTTGATTTCATGATGCACCATGGGAATCATTTAGCTGACAATAAACCTCGAGGGGAAGTCTTTGAAAGTCACAACAAGAAAATATGAGATTCAAAGTGTACATCCTGGAGGTGACACTCTCTGGGTTTAAGTGGTGAAGCAATTTAAACTTTTGATTAATTCTAATGAGCTTTAATATACCACTACATCAATTGAGAAACAGATTATATCCTGTAGCAAAAAAGCTTTAGTCTGGCTTTCTGAAGGAACCTGGAAATATATTGTGACCTGGTTTCATAACATACAGGACAAAAAAAGATGGTTCTCAAGCCTAATTCAGCTCCCACCAGGATCACTGCCATTCTGTGCATTTATAAACAAGCCTTCTGAATTTCATAACTCCACCTGTAAAATAGAGATGCTTTCCTCCTCCCATCATTTTAACCAACTTTTCTACTTAGTTTGTAATCCTCTTAATTCTGAATTTCTCTTATCCTTTCTCTGCAATATGGTAGAGCTTAGAACCTGTCTGTGAGGCACAGATTAGCAAGGAAGACAACAAAAAACCTCAAGATACCAAATTCATTTTGAATCATTAACAAGGTGCAGAGATCTGCATTCAAAGCACCCTCCATATCAATTTCCCATCCCTACCTGTTGCTACAAGAGATTTTCTTCACAAAGCTACCCTTGAAACCCAGAAAGACTTGTGAAATTAACAAGAATGCATCCAGTGGGTTGTGCCTTTTGTTTTTAAGCAGTATCTATAAGCTGTCATTCAGAATCTTCAAACTCCCTTTCCTTCTGTCCTGCTTGCTAATAGATGCGAAGGCTTTGTGCATTCCTCTGAATATTTCATAATGGTCCACTTCAGATATTCAGCCACATAAAATCAACCTATTCAGCCCCATTCATAAGACAGTTGAGCTTGCCATCACTGTCCATCACTGTATTACAGTGATTTTGTATTACTTGCCATCACTGTATTACAGATTACCATTAGAGACATATGGACAAACAGGACTGTTCATAAGCCTTATTGCACCACAAGAAGCACTGACCCATAAAGGAGCTCAACTACTTTAAGTTAGATACAAGGTCAGAAAGCAAGGCAGCAACAGAACTAAGATTTTGAAGTCCCATCTTTATTCACTAGGCCTTGGAATATGCATATGCTTATACAAGTATTTTTATTTTTAAGGCACTTGCCCACTAAGGAGGTTGCAGTTGCCCCAGAGAAGGGCAAAAAAGCTGCTGAAGAGTCTAGTGAACAAGTCCTGTAAGGACCTGTTAAAAGGAGAACTCATTTCTCCCTGCAAATATCTGAAAGGAGGTTGTAGCAAGATGGGTGTTGTTCTGTTCTAAGTAGTAGCAAGTGACAGGATGAGAGGAAATGGCCTCAGGCTGGACTAGGAGAGATTTAGGTTGGACATCAGGAAAAATGTCTTCACTGAAAGAGTTACCAAGCAGTGAAAGAGGCTGCCCAGGAAAGTAGTGGGATCATCATTCCTGAAGCATTTAAAAGATGTGTAGACATTGTGCATAGGTACATGGTTTAGCAGTGGACTTGGTAGTGTTAATAGTTGGACTTGATATCTCAAAGGTCTTTTCCAGCCTAAGTTACTTTGATTCTAAAAAGTTGAGTACTAAAACTAAGAATAACCCAAGCAGTCATAACCCAGATGATCAGGATGGCCTTGCTGCTACGACTGAGACTGTCCTTACAGTTCTCAAAGCCATGGCCCATATGAACATAAGGTGCTGAACTTTGACAAAAGTAGTGGGAAGCCAGAGAGCCACTGCCTTGGGTAAAAGGAGAGGATACAGCAAGCAACAGAAATATCTCTTTTGAAGAAGCCAAACACTGTAGATTGAGACAGCACTTACGGTTTTGTTTACCATACTAGCACATTCCTATTTGTTTCAGTAGTCCTCAGTAATTCCATCCTAGTCCCTCCATGGCCAGGGACTTAATTTCCAGATTTGTGCCAAGCTAGACTGCATAAACAGGATCTCTTTACGTGTCTACAATTAAGTCCATGCTTGAGTGCTTTGCTGGAGTAGGTCCAGTGTCATCTTCAGAGGCAAGCACTACATATGAGATAAATCACATGGCATGTAGGCTTTGTTTTTTGACATTTAAGAGTACTATACATGTTCTGCCACCACCCTGTAAGAAATCCCACTGTAGGCAACAGGGACTTTGTATCAAAAATAACAGTTGATAGTAACATTGAGACAAAACCTAAACTAGAACAAGGCATCCTATTGTTTGAGAGACAAGCACAGTATGTGCTGAACTGAGCAACTGTGAGTCACTGTTTCATCCACTGCAGATTTTATTAAGCTCTTCTTGAGAGGAAACCATTAGGTAAAAGCTGTATCGAGCCTGCAGGAGCAGGGAGTGCAGATGGCCAACGCATCACAGAAAAGCTGAGCACCCTTCTGGCTACATAGAAAGATCTGGAATGAAAATATATGAACAAGATGATGATTTGGATCAGTTGGCTTAAGCCAGAAATAAACTGCCAGCAAGGATCAAATTTTGAGAACGATCTCATGTTAAAAAGTGGAACAGTGCACAGTATTTTTTTGTATACCTGGAGTGGTTTGAGCATCACAAGTGCTAGACAGTTTATTTAAAGATATATTTTTTCCTAACTGAATCTTGAGTGAGTCATCAATCACTGAGCTATTTTGTGCTGGTTTTTCTCTATCAAGAGCTAGCATTAAACTTTGTCTAACCACTTATGGCAGTGTTTTTCAAACATCTTCCAAATGCAACTGACTTTGCCTCATCTGTCTTCCTGCCATCCTTCCATTCCCTCCAGCCCTCCTCTTCCCCACGCATCAGCACCTCCATTTCTCCTCAGCAAGGGAACAAAACCAGGCTGCAATTACTGTCTGTGAGTATTTACTCCCTCCCACATCTTAATGGAACTGAACTGCTGATCTTTCCATAACCCTAAAATAGGTTTCAATCCTCAGTTGGAAAAAATACTGATTTACTAAACAGTACAGTCTCCAAACTTCTCAGTACCAACTTGTACCACTTATCTTAGTGTTAACAAGTTAAAAAAATATTTAAATGCTTATCTTTACTACTGTTTCAGCTTTTATATATGCAGGATAAAAATAACCACTATAGATGGGATATGGAGGTGGTGCAAAAACCAAAGCATTTGGGCAGGAAGAGCCTACTCTCTATGTGAAGAACAGGTCCACCACTAAGACTCAAATACTATTCTACTACTGAGGAAAAAAACAACATCATGACAAAGCCTGTGTCTACACTGCCTTTAAATCAGCCCAGTGACCTCAGTTTCTGAAACACCAAGAGCTTGATTTTGCTCTTATTTCCATGAAGAAAATGTATCCTTACCAGCAAAACGTGGTTAATTCCACATACTGTTTAGAATTTTTACTGTTTAAGGTTCTTAAATGTGTTTAAGTCTCTTTATGGAAATCCCACAAAAAGGCAACGTTAAATTCTTTTTCACTTCAGATTTTGGTGTTTGAGTATGGTCTGTGTATATGGGTGAGCAAAGCAAAGTGCAAAAGCAGGTAAAGGTTGAGAAATAGAATAGAATAGAATCAATCAGGTTGGAAGAGATCTCCAAGCTCATCCAGTCCAACCTAGCACCCAGCCCTATCCAGTCAACTAAACCATGGCACTAAGTGCCTCATCCAGTCTTTTCCTGAACACCCCCAGGGACGGTGACTCCACCACCTCCCTGGGCAGCCCATTCCAATGCCAATCACTCTCTCTGTGAAGAACTTCCTCCTAACATCCAGCCTATACTTCCCTCGGCACAACTTGAGGCTGTCCCCTTGTCCTGTTGCTGGTTGCCTGGGAGAAGAGACCAACCCCCACCTGGCTACAGCCACCCCTCAGGCAGTTGTAGACAGCAATGAGGTCTGCCCTGAGCCTCCTCCAGGCTAAACAACCCCAGCTCCCTCAGCCTCTCCTCATAGGGTTTGTTCCTTCACTGGAAGACTTGCCAAATTACTTTGTGCTTATAGAAGGATAGGTCACTGAAAAAAAAGTGAGGAGAGAGATATAAAGCAACAACACAGAGATACAGTATTTCTTAAGTCTCTGCCTTTGAGAGCCAGGAAATGGGTGTCCTGGAAAGCTAATAGGTCTATTAGATGTCCCGGCTTGCACCACTCTTCTACTGATGGGGGAAGCAAGGGCAGGAGGAAAACATAATGGCTTGGGCCATTATGTTCCCTCCCAAACTGATTGGTGAATCTCTGTAGCCAAAGGAGCCATTGCACTCGAGCAAATAATATAAATTGAGCTAAGCTGCAAGCAGTTGTGCTGCCTCTGTCTCAGTGTGTGCTGCTCTGCTCTGCGTTCTGTTCTGCTCAATGTGCTCTGCCTCACTGCTCTCAGCTTGGACAACATGTTCTGTTCTGCCTTGTGCTTCAGACCAGCTTAGCCCTGATGTTTTGGAAACTTTGGAAACTACTTGGAAACTTAAGTGCCTCACGTTTACCAGGAGAAGGCATTAAGTGCTTCGTCACTTGGTGAGAAGTGTCACCGACACCATGTTCTCTGCAGATCCTGCTTGCAGCTCTGCAAACCTCCATGCCAAGAGGAACCAGGATCAGGTCAGAGATCATCTGCCTCTTTCCCAGCACCCTGCTAGAGCCTGGGAAGATCTAGAAGCCTCTCAATGGCTATCAAGACACCAAGCAGTTCCAACACTGCCACAAAAGAGCCAGGGACTATCTCGAAATTCCTACTCCTCCACTGTAGCACAGACGTTCCCTAGGGCTCCAGCCTGCCTTTTATTTATAAGTGGGGCAAAACCATTTTATGGCTAAACTCTTCCAATTTTCTGGTTCTCCTAAATGAATGAATTGCCCATAAACATCCTTGTGAAGACTTTCCCAATCTAATTACAACCCAAATTTAAGTAGTTTGTATATAGTTGTGGGTAAGGCTTTCCAGAAATAAAAATAACTACATATTTTATAATTCCTGCCTTGTTACTTGCCACAACTAAATCAACAGCAGAGAAGAAGAAAATAGTTCCCTATCTTCAGCACAAATTCAAATGAGTAGCCATTAAAACATGAACAGCTTGGAATGCACCTTAATGCCATTTTAAATCTACAGTTATCTAGAGAGGTGCCAGGCAATCAGTCATCTAATCGAACCTCTCTCGTGACATACCTGCTATGAACAATGAAAAATGAAAACTTAAACTGCAGGACATAAATCAATTACTTTGATTTTAGGAATACATTCAGAAAAAGAATATGAAACAATTAGCAAGCAAAGAAGTAGCAGCAATTAGTCACTGAATCACTACAGCATTTATTCTCTGATCAAACATACTCAATGTGAATCAGCAAACTTCGGGGATGGGTGAGTTTGGTAGGCTTGGTATCTTCCATTGGTTTGAGAAGCTTGCCTCAAAGCCAAAATGTGTAGAGGAAATTAAGTTATTTTTATTTACACCTGCTAGATTTCCTGGTATTCACCACAGGCTTAAACAGACCTAATGTATATTTAAATTCACATTTCTGTGATTACCTAGTCACATCACTTGTAACATATCCTGTTACACACTGCTCAAGAATTAGGCCCATCATAGGTGATTCAGTCAAAAAATTAATGAGCTACCAATTTCAACAGCTTATACATTTGAAGGAAGTTTTAGGAAGTATTCATATGAGCAGCTGTTATAGAAAGAACCCACAGAAGGGTGATGACAGCTGATGACGGTAGCTCCTTCCTGTGACGTGGATAAATCAGATTGTAGACAAAGCTTCTGTGCTTATCTAAGGATTAAGGCATCCTAATTTGTACCTACAATATGAATTTACACTGCATTAATTGGTCTCATTTTCAACTAACTTCAAAATCAATATGTTTTTTCTTTTCAATCATAAAGGTCAGTTACACATGAGAACAAAGACTAAAACATCTGCTTATCTTCTAGTGTGGTAGATAGTAGCTGTGGGAGTGCTGGTAGATTGTAGCTGAACATGAGCCAGCAGTGTGCTCAGGTGGCCAGGAGAACCAATGGTATCCTGGCCCATATCAGGGACAGTGTGGCCACCAAGACAAGGGAGATTATTCTTCCCCTATACTCAGCACTGGTCGGGCCACACCTTGAGTACTGTGTCCAGTTCTGGGCCACTCAGTTAAAGAGAGATGTTGAGGTACTGGAACATGTCCAGAGAAGGGCAACGAACCTGGTGAGAGGCCTGAAGTACAGCCCTATGAGGAAAGGCTGGGGAACCGAGGGTGTGCAGCCTGGAGAAGAGGAGGCTCAGGGGTGACATCAGTGCTGTCTACAACTAGAGACAGGTAGGGGTTGGTCTCTTCTCCCAGGCAGCCAGTAACAGAACAAGGGGACACAGTCTCAAGTTGCACCAGAGGAGGTATAGGCTTGATATTAGAAGGAAGTTCTTGACAGAGAGAGTGATTGGCATTGGAATGGCTGCCCAGGGAGGTGGTGGAGTCACCGTCCCTGAAGGTGTTCAAGAAAACCCTGGTTGAGGTACTCAGTGCCATGGTCTAGTTGACTGGATAGGGCTGGGTGCTAGGTTGGACTGGGTGATCTTAAGGGTCTCTTCCAACCTGGTTGATTCTATGAGTTCTATAACAAAAAATCATCACCCTTTCATTTGATCAGAGTAAGCAACCAGCATCATATTTAAGACAGAGTACATTTTGCAGTGGTGACTTACACAAGGATGAGTACTAAAATATCACTGACTGAGAGAGAGAAAAAAGAAAAACAGCACAGATCTTTAGAGAAAGTTAACTTCCATAAGAGCACCAACAAGACTCCAGTCTGCAGGTACATCTGAGACTAATCACTTCTGAAAAAGATGTCTCTGCGTCATGCAATGCCAACATTTCAGTTGGCAGGTCAAACAGGTCCAGGGCTGGTTTGCAGCCCCATTACACAAGAAGAGTGGAAACAGCTGTTCAGATGGCAGAGCCAGCATAAAACCAGAAGTTTCTCCCAGGATCTGTCACCTGACATTTGAAACCCAGGACATAGTTCTGTTCATACAAAATGAAGCTATGGCCCTGTTTCCTGAACTGATTTCTGATATGAGCAGCTGAGAGCAGCTGCTATTGCTCCTGTAACACCACAGGCTGCAAGGCAGAGCCTCTAAATAGGCTCCAGATCTCATAACCACAGAGATGGGATCACCCTACCTACGTGACCCATAAGGACTGAAATCTGCTGAACAAAATTCCCAGGTGATCAGAGGCAGAAATCCAAAACTTCTGTATAGGAAAGCAAAATAAAAGCCGATAAACTGATCGAGGGGAAGTTCATTCCAAGCACCACATCTGGCAACTGATTTAGATCTTTACCAATGTAATTTATTTGTATCTCCACACTTCTAAAAATTCCTAGGAATGCTCTAGAGAACTAATTTTCCTGAGTCTTTTCTCTTCCCAGGAAGGCTTTGTTTTATCATAGAATCATAGAATGGTTTAGGTTGGAAGGGACCTCAAGGATCATCCAGCTCCGACCCCCTGCCATAGGCAGGGACCCCTCCCACTAGAGCAGGCTGCTCAAGGCCTCATCCAGCCTGGCCTTAAACACCTCCAGGGAGGAAGCATCCACAACCTCCCTGGGCAACCTGTGCCAGTGTCTTACCACCCTCACTGTAAAGAACTTCCTCCTAACATCCAGTCTAAATCTCCCCTCCTCCGGCTTAAACCCATCAAAGTTGCAGAGAGGTTTCCAACTAAATAAGTTAGACTGTTCTAAGAAATCATTACATGCCTATTTAATACATTCAAGACAATCAATTTTTTCCCCTATACCAAATGAGTATCCATATCCATTTATTTTTTTTTTTTGACTTAAGCATGAGTCTCTATTAATCTCATTTTAATATTTTTGCCATCTCAGGTTCCATTCCCTACATCACTGCAAGACTGCATCTCATCACGCATTTAATTTGTCATTTTGGTTTGAGTCATTAATCTTTACCTTGCTTCAAAAGATAACCCATGTTTAATAGCTATATTATATAATCTGCCTCGAGGTGCAAACTTGGGGAGAACATTGTAGCTACACCAAATTTAATCATGCATCCAAATTTTATTTTTAAGAGGCCAAAAGTTCTCTCTGTAACACCAAGAGCTAGCAATACGTTATAAATAATTTGTGCTTGAGTCCTGGGAGAAATAAAAGAACACAATCAGTTCCCTCATGTCCCTCTCCCCCAGGCAAGTAAATATTATCTTTAAGCAATAAAGATAAGGATGCAGTTTTAAAAAGACACTAGAATTGATAAATATTTACTGACCCAAAATCATCCTCCCAGAGAGGTAAAACACTTATGGAAGATTAGATTGTCAAATGAATAAATGAGCCTTAAGCTGATCTTACATACCTTGGGGCAGAATTTAACCTGTGTCAAGCAGCACATCTCCAAGTATTTCTCCAACTACCTGCCAAAACTTAATTGCCCCTTAATTACCAGTAGCATAGCTTAAGCACTACCAAGCAGCTGTGAGACACTGAGACATACCACCAAGAATAAAGTTACTTTCATAATCTGACATATTTATTAGCTTTGCCTTAAAGCTTCCTAAATATTTTCTTCTGTACTCCAGCAGTAGTCTCTTCCATTCAATATTTCAGGTGGCTAGTGTACCCAAACCTACCTCACCAATTTCTCCAGACCATCAAAATTAAGGAGATAACACAGAGCTTTTCCTTCTCCTTTTGACTAAACTCCTAAAATAGGTATGAAGCTGTGAGGCACTTGAAGAGCTTCTGTGATGCCTTTTATGGTGCACAAAACAGATAGATAGACAGACAGACAGGCCAAAAAAAGGAACTAGAAAGCTTTTATCTGGAATAAAATTGCCAATCCTAAGCATGCACTGCATGGGGCTAGAGCATTAACTGCTGAAAAACCTTACATCTATGCTGCAGCTGGAGTGCTCTTGGTGGCACCCCTGCATGTATGCTGGGTCTCGACTGAAAGGGAGGAAAGTACCCATGCTGGTCATGGACTATACACAGAAGAAAGCATGAGTGGAGTCACAATGTAAACTTGCACAGAAAACTCCTGCACTCTAAATTGCTTCAGCTCCAGACAGTACCTGCATCCCAAAACACCAAATCAGGTCTTGCAGCAAGAATCCCTCTACAGACTGTTATCTGGGTATGTGTTGTATACAACAGAGCATCGAGCTGCTTGGGAGCATTAAGACCATCACACTTCCAGAATTATCTAATAAACCAGGGATTTTATAGAGAAAAATCACTTATATGTTCAGTCTGAGGTATAGATAAGCATGAGTGTCAATGTTGATTTAACCATAAGTATTGCAGTCAGATACAGAAATCTCTTCTTGATCTAGGCCTAGTTGATTTTCATACACCCAAGCTCTGCTTGGTGCTTACAATGTATAGTACATGTCTCATGAGTTGTAACTGACAGAGCTATAATTTCCTTGAACTTTACAACACATTCTCTCAACATGCCCAATTTCCTTCTGGAATGTGTTAAGTGACTACTTTATTCAAAATGTCACTTACTTAGAAGTTCTTCTACGTGAAAACTGAGATGCTTGTGACCTCTGCTGACCATGGAAAACAAATTGTGAGGAAAAGCATCACAGAACCATGACAAAAGCAGAGAGTTTTTTAGCTCTGTATTTTTTTTCCCTTCTAATTTCTGATACACTTCAGTGGTAAGTAGAAAACGACTGTTTACTGGAAATACTTTTTTTTTGTGAGTCTGTATTCATCTGAGTCTTCTTGATGGATTTTAACATTATACTTCACACTGGGTTAACTTCTCTTACTCTAAAAGATCAATTATTCCTTTCAGTAAAACATGTTCGCCTATAACTGCTTAAGACAAGAATGGAAAAGATACAAAGCCTTTGTGATTAAATAATGAAACTTCATGATGTAGGACGTTATCAGGCTAAGCTAAAAATGTTCCTTAACTGTCCATTGCAGCAACAATTGTAAAGCACTGTTACTTTATTTTAGAAACAGAAAAAACTACAGTGTCTTTGGCTTAGTAAGTGGCACTGAGGTAAATACATTCATATGCATCTATAAGTCACAGGAACAAATGCATACTCTGGAATTAGTTATGCTGTCAGAAAAATCACGATGATCCAGGGTTTAGCCTGTATGACAGATGGAAGAGGCTGCCAGTGACTTCACTTCAGATTCATTATGTCCTGCTAATATAAATAATCACAGGACAGAGGCAAGCACTTACGGCATCAAGACTCACTTGTCTCCCTAACAGGTGATTTCAGGAATGACCTAATGGCTGGAAAATAAGCCTCTTAATTTCAGGACCTCTTTATGTTCCAGAAGTTTAAAAGCAATGTGGCCTGAAAGCAGACACCAGAAACATTCTACATTGCTTCCAGAGTACTTTTTGTGAAATTATTTTCTTATACCGTAAAGAACAACTTTAATCTACATACACAGAAAATACTTATTCTAGGTCTGAAGCCTTTCAACTTAAAAATGAGAATGCTTGAAGTATGTCCTCGAAGCACCAAAATACCTGTTTTTCATTCATCTGTGCTAACACCCATCCTTGCTGAGATCACTAGCACACAATGCACGATAAAAAGATCTCAAATCTTATGCTCCTCATCTTGCTCTTCCACTAAAGAGCGAGTTTGTCAGGTCTTCCACTGACAAACATCAAGGCAGGGGGCTGCTAACAACAGAAGTTGCACGTTTCAGTAGTACTCAAACTATTTTCAGCTAGTATTAAGATTAAGGTAAAAGATGAAATAGAGGTGACTGTACTGATACACAAACAAATTTGAAGGATGTATGATTATGTTTATATTGCATTACTGAATGCATCGTTGTATTGCACTGCACTCTATATGTGCATTGCACTGGTGATGAGATGAGAGAAAAATTACTCATTTTTTCCTAAGTTTGCCAGAATTTGACTCAAACAGTTTCTGTTGAAACTAAGGAAGGTCTTGTATTAAGACAGAATACAGGTAAGTTTTCAGCTGATCTATAACTTGTTATTTCCTTGTAGGAGAGATTACAAACACAGTAACTATGAATTCTGTGTGATGCTAGAGGGATTTAGCATAGCTGAAAAAAAATCCATCACAAAACCTCAGTAAATGCATATGGGAGCACATACAACATTTACAGGTGTGATGGTCTGGGTGTTACCCACCCCCCCACACTTTGGAAATCACCCAAACCAGACTCAGCCAGCTCTGGAAATTTTGAATGAAGCTTATATTTACAGCTTAGCTCAATATACAAGCAGATATTTACAGTATTTACAGTTATAGACAGAAATATACAAGGTAAAAGGTAATACAGAAACACAACAGCCCTCCCAGATACCTCAAGCCCCAGGTGGGGCTCCCAACAGCCCTTCCACCTTCTCCCTACACCTCTCAACCTTATCCTAGTCCCAAGGAAGAATGGAGGTTCGGCCAGGGGGTTAGGAAGCAAAGTGGATTAGTCAGAGAGACGGCAGAGAAGCTAGAGAGAAGTGCAGCTCAGGCAATGCCCCAAGAAGTGCCTTTTCTATGTTTGGATTCTTGTTCTTATACCTCTCAGCAAGCCTATGAGTGAAGTAGACATCACCCTTGTTTTCTCTTTCACAGCCTGTAATCTAGTTCTTCTCACCAAAACATTCTAGCTAGCTTCAAACTAGCACAACAGGGAGTGACATAAGGAGTGAAGATTGGCAAACAGGTGTAGCAATCCAAACAAATTTAAAATCAGTTACTACAGTTGATTGGATTCTCTGAGTTGCATGTGAACATTTTATTTTCAAACACCAATGCTGACAAAGAACTCAATGCTATTGTTTTTTTCTTTCACTTTTTCCTCAGAGTCAAATGTAAGTCAAGAAAAGCACAGATGTGACACAAAAGATGACTCTGCCTCCTAAAGACAGGGTGGTGTACAGAACACAGCTTTTAAATGAATATCAATAGCTAGATATTGTAAAGACATTGCAATATTAATATGCACTTCTGAAATTAAGCAAGCCCTTTCATTTTTGTGAAATCAGTCCTAAAGAACCTGATTCCAGAAACCTCAGAAAACCTGCAGTGATATGAAGATGGCATCAAACATTTCTCTGGTGACTCTCAAACCTGGAGGTAATCAGCTTGGGAACAAAATGAGTTTGCTAAGTTAAGCTTTCCACTCAAGCAATCTTACAAGCATCAGATCCCAAGCATGCAGTTTCTTGATTCTACATTGTTTCTTATATTCCTTCTAAACTATTTTTGCTAGCACATCATGATATTTGTTCCTGCACTGACTTTCACAGACTTTCACTGTGGTTTATGTTCTGCACTTCTGTTACACTTCCTTTCAGAAAGTCAGACTGTGCATGGAGCTGAAGATTCATTTTATTCCCTAGCCAAAAAAGCCAACTATCAGAAGATAATGCAGTCATGCAGTCAGGACAGAAGCATCATTTCCATCTCCCCATGGGAATGAATGTGTCTTAAGAATGTTACATTTCATTGATTTGTTTAACTGAAGCTTAAAAATTAATCATCAGGAACAGCTTGGGTTTTTGGTTTTGTTTTGCTTGGGTTTTTTTGTGATTTTAGGGGTGTGTTTGGTTGTTTGGGTTATTTTTTCACAGCATAAGAATCATGCTACACTAAGTTTAGCAGAGCTATTACAGGATATAGCCACAATTTCCAAGGAATTGACTTAGTACAAGACCCATTGCTTTGCCTCTAAGGAAGTCTTCCATTGTTTGACCGAGTCCTTGTGCAGGAGATATTCAGCCTATCTGTGCCAAGGCTTTGTAAGATGTCCAGATTCTGCTTTGATACTTACTGAAAAAACGTTAAGATCTCTCTTTCCCACCCCTCCTCTCCTAATAGAACATAGTTCAAAATTAAACCTCACATTGTGCTTAAGAGGCACTGAACTAGTCAAATTGAGATTCTCTCCTAAAAATAGTAATAGCTCTGGTAATGCAACCAGACTATTTAAAGTACAATAGCATGTTCTTATTCTGATCCCAGCATGAATCTTATCTGTTTGGGTCTATCAGTTGTCAGACTACTTCACAGCTATCCTCATTTTCTTCTCCATTGCAGTCCTGAGTTGACAGGTGCTTCTCATGATCTGACTGACAGTTTCTTGCACATAACCTATGCTACTCTTTTGCATCTCAGTTTGAATATTTAGCTCAAACTTTTTCTCCTGTCTGTGATGGACTAGGATCCAGGCTTGTCTGTGTAGCTCCATTCACGCAGTTGCGTACTAGCTTTTAGAGTTCTCCAGACTGTTAAATGTCTGAGACCTAGGGACAGAAGGGGTGGTTTAAGAAGGCAGTAGGGCTTACTTTCAATTTTGTCATTTCCATCAGGTGTCTGATGAGTTCTGCTGGCAATCTTATGAGTACTCAGAGGAAGTCATCTTACCTCCTCATTGGTGCCGAATCATTTGGATCTTGCTTCAGTGAACTGTGGCTCATTATCTAAATGGCATTAGCTACCTTCTATACTGCAAGACACAGTTTTAGTTCTCTAATCACAGCACTTATCTCAGTGACAATTCATCTTCCAGAACTGAGAGAAGTAACACTACAAAACTTAGATTCCATTAGTGGGGAAAAAAAAAAAGAATGAAGAGGAAAAAGGTTGGACTGAAACTCAGGACAGAATTGTATGGATTCAGACAATTTCTTTCCACTATCAGTCCATAATTTTTATACTATTCATACTGCTTTATCCATGCCTTTAGGGATTCACAGCTAGCCATAAGATAAAATCCCTGACTCTCCTTAGTCCTGACCAGATGCAAAGAACATCTCCCCATGATGTGAGCTCTTAAATCTACTTGCATTATCCAGTTTTCACTATATCTTGCTCTGAAGCAGGTCTTTTTATCTCTTGAAGCCAAGACAGAAAACATCTCGACATTTGCAGTGGACAGCTTTCAAGTTTGAATTATTTTACTGCTTGCAGCACTATGCTGTTTATTGCAACAACTGATTAAAACAACTGATTTTAATACAGAAATGTAGTATAATCAACTGATTCTTTGAGTCCTGCCTTTTATATATATTCTGACAGGCAGATCTGATTCAGTTTATTCACTATTAAAATTGATCATCTAAGGCAATAATTTGTACTCCCACTGTGAACCTGCAGCATCGCTGGCAACTTATTTAGCTGGTTACTGGAATTTTGTAGTGTCTTGACTTGCTTTATAGTAACTTGTGATCAGATAACATGTCCCCACTACAGAAAAAAGTAAATGAATAAAACTACTCCAGTCCAAAAAGCTCAACAATCTGCCTTTCCCCAGAGCATATAACTTTTCTGCATCTGTGACAGCTTCATTCTGCCTCTACACTAAGACTGCATCTTTGCAACCCTAGGAGGATAGCATATCGCTTCTCTATTTGTTCTGCAGAGGTACAACATTTTAATCTTGGAGCATTGTTAATGGCTTCTCTCTCCCCTCCCCCCATTCAATGCCTGTTTTTGGGAATTAACCCACTTTCTCTCCTTCATCAGATGTCCATAGATGCATGACAGACACACAGACATTTGAAAGTTTGGGGAATTTGCCTGGGCCTTTAACAGTGTTTCATTTCTCAAAGTATGGCCAGAGGCCCTCTAACATTAATAAAGGTCTCGGTTCTCCTCAGATTTTACTTGACTACTTTCAACCAAAATTGTCACTACTGGGCAGAGATGCCTCAGCTTGGATGCAGCAGTCCTGATCTGGTGTTACCCACATGTTCTCACACAAACTGAGAACATAATTAACTAGAAAGAGAAAATACGAGTAGGTTGGAGACAATCAAATTCAAACAGCTAAATAAAAGATGTTAAAAGCTTGCATCACAAGTTCATTAAAAAAAAATGGCAAAGGTATTTTATACAAGATACTGCTTTACAACTTTGAGCAGGGGGGTTAGAAGTGTCACAGAAGCTGGAATTAGGTTGATAATTGGAACTGATCTTCTGGCTGTCCTTACAACCTTAAACAACTACTTTGTAACTTCCTTAGCTTGTCTCCCAGCAAAGTTCTGAGTATAAAATCAATGCTTTTTTATGCAAGTGTCTCCAGAATGAGAAGTCTGTTGGCTGTAATTCCTCTCCTGTTCTTCAGTTGTCAAATCTCCCTTTCTCCACTTACTGGTGCTAAAAAATGTTACATAATAGGCAGGGCTCTGCTTGGTAAATGAGCAGAACGATGTAGATGAACAGCTTTTTTCATTCGTAGTGTCCCCAGGTGAGCAAGGTCATCTCTGAATACCAACAAGAACAATTCCATAATGCAGAATGAAAATGGTATCTAGGCAAGCCAGATCTGCTCATCCTACTTGTCTTGTAAACAGGAGTTTCACTTCACCTAGTTCAGGACATCTATAATGCAAGTCTCTACTTCTGACCTAAAACCCTAGACTTCACAGTCAACAGAGAGAAATAGGCAACACATAGCCTGAGCCGCTCAGCCTTTGTTGAATGTGTACCTCCAACTGAGATGGCTTGCTTGAGAGAAATCCCTTCTGATTATGAATCAAGTGCCATCATCTACTTTTTTAGCACACATTTTAGCTGCCTTCTGTTACACAAAATGTAACAAGCCACAAGCAGCCTTGCACTCAGTTTCACAAAGCTCACTGATAACTCTACACAGGAAATTTCAGATAACTACTGAATGCTGACTTGACAAATTCATTTCAAAAATTGTTTTATAGAATGATAGAATAAACCAGGTTGGGAGAGACCTCCAAGATCATCCAGTCCAACCTAGCACCCAGCCCTATCCAGTCAACCAGACCATGGCACTAAGTGCCTCAGCCAGGCTTTGCTTGAACACCTCCAGGGACAGCAACTCCACCACCTTCCTGGGCAGCCCATTCCAATGCCAATCACTCTCTCTGTGAAGAACTTCCTCCTAACATCCAGCCTAGACCTCCCCTGGCACAACTTGTGACTGTGTCCCCTTGTTCTGTTGCTGGTTGCCTGGGAGAAGAGACCAACCCCCACCTGGCTACAGCCTCCCCCCTGGTAGTTGTAGACAGCAATGAGATCACCCCTGAGCCTCCTCTTCTCCAGTGAACATGAAATTATAGAGTTTTGGGTTGCTTGGCTTGACAGAATTTTCCCTCATAGACTGCTAGACGTGCACTCAATAAATCTTATTTTTAACTTAGTGCCACCAACATGGTTCTTCCAAATGGCCAAGTCCAGTCTCAAAGTACATATGAGTTGTGTCTTTATAAAACTACTAGGCCTACAGCTGCATTTGGGAGGCACTCAAAACAGTGGTCAGGCAAGGGCAGGCTTGTGGCAAAAAAGCACCAAGAAATGCACAGTCTTTAAAAATCCAAAGCAAAACGCAAATTCTTGTAATTTCTTACACAGATTTTCTTCATGCAAACACACTCTAAATGATAGTTGAGTTTCCAAAGGCTGCTCTGTACCTTTTTTTCTTTTATTCCTGGCTAATGAGTTGTGCTAAATTAGTAGAGAGTAACCCACTCAAACTTCTGTCTTCATTTTAGCCTCTCAAAGCAAACTGTCATTTCTTCATTAAGACAGAAAGCTGGTATAAAGGAAAATAAATAAAAGCAGATATAACGAGACATAAGGCATGGCATAGTCATTTCTTCTACAACAAATATGTAATGTACATCTTTGATGGTGATGATGAAGTTAATTTGCATATAAAGGCAATCCCAACAAGGTATTGCACACTCTTGCATATTTTAACAAAACACAAGTGATCAAAGATATCTTTAAACCAAAATATGTATATTTAACAGGAGTGGAATGAGGGAGGATTAAAACGTAGTTCCCTTTTAAATTCCAAACATGACAGACTGTTTTGTCATTTCTTAGCAGCCTGCTTTGTGCAATGCCATGGCTGATTATCTTTTTGATGCAACAGAAGCTAAGTCAAAACTGGTTTTCTTAAACTCTAAAGTTTAAGCAACTGGAAGTATCATAGTCCCTGCTGCAGCTGCAGGTCCCTAAAAGCTCCTGTGCATCAGTACTTGCCATAACTGAAGTGCTTAGAGTAGTGGTAAGAGTGTTAAGAGAATGTGCTCTGTTTCAAGTAAGAACTAGCACACCTTTGTGTGACAAAATTGTTAAAACAGGAACAAACAAAAGCAGAGCAAAGAAACAAAAGCAAAGCAAACTAATAAAATTAACCTTTTCCATTGTGAGCTTTAAGTGTTGTATATACAGGGCATGTCCTCAAGCCTCTCTCTGAACTCATTAATTCTAACTTTGCTGGTGACTGCTGTCATTCACCAATTCTAAATCATAAATGTTTCCTGAGATTTGTGTAACAGCTCACTTTTGTTGCTTAACCTGCATATGTCACATTTCCAGGCCACTCACTGCCTTTAAACAAATCAAGTGAAAATTGTATGCATTTCCTACAAATTCCTTGTTTCATTCTCTCAGCTTGGTGATTTTCACAGTCTCACAGTACCACCAAGGTTGGAAGAGACCTCACAGATCATCAAGCCCAACCTGTTACCACAGAGCTCAAGGCTAGACCATGGCACCAAGTGCCACGTCCAAGCCTGCCTTGAACAGCTCCAGGGACGGCGACTCCACCACCTCCCTGGGCAGCCCATTCCAGTGTCCAATGACTCTCTCAGTGAAGAACTTTCTCCTCACTTCAAGCCTAAATTTCCCCTGGCACAGCTTGAGGCTGTGTTCTCTTGTTCTGGTGCTGGCCACCTGAGAGAAGAGAGCAACCTCCTCCTGGCTACAACCACCCCTCAGGTAGTTGTAGACAGCAATAAGGTCTCCCCTGAGCCTCCTCTTCTCCAAGCTAAACAATCCCAGCTCCCATTTTGCTAGCTATTGCTCATCAGCTTTCAAACTCTTGCCTAGATCACTCTCTATCATTAAGCTGAGCTACTAAGTTAATATTCCCTGGGCCATTAATGGACTGTATTTGAAGAAAAAAAAAATTCAACTACAAGCTTGCCATTTTTCTTCAGAATAATCAAGATGCTCCAAAACAACTTCCATTTTCACTGGTGGTTGGGTAGCTCTAATTACAAATTCCTGGAAAATTACCTGTGATGTTGTTACAGTCTGAAGATCTACTGCCCAAAGTACCAGAAGATAAAGTGACACAAAATCAATTTCATTGTTATGTGAGCTATTCCTTACAAACAAATAAAAGCACAGACTTCCTGGAGTCAGAGCTTCCATTGACAATCTTGCCCCAGAAAAAGATTATTTTCTTTCAACTTCCTCCCAGGATTTTTCCTTAGCCACTGCCTGATGTGGAAGCCTATCTGCAGGAAATGCCTTTGAAGTTCAGCTCCTCAGGCAGGACTTCTGCTGTGGGAGGGATATATGCTTTAACTCACATCGTTCTTCCTCTTCAGAACTCTTCCTCTCCCCCTGGACCTCTCCCGGGGAGTTCGTGCCGTTCCTCAGTCAGCACATTCACTGGGCCATGAATTTCCCTTCGGACTGAGGTAGTTTTCTTGCTAAAATCTCTGAGGTTTCAGAATGCCCTTATTCTGTGCTGGATGGAGTCCAAAACCTTTGATGTTTTTTCTGCTAATTAAAAGATAGACAGCCTGCCCCAGAATAACTATCTTCTGATAAAAAAATAAATTGATCAAAAGAAATTTCTGTCTGGTAACAGACTGACTACTTCACAGATGGATTTCTTAGATAAGAGCCCGAAAATCATAGGAGAGAGCAGCTTCATTATCATCATTATCACAGAAAAAGGAAGAAAGAATATTTATTTGGGCATTCTCTTCATGACAGCAGCACCAGGCACTCAGTATCTCTCCCCATCTCCTTAAGGAAAAACTTCTAGCCACAAACCTATGGTTAGAAGCTTGTGCTACTTTGAAGCCAGCTAGAATGTTTTGGTGAGAAGAATTAGATTACAGGCTGTGAAAGGAAAACAGTGGTGATGTCTACTTCACTCACAGGCTTGCTGAGAGGTATAAGAGCAAGAATCCAAACATAGAGTTGGAAGTCACTCTTTGTCCAGGCTGTGGGCTGCATTTCTCTCTAACCTCACCCTCCGTCTCTCTGATTAATCCACCTGCTTCCCAATCCCCCTGGCCAACCCTCCATTCTTCCTTGGGCACAAGACAACATCTGGGGTAAGGCAGAGGGGTGGGAGAAGGTGGAAGGGTGGTTGGGAGCCCCTCCTGGGGACTCAGGTGTCTGGGAGGGCTGTTGTGTTTCTGTATTACCTTTTACCTTGTATATTTCTGTATCTAGCTGTGTATACTGTAAATATCTGCTTGTATATTGTGCTAAGCTGTAAATATAAAAGCTTCAATTTCCAGAGCCAGCTGAGTCTAGTCTGCATGATTTCTAAAGTTGGGGGGGAGGGGGGGGGTAGGTAACACCCAAACCATCACTAGGTTGTAGGCTCTATATCACTATATACACAATACACATATATACATGCTGTAGGCTCTATACCACTAAAGATATGTTTTACCTGAACATGAACCAGCAGATTAATAAAAGATAAACCAGCTGCAAACCCAGATGAATTACATGCTTCAAGAGAGGAATTCATTGCCCTTTGCCCACCAGTCAGGCACTGGCCCCAGGGAGGCTCCCAACACTTCACAGGCTCTTCTAGGATATTGTCAAAGCTTTCATCCTCTGGCACTCTGCAGAAGCATCCTCACATGCCCGACAACAGCTCACCTGCTTGGGCTTCCTCCCTCTCATCCAAACGCTCAGCTCTCCTAACAGCTTTTGGGCAGCTCCCATGAAAAGCTCTTGGTCACCTGAAGTGGGTTGGTTTTGTCTCAATTCCCTAACTAGGTTAGAAAGAGATCATAATGATATCTCTTAAAAGCTACAAATAGTTAGAGAGTTCAGGACTTTTGTTAATGGAATTGGAAAAATACCATGATTTTGTGATGTTGGCCCAGAGGTAGGTAGACTACCAAAAATCAACCCACCTCCAGGGGGATCTTTCCTCTGTGACCCATTTCATTACCCTAAGGATGTTCTGGAAATCTTCTTTATGATAAAGATTTTGAAGCCTATTTAGAAACAGGATAGTCCACAGCAAAAAGCCCAAACTTGTTAAAAATTCAGAGGGATCAACAGATACTTGAAAACTGAAACCTGAACTAGTTTGGGAAGATCTGTTGTCTGCAATACTCCATAGTACATAATATATGCACTGTGGTGGACCTGAAAAAAGGAAATGAAGCCTGGCTGATATCCTTATCTACTACCCACTGCCAAGAAATGGTGCAAATCATGCTTGAGAGCTGCTAGATTAGTGGACTAATAAAGCAAACTGTAGCAATGCCTTATTGCAGCTGTAAAGTATGCTGTAAATAAAGCAGTATGAACATATCTGGGGCAGCTCCCAACAAATCCAGAGGTAGATAAAGAAACCTGTTTAATGATTAATTGGCTCATTAATAAACAATGGTATATCAAGAATGTATTTTCTATTTATATGCCTAACTATGCATCTCACAAAATAACAATAGTGGATGTGTCAAGACAATGGGAGACACAAGAAGAATGGTTTTGTAATCAGTCAAAATGTCAAGATGGGACAAGATTTCAGAGACAAAATATCAAAGTGTGATTTCTCTGCAAATGGTGGTCACTTGCCCATAGCTACTCAGAAAGACTAAGGGAGTAGAGATGGGAAGATCCAGCATTAAATGCCCTCTGTCACTAAACCTTCTCCAAAGAAACCCAATGGAAGATGAATAAAATAAAAAGACTTAATGGTGTCTTTCATAGAATCAACCAGGTTGGAAGAGACCTCCAAGCTCATCCAGTCCAACCTAGCACCCAGCCCTAGCCAATCAACTAGAGCATGGCACTAAATGCCTCCTCCAATCTTTTCTTACACACTTCCAGGGACAGTGACTCCACCACCAACCTGGGTAGCCCATTCCAATGGCAAATCTCTGAATCAGACTCATGTGTCACTGAAAATTGATCATGGGGTGTGGTTTTTTTTCCCTGATGGCTGGTAAAAGGGGCAGAAAACAGTACCAGATTCAGCTCCAGGTCCAGAGGGGTTTCAGTGAAAATGTGGAATCTGAGAGATGTTCTAATTCGTATTAAGAGCAGAACTTGGTAAATGTCAGCTTGTTTAAATGTATGAAGGGGAAAGAAGGAAAAGCACTACTGAGAACACTTACAAGGACACCCCATTTTGTCAGACAGAGAAGGACAGTGGCAGATAATTTTCAACCATGAAATGTTCCTTATGTTTTATCTGAGGTCAAGAAAAGTATCAGAACTATATCTACAATTACAGGAAATGGCCAAATTTATCTTTTCTGATTCAGGATGACACTCTTAGTAAAACCAAGGGAAATTATTTAGTTTCACCATAAGTGGATCTGAAAATATTGTCTCAGTCTGGCAAGGAGCACAGCTCTGGCTCCCAGGCTATAGCATGCAGCTTGAATACAAACTTCCCTTAGGAACGTAAGTGAAGCCAGAAGGTCTGTGTGCTCCACCAACTCTGGTAGAAAGTCTGTCCAGGGGTCCCAATCCTCCTTTCCTGCCCATAGCTACGAAAGCCAACTAGACCAACCTACAGGGCATTTCATGTGCTGAGGGATTAAAAAGATAACTGCAGAAAATAAATCCACTATATGCTCTACTCAAAACTGCTTGGGAAAGAATGGATTTGAAAACAAACCCTGTACATGACCAAGAAAAGCCACATTTGTCATGTCTACCACAGATAATTTTGTTGCCATTTATCTTCACAGTGTCTCAATTTATTTGACTTTGAGTATTTATTTCCTTGTTGCTACAGATGAGTAAATAATGTCATCAGATAAATGAACTAATTTTAGGAAGCCATATGTCAATATACCAGAGGTAATTTCAGTCAGCTGGAGGAATTGACACAAAACTCTTCTTGTTAAAGAAGTCAATCACAACCCAGTTTAGAATGTGAAAATCATATTCTAGATCATAGAAGCAGACTGACCCTTAAACAGTTAATATCTTTAAGTTAATCCAATCAATGGATTGCTTTTATGTGAAAAGAAAAGTCACTTTAAAGGTTGAATACTCAAATTTTTCTTTCAAAAAAAAAAAAAAAAAGAGGATCTATTTTGAAAAAAAACAAGCAAGTCAAAAAGCTATTTCCAGCAGCAGAAAAGAGCATTTTGCACTTATCAGTAGTTGTTACGGGTTTTTTTCTATCCTCTCCCCCCCATACTCTTTCTATTTCTGCTTTTAAGGTTGAGTCACAGTTGTCACTTTGCAGTTCTTGACGAAAAATCTATCAAGCATGGGTTTTCATGTGCAGTATAATAAGCATATCTTTAGGTTGACTCACGGGTTGTCAAAGCACGTTTCGTTTGTTCAATGGTAAGCTCACGGGCATGTGTTTTCAAAAGGAGGATGGCAAGAAGAAGAAAAAGTCATTCTAACTCTGAATGTGAGGATGAGTTGGAATCAGCAGCTATGTGATATCTTTTACAATACATTATTTTCTATTGTACTTTCATACGTAGTATGTTCTAGGTGTATAGAATGACTTAAGCTAGGAGCAACACTGAACTCCTAATGCAGTCTTTGTGGCACAGCCATCTCAAACTGATACAATGTCATTACGTCTGATTTACAAAGCTTCTGTTCCCTGACCATGGAGGAGCTTCATTGAAATAGGCTTCTTTAAAACCTCTTCCTTTTATTGATTTCTACTGATTGGTTTCACAGCAACTTCCTCTTCACTAATTACAAAAGTATAAATATTTATAGGATAAAGCTTGGAACATGCTACTGTACCCCCTCATTTCTTCCCAACTGCTGAAAGGAAGAGTCTGCACAACTAGCTTGGTCTGCTACACAGGATTCTACGGAGGCTTTCAAGCATGTTGCAGAATTCCCATGCACGAACAAGAAGAGTTTTATTTTATGCAAAGTTATCAAATGAGAAACTTGCTCCTTCCATTGCACTAAAATTGTAGCTTCTGAGTCAGTGTAGTACAAATTAGTACATTTTCACTTGACTTGTTCTGTCAGTCTTCCAGTTTGCAGAGCAGAATCTGTCAGAGAGCTTTGGCTCATTACCTTGCAGGACAAATATTTGTCTTGTATCCTCAAGACAAAACTGCCATTGTTCAGCTCCATCTACTGCTTTGAGATTGGCATACAAAGGAATTTTTCTGATTCTCAAAGTCTCAGTCAGCATGGACTTTTCTGCTTTCATACTCCTAAAAGAATTTAGGGATTCTTTTCTCCTTCCCAACTTTTAAAAGGGCTTAATACTTTAACTTTTGTCTGCAGCAACAAAAACTCTGATACTCACAAGCAGGATCAAGACACAACAGGGAACAATTTAACTTAACTTCAAGTTCCCTTTTTGCAGCAAGTTCACAGAAGAAATTTAAGGCTTTTGTGATCTTAAGTCATACCAGAAAACAATTTAATGTAGCTTTTGTCTGAAAGAGATACACTTGTTTAGCTTTCATACAGACTGTACACAGAGTTTGAACCTATATCACTAAGTCAGTGGGAGCTATGCATGAATGAATGTAGAATCAGACTCATATATTATTGTAATTGTTGTAGTAATGATGGGCTTACATGTATGGAAAAAAGAGCACATATCATAACTTCTAAATTCCTAAACCACTTAGGACTTACTAAATATTACTTGATAGAGAAGCAGTGCATCCTCCGATACTTGGGGCTTGCAGTGTATATATCTGTATCAGCACAGCAAGGGTCTCATGAGTGAATAAACTGAAGGTCATATTTTGATCTACATACAAAGTAAAAACATCAAATGCAAGGGCTTATGAAGTTATCACTCAATTTTTACTACATCATGCAAAAGTGGGGCTGGCATCAAAGTTATTTATATGTAGCAGAAAAATTATTTCAGCGCTACTGCTGAAAAGAGAATTCTTTCCCATTTTGTGTTTGACTGAACTCTGGTGGAAGACTAAGATCTTAATAATCCCCAGTAATCTGTCTCAAACACAGCATAGCTCCCATTGAGGTGTTAAGGCTCTGACACACAGTCTGCATTCATACAAAATATTCCATGTAGCCAAGAAATCTCCATTTTTACATGCTTGTAGGAGAGCTATGTATGAATGTCTCTCAACTCCATTATGGCAGTAACACATTCTCTATTGAAAATGCAACCATCCTCTACTTTGTATTCAAGTACTCAAATTCTTTGTGTTTGTTCCATACAAGCAGCAGCACAGACCAAGGTCAGCTCCTTAGTGAGCTCTCATAGTCAGTCTAAATTCTCTTTTAAAAGTAAAGAAAATGAATGAACTTTAAGGATGAGGCTAATGGAAGTGTTTTCTGACCATGAATGTCTGCTGGAACTATTTTTGTTTCCACATGGGAAGCAAAAACTCAGGAAAACACCATATGCATGCCTTTACTTTTGCACAAAGGTAGCTCAGGTATTCGAGCCAGAAGGGGTCTGTGGATGATGAAAACATGAAAGCTATGAGTTAATCTGCAGAGTTCGGCTTCCCACAGCGTAGTCAGGACCTACACACAGCAACAGCTCACTCTGAGATCAACATATTGGACGAAATTTATACTCACATGGTAGGGATGGATAAATTCTACAGAGATACTTCCTGGTAAGTGGGGAATAAATACTTATTACCTTCAATTATCAGGACTCTAAAAGCTGAACAGAGATCACTTACTATATATTCTGTTAGGAGAGACATAGCTGTTACTTAGAATTAATTCTCTTTCCTTTTAAATCATTTGTCACACTAACAATCAGTTGGCTGTGGCAAGAAATAAAAGAGTTGCTAAACAGGGAAGTGACTGCTTGGCCAAGATTTTCAGGTGGTAACAGTGCATTGCATTGGCTTGATAAAGAAAATTAACTACTGATATTTGTTCCAGTGGAATTAATTATTTTTTAAATAGTGCAGTTTTCATAATCCTAACACAATACTCATTAGTGCAGGTTGCTCTGCCCAAGGGCTAAAACTAGTGTATTTTCAGTTCCCATGATGGGTGCCATAGAGTGTTTGATGCTCGCTGACTGAACTCATTCTGTCAGCAGAACAGTTGATATTTCACACTAGAATGCTAACTGTACTTCAAGGACAAGTCATCTGATCAAAGGGTGCCACAAATCTTCACAGAGGATGGCAGATGGGAAATTGTGAAGTGTTATTTATGTGAATGACCATTATGAATTTAAGATCCTCTTCTAAGCCGTTTCACCATTACTCATTCACCTTTTAAATAACCCCTAATTCTTGGCATTACAATTACCATTCAACTGCATAATATTGTAGCTGCAGAATCTGCTTATGTGATAACAGCACAAGCTACTGTATGTGCACAAATATAGGCACACACATATGCATATGTTTGGGAGCAAACCTTTTTTTCTGCTTTATATTTAGATGCTACATATACTCAGTGATCCAAGAGAGAAAAATGACCTGACAGTTAAAAAAACTCATGAGGCAATCAAATATCAAGCCCAATCCTCTTTCTCTGTTTCAACAATTCTTATTTGGCATGAAGGAACACACTCAGAAATAAGCAATATTCCCCTTTTAACAGACTTTACCATCTGGTACATACTTCAAAAGATGACTGGATGAATGCAAGTTTATGACCTTCAAGAGAGGTTTAGAGAGGGAAATGTTGAATGAAAAAGAGAAAAGAGATAGAACTGTCGAGGAGGAAAAGAAATCTTTCACTAAGGCCTATTCTGTGGATTCAGAGTTTGTGTCCTTGGGGCAGAACATGATGCTGTGCATTTTCCAGCTAAACAAATGCAGTTTATGATAACTTCTTGAGCAGTAAATCCACTCTTGAGATACTGAGCACAACATCCTGGTATTATTAATATTCCAGATATCCTCAGAAATTCAAAAGTGTGATCCCTTGGTGTGATATCTTCGTACATATGGAAGCTCAGTAAATATTCTCAATGTAACTGGATTGTTTCTCTGAATGAAGGTGACAAAGATACAACACAACCATACTTTCCAGTCTAGATACTCTGTTTCTAAAAGGAGAATATTCAGTGGCTGCACAATGAGAGGCTGTCAAGGATCCATGAACCACTACACTACAACTACCCAAAAGGAGGTTGTAGTGAAGCTGAAGCTGGCCTCTTCTCTCAAATTACTAATGATAGGACAAGAGGAAATGGCCTTAAGTTGCATGAGGGGAGGTTTAGGTTGGATGTTGGGAGGAAGTTCTTTACTGAGCGGGTGGTCAGGCACTGGAACAGGCTGCCCAGTTTGGTGGTGGAGTCACCATCCCTGGAGGTGTTTACAAGGAGAGTGGATGTGGTGCTTGAAGCTATGGTGTAGTGATTAAGGATGCTGGGTTGAGGGTTGGACTGGCTGATCCTGGTGGTCCTTTCCAACCATAGTGATTCATAGTGGTTAGATGCTGTGCTGAGGGATTTGGTCAAGGACTTGTCAGTGTGATACTAATGATTGGACTTGATGATCTTGAAGGTCTTTTCCCATCTAAGACATTCTGTGATTGTGCGAACCACACTGAAGAGAAATTCTAGAATTCCTTCACAAAATCCTTACCACCACAGAGGTAACAGCATGTCTGTTTTAGAAGGTATAAGCATTTTCCTGCCAGCTCTCCATCATCTTAATCCCCCCCCTATTCCTAGAAAACTTCCATGCCTCTAAGATTAAATTTACAACTTTGTTTCTAATCACCATCTTTACAAGCTCATTGACATTTTACTTCTAAAATCTAGTACAACCTAAGTATATTAAACATCTAGAACAAGGTACTTAAACAACATACATGAACTGGACCTCTAAATTTAAATATTAACTGTTAACAGCACTTAACAGGATTTATATCTGTCCCTTGAAAACTAATAAAATATGCCTAAAGCCATTTAGCACCTAGGAAATCTCAGCTCCAGGCTAAAGACTTTGCATGCATTAAAACCACAAGGCATCTGTGCAAGTCTCACCCAGGGTTTCCTGACTGCAGTGAGCACAATCACTTGTAAGATATCTCCCTATCACACTTTTCTCAGTCTCTCTCATCAAATTGCACCAAATACCATTAGAATGGTTTCTGGGTCAGCGAATTTCCTGCACAACAGCTACCACAAGGAAAAACAGTAACAAATATCTCATTCTGGCAACCACTAACTCTAGATACACTTTTGTGAACAGCAACAAGTGTGAACTGCCAGGTATAGCTTGGAAAGATGATATAACACTGTGGGGTACCTGAAAGGGAGCAGTCAAACCCCATAAATTCATGTATCCCTTGCACATTTAGCCACAGATTGCTTACTCTCTTATCACTTCAAAAGAACTCAGAGTGAACTGTAAGTATTTATAATAGCCTTCTAATTGAACCAGCTATACATAGAGTCATAGAGCCATAGAATCAACCAGGTTGGAAAAGACCTCCAAGATCATCCAGTCCAACCTATCAGCCTGCCCAATCAGCTAGACCATGGCACCAAGTGCCTCATCCAGTCTCCTCCCAAACATCTCCAGGGACAGCATTGCTGAGGATTTTGGACTATCTTATTATTGTTTTGCCACATACAGAAGTACTAAATGATTGTGAAGTAAGGTGTTAAACATGTTTGTGAATCAGTAATATCCTTTCAATTAAGAAGAAAATGGCAAGATGTTAAACATAGCTGGGAAAGAACCCCATCAGAATTGCAGTAAATTAGTCCAAGGAAATGCATGTGATGAGTCAAATGTAAAACCAGACTTCTCTGTTAAATGTTTTTCTTATACCTTGCTTCTTTGGAACATTGAAATGAATGTTTACAAAAAAAAAAATCACTTAGTGTTATCTGAAGCAAACTTCATGAACATCTGAAACGTTAGGCTTTCCAAATGACATTTACGCAAATGAAGCAAAAAGTAACGGCTTAGAGATCACAACAGAAGCTTTTTCATGTGGGTAACATCACCACAGCAGAATATCCACCCTTTAAAAACAGATCGATAGTTATGAAAGTGTAGAGGGTATAAGAACTTCTGCCAAGAATGTAATTTACTAAAATAATCAATATAGCAATGAGATAAAGCATTTTCTACTTATTTTCTACCTCTTTAGGTAGATCTATTCAATTAACTAAAGGAATTGTGTTATTGTTAATTATGGTGGAACACACAACAAGCATGATGAAGCAACACATGTACCAATGTAAACTAGTAACTAAATTATTCAATTGTAGTACAAATAATATGCATGAATTCAGAGAAATTATGTAAGTTATTCCCTTGAGTTCTGACCAAAATCATCTCGACATCACTGGAAAGATTAGTAGCATTCTCAATGACAGTTGGATGAGACTGGCAGAGCCTAATAAAGAGAATACCTTGCTATATATAGCTTTAGAGAGAAACTACAGCTTTTGCTTAAAGAATCATAGAATGTCAGGGGCTGGAAGGGACCTTGAAAGATTGTCTGATCTAGCCCCTGGGCTAGAGCAGCATCACCTAGAGCAGATCACACTGGAATGCATCCAGACAGTTCTTGAATATCTCCAGAGAAGGAGACCCCACAACCTCCCTGGACAGCCTGTTCCAGTGCTCTGTCACCCTCACAGGGAAAAAAAAAATTCTTTCTCAGGTTCACATAGAACCTCTATGCCTCAATTTCCACACATTGCCCCTTGTCCTGTCACTGGGCATCACCAAGAAGGGGCTGGCTCCATCCTCCTGGCACTCAATCCTTACATATTTATAAACATGTATGAGGTCACTCCTTAGTCTCCTCCTCTCCAAGCTAACAAGCCCCAGCTTCCTCAGGCTCTCCTCATAAGGAAGATGTTCAACTTCCTTAACCATTTTTGTGGCTTTGTGTTGGACTCTTTTAAGCAGTTCCCCAGCCAAACAGCAGCTGCCCAACAGCCCCTTGACTTTCCTCTCATCAGAATGTGATTGAGATCAGGAAGAAGTTAAAACAAAATGGAAACAGCTCCAGGTGAACTATGTAAGCGATCCCAGCGGATTAATTTCTGTTCCACCATTTTGAAAGCTATTATCTAGAGAAATGGGCAGAAGTTGTGACTCTTCAAAATTAAGGACTTCTTCTAATCCAAACTGGAGAGAAGTGTGCCTTTCCAGAAACAACTCTGAGACCATTTGTATTTAAATGAATGCAAGAACAATAATCAAGTCTTCAGTTTTTACACCATTTATATTCTCTCCAATCTGGGAGAAACATAATAACTCTTTTTCACCCGAGAAAAGAAGTGATTAAGAAATTGAGTATTTTAGCTGTGAGGATGTTTAAGATAATGGCATCACATTGACTATTTTATCAAGTTCCTAGTTTATAAGAGGACCAGAGTCAAGACAAAACTAGACACAAACTGGCTGATAAACCATCACAATAAAACACATCTACTGGATAGAACTGAGCTTTGATTGTATAATTTTACAGTATCACACAGTATCACAGTCTCACAGTATCACCAAGGTTGGAAGAGACCTCACAGATCATCAAGTCCAAGCCGTTACCACAGAGCTCAAGGCTAGACCATGGCACCAAGTGCCACGTCCAAGCCTGCCTTGAACAGCTCCAGGGACGGTGACTCCACCACCTCCCTGGGCAGCCCATTCCAGTAGCCAATGACTCTCTCACTGAAGAACTTTCTCCTCACCTGAAGCCTGAATTTCCCCTGGCATAGCTTGAGGCTGTGTCCTCTTGTTCTGGTGCTGGCCGCCTGAGAGAAGAGAGCAACCTCCTCCTGGCTACAACCACCCCTCAGGTAGTTGTAGACAGCAATAAGGTCTGCCCTGAGCCTCCTCTTCTCCAGGCTAAACAATCCCAGCTCCCTCAGCCTCTCCTCGTAGGGCTGTGCTCGAGGCCTCTCCCCAGCCTCGTTGCCCTTCTCTGGACACGCTCAAGCATCTCAATGTCCCTCTTAAACTGAGGGGCCCAGAACTGGACACAGTACTCAAGGTGTGGTCTAAGCAGTGCAGAGTACAGGGGCAGAATGACCTCTCTGCTCCTGCTGGCCACACCATTCCTGACGGATTATTTAATTTTTTTTTAATCTCAGAAGAGGAAACTATCAGAAATTATCAATATGATGTCACAAAAGAGAAAGGCACATCACATGTAAAAAAAAAAAAAAAAAAGGAACAGATCCAAATAAGAAGGAATAATATGTTCAGACTTTGAGCAGCAAGAATTAAGAATCAAAACATAGGAAAAAGAGGACAAGGGAGATTTCTCAGATTCTGGGGTTATGGAGTGGGAAAAGACATCTTTGTGGAAAATCTGCAGCTTAGTTTCCAAGTCTGCCAGTTGCTAACTATCATATCAAATCCCTGTGCCAGATTTGCACAGATAAAAACAACTGCTGATTATTTTCCATTTCTGAATGCATTATACACCATATGAGTTGAGAAGGGTACCTTTTAAGTTCATCCTGCAAGTAAGGAATCATGGGTTTTGTTCCATTCTCACATCTTCCTTTTCATCTTTGTTGTTCATCATGTTTCTGTAGTTATTTTCATCCTCCTTCCATTAGAGCTGTTTAATGCTAATGAGATAGCACTAGTTCCAACCCTGGGTAAGTCAATGTGCTTTCTTTTATGTGAATATCAAATACCTGGCCTCACACTTCTATGGTAATGCACAGCCCAGGTAGCTACAAAAAGACACTTAATCATATGATAGTAAAGGTGACTTATGTTTTAGCTACTTGTCACCCCAGAAAAGCAGTATGAGAAAGAAGGGTAGAGAATGCAAGTGAAAATTCTTCTCTATCAGGATGACTGCATTGGGTAGAAAGGAAAGGATGTGAATACTGAACAGAACAGAATGACTGTCGGGGTAAAATGATCTGCACTCAAATGAATGATTTGACCAATGAATGATTTCTTATGAGGCATAATTCAAAGTCAGTTGAGGTCAATGGAAAAAGTCTTACTGGATTTGCTAGCTTTCAGAAGATAGTTGCACTGTGATTGCTTGCAGCTTTACCACTATTTTGTGCTTTTTACATGTGTGCTAGTTTGAAGCTAGCTAGAATGTTTTGGTGAGAAGAACTAGATTACAGGCTGTGAAAGAGAAAACAAGGGTGATGTCTACTTCACTCATAGGCTTGCTGAGAGGTATAAGAACAAGAATCCAAACATAGATAAGGCACTTCTTCTGCCTGGGAGCTTGGAGCTGCATTTTTTTCTCTCTAGCCTCTCTGCCATCTCTGATTAATCCACTTTGCTTCCTAACCCCCTGGGCGAACCTCCATTCTTCCTTGGGACTGGGGTAAGGTTGAGAGGGGTGGGAGAAGGTGGAAGGGCAGTTGGGAGCCCCTCCTGGGGACTCAGGTTTCTGGGAGGGCTGTTGTGTTTCTGTATTACCTTTTACCTTGTATATTTCTGTATACAACTCTATATACTTTAACTATCTTGTATATTTTGCTAAGCTGAAAATAATAAGCTTCATTCCATTTCCAGAGCTGGCTGAGTCTAGTCTGTGTGATTTCCAAAGTGTGTGGGGGGGAGTAACACCCAAACCACTACAACATGATAGGTTCCTGGCAGATGTACATGTATTATGAAGAACACCTGTCAGAATCTGGCAATTAAATGGTCATCCTAACACACTGCACAGAGCCAGCTCACTCAGAAATCAGTGGTCAAGCTCCTAGCTCCTTTGGAGATGAGGGACTCAGAATGAGAATTTCTTTTGGCCCGTGAATTAATCTTGTAACTTAGGAGGGTGATTCTTTTTTGGAGCAAGAGTGGAAGGCCTTGATGTGAAGCTGAACTCACAAAATTCACTTATGGTAAAAGAGGATTTAAGTCCATGAAAGAATCCTGGTATTTTCTTGATTCTCACTATTCCAGTTAGAGCTGTGCAAAATACTTAATCTTCACTCTGAACTACATTCAAAGTAAAATTGTTTCCAACTTGACCTGACTTACTGAATTAGTAGTGGACTGCTTGATACACTTTTAATGTCTGCAGACTATTCACTTGCACTGGAGAGGAACAGCCTTGGTCGACTAGCTCATCTTGAAATGATTGGAACCTGCCATGCATTTAGAGTTCAAATTAAGGTCATTTGAGAAGTTCACATGCTACACTGGTCTCCACTTGGTTAACTTTACTTCTGAAGACAGGAAACTGAATTTAATTATCTGACTTCCTAAGTGTTTCACATACTGGTATACCAAACGATGCTTAAAAAGAGAGTGTATCATTTTTCATTTGTATATTGCTATCTACCAAGTTGAAGCACTAACCTCAGGACAAATATGCTTATGCTATAAAGCTGGGTGCAACAAACAGGGGGGACTGTTCTTCTAGCCTCCAGGATGCAGAGATATTAAGAAACTTACTGAATCAATTTATTTTTTTATTATTTTGCCTTTTTCCCCTAGTGCAAGTCATGAAGAGACCACTTTTTAAAGAGCATTCAAAGGAGTGCAGATTATTATTCACAGCAGCCAGCAGAGGCAGACAAAAACACAAACTAGGGTTCACTAAAAGCTCTCTATCAGAATTGCTTCATTTCAATGGTATGACACTAAGAGTTGAAACCCTGAGGAAGCAATCAGCACCAAACACTCTCCGCAGTGCACAGCACTGGCCCCAAGAATCTCACCTTTTCCCCAGCTGCTGGAGTTCATCATTCTGGCTGACACTAACAAAGAAGTTCAAGTGCTTCTGGGAGAACACCATAAAATTTGATAGCGAAATAAGCAAGCAAATATCATATCAGACTAAGGACACTAAATGATAATCAATTCAGTTTGGCTTCCCATTATTATGTGTTTAATTCTGAAACACAGTATGCAATCTGGGCACAAATTCTGGGCACAACTCTAGCATCTCTACTTCACAAAGTCAAACAGGGAAAAGTCTCATTCAGCTTTCTGTCAATAGAATCTTCATGAACTAACTTCCAGATATTTCCTAATCAATAGATTTAAATTTGGTTGGGAAAAAAAAAAATCCAACTACCTAGTGATGGAGCCTTTTGCAAGCATTTAACTGGGAAATGTTCAGCCTCCAAATTACAGAACACCATGCAAATGAGAAAAAAAAAATTACTAACCTTTTTTCTCATATCCTTGTGCAATAGCTCCTTGAAATGTCATCCCAGGGATGAGAAAACACAGCAACTCTACTTGTAACAGACATGGAGGAAAAAAGTATCAACTTGATCGTGACTTCCAAGATAAATGAAAGCTACCTCCATAGTAACATGTTCAAGGAACCAGCTTGTCAGAACAGCAGACATTTTTGAGTGTACAAGCTGTCAGACCTCTTAGTAAACCAGAGGAGTACATAAAGAGGAGATCAGACAGGCCAAATCACTGGAACAAAAATCCATGGAGATTTTTGTCATCATTGCTGCTCTCATCTTTCAGTTAGACTCTGCTCTGAGCTGCCTTGTGAAGGAATTTCTCTCTTTCACTCCCTCATTTCAGTCTATTGTAATCCTAGGGGAATCTGCCTTGCTCTTTAAGAAACTAAATTAAGCAGTATATGCTCTCCATGCCTCCCCCATTTTTTTCACAGTTATACTGACTGCTCATTTATTAAAACATTTGACTCAAACAGAACTTTTCACTATGATTATATTTATCTCTTAACATTTGGGTGGTAGAGCAGAAGGGGACTGAAACATAGTTGATTTATTATTGTGCATACACATATTTGACTGGTTCTAGAACAAAATACTTGCCTTGTAGTTTGCAGCACTCAGGAGCACAAAGTGTAACAAGGGGCAAAGAAACACAGAGAATTGACCATATCATAGAATCATAGAATGGTTTAGGTTGGAAGGGACAAGGGTGATGTGTAGTTCCAACTCCCTGACATAGGCAGGGCCACCTACCACTAGAACAGGTCACTCATGGCCTCATCCGACCTGGCCTTGAACACCTCCAGGGCAGTTGTGGATCACAGAATCACCGAATGTGATCATAGACCACATTCGGTGATTCTGTGATCCACAACCTCCCTGGGCAACCTGTGCCAGTGTCTCACCACCCTCACTGTAAAGGGTGGTAAAACATCTAATTTAGATCTCCCTTCTGCCAGTTTAAACCCATTAACCTTTTTCCTGCCATTACAAGACTTTGTAAATAGTCCCTCCCGAGCCCTCCTCTAGGGCATCTTCAGATACTGGCAGACTACTACAAGGTCTCCTCAAAGCCTTCTCTTCTCCAGATATGTTCAAAGCTGAAGATGTGATGGCATTAAACTGGGTTCTTCAGACCATTTCTAACAAGGTGCTACTCACTTTTGCCATCAAGTAAAACAAATACTCAAATTCCACATCTACTCACATACCAAAGATAGCATATGTGGTAGGTCAAGTCAGTGGCTTTTTATGTGAAATATTTAACATTATCTGAAGACAAAAAAAAAAGAGAAATCTACAAAACATGTACATAGGATACAACTTAGTCATGAAAAACGTGAATAAGTGGGAACTGAATCACTTCGTGCTTTCAAAATCAACTCAGGCACACAGTTTGCAGTAGGTAACTCATTAACGTTGTCTCAGCATGTTATTTGCTACCCTAAATCATGAGTTTGAGAAATCACGACAGAAGTAACTGTCTTTTAAGAATCAATCTTCTCATAGGTGAAACGAGATAATACAGAATGTCAAAAAGAGGGAAAAGCTTCTAAATACCTGAGCTGCAGTTCTCTTTCATAATTAGAGATGCAATTCTCTAAGGAATGAACTGCTAAAGCTACAGAAAAAAATGAATCAAATTTGACAAAGAGGATGCAGAACGTGGCTGTGGCACCCATCCTCTTTGTTTTGATAGCAAATGCCACAGCATTTGTATTGTGATTGGGTTATTTTTTAGCCTGCTGAATTTAAATACATATATGAAAAATAGAAGCACTTTTAATGTGTTTTATAAATAAGGAACTTGCACCCAAAGATAAAAATATCCTCAAGATCCAAATCATTTCACATAAAACCAAGAAAACACCCAAGAATTGGTTTATCACAGATGAAGAGAGATGAAGGACATAAGAACTGCAAATATATAGCCAAGTCATTTTAGGCACATCAACATTTCTTAGGAACCCAAGAACCTCCTCTATATTTCTTGATAAGAGGAATAAACCTTTCTTTCTCACACTACATTAAAAAGTCTGTGCTGGAATAAAGCTGAAGTGAAAAGGAATTATACAGATCCTAGAATCATAGAATGGTTTAGGTTGGAAGGGACCTCAAGGATCAGCCAGCTCCAGCCCCCTGCCATAGGCAGGGACACCTCCCACTAGAGCAGGTTGCTCAAGGCCTCATCCAGCCTGGCCTTAAACGCCTCCAGGGAGGAAGTATCCACAACCTCCCTGGGCAACCCATTCCAGTGTCTTACCACCCTCACTGTAAAGAACTTCCTCCTAACATCCAGTCTAAATCTCCCTTCCTCCAGCTTAAACCCATCCTGTTCAAGAAAAGCCTGGATGAGGCACTTAGTGCCATGGTCTGGTTGACTGAATAGGGCTGGGTGCTAGGTTGGACTGGATGATCTTGGAGGTCTCTTCCAACCTGGTTGATTCTATGATCCTTCAGTGTTATATGTGGAATAACAAACTGAGTGGAATTGAGTGGTCCTAATGCTGAATACAATAGATATTGGTACTATTATTTGCTTTGCAGCAGCACCAAAAGAGCGGAAACCAGCATCAAGCACTCTTCAGACACCACAAAATGACCTCAAGTAGTTTCTGAGTTTTGCATATTAGGCAAAGCCATAGGCTCTCTTTTCCCCAATTAGGGAAAAGCACAGGCCTGGCACTAGGCAGGCACAAGCTAAGTGTGTGCACCTTACACCACAGGGCCCTGGGCATGCCAGACTCAGTGGCTCCAGGTTCTTTTGTGTCCCATTTCCCACGCTTGGCTCTCTGGTGGAGCAGAAAAGCATGCGTAGGCAAGGCAGGACATGTATAAGCCTGTTTTGTGCCTGTCAGGCCTACCACAGCAATCTCTGGCAGCCCTTTCCAACCTCTAACGTTCTGTGATTTGTGTCACTGATCACAACCCTATGTGCTCTGTCATTCAGCCAATTCTCAGTCCCTCACTGTCCCTGCATCTAACCCACACTTCCCACAGTCGCCTGCAAGGGTGTTATGGGAGGCAGTACCAAAAGCCTTACTGAAGCTGAGGTAGACAGCATCCACTGCTCCCTTCTCATCTACTGAGCCAACAGAAGACTACCGGATTGGTCTGATACAGAGGCCGTGTCCCGGTTCAGCACGATAAGAGGTATGGTCACATATCTAAATCATTCTATTTCGGGGAGAGAACAAAAAAATCGCTTTCTAAAGTCTGAGCTATGTCTGAACTACTGGTTGGATGTTCTTTGAAGTTGATCATCCTTTCAGAAGCTTTTTCCTGTCATATTTTTCATGCAGAATTTGAGAACTAGCTTGAAACGATTATGCAAGAGCTGCTATTAAGTTTGCAATATGAAAATAAATTGTTTGCTTGATTGATGGCCACAGCACTCTCCCAAGATGTAACTAATGAAAGCTAAAGAGCAGTGGGGGGAGGTCATTAAGGCTGGTATTGATTTCCTCTGAATTTGGGATAATACATCAACAATCTCCACTGCTTCCACTTGAAATTTTTTTCTTTAAATAACCAGAACAAAGCAGTCAATCATTTGCACCCCTCAGAGCTGAGGCCATTTATGCATTGATATTTCAGATGGAATAGAAGCCACAAAGCTGTTTTGTGTTATTCGCACTATTAGTAGCATCAAAACAGTGATATAATAGGAATGCATGTGCAAGAGGGAAGAAAGCAGACTATGTATGTGTAAGCTTTGCTAAAACACTGCTGTGAATGCTTAAGCAATGTTACCTTTATGTAGAATTCTGATTTGGGCTGGAAGAGTTTGAAAAACAATGTATTTTGTGGGCCAGAATGACTCCAGTTTCATGAAAGCTGTATTTCACTTCACTGGATAGTGTTTGCTTTTGACAGTTACAACTTTTACAAGACAACAGGAAAAAAAAGGTGTTGTATTCACATAAATGTCTCCAGGACATAGAAGTTCTAAACCTAAGTCTAAGTGATACCCTTATCTCTGTGTTTTTTTAAAAAAATGTCCTTTTTCCATTATTGTCTTTGGTCATTAAGAGACCATGTATCATAAAATCATAGAATCAACCAGGTTGGAAGAGACCTCCAAGATCATCCAGTCCAACCTAGCACCCAGCCCTAGCCAATCAACTAGACCATATGATAAAATTAAACTAACTGTTCTCTTACTCAGTCTGACTGCCTGAAGATGTGTGTATGACAATGACATTTATCTTGGTGTACTAGTTTGTCATTTGCAAGATATTCTGTGCAGCTGCACATAGTGCTCAGGCTGAAGGATAGGTGCTCTTATTAACCTCAAACTACTTACCTTTTTTTTAACTTTAATTAGTTCACTCAAGCCAATTTGAATAGGCTGATGGAGGATGTGTCTGTGGCAGGTACAACACACTGACAGTAATACAAGCACCTAACAGACACCTGACAAACAATCAAGACTTGGTAGGAGCTGATAAAGTTCAGCTCGGGCCCCTCAGACATTAACCAGCTCAATCTCTTGCACTGCTTTTGTGTGGCTCAGCCCTTCAACTAATTAGAACTGACCACAGAGCAGCCTTGATTAGGGTATAAGCAGACTTCTGCTACAGAGACGTTTTGAGTTGGTCCCCCTCAGAGCAGGTAGCTTTGCAGTTGGATACTCTGCTCTTAGAATGGGATGCCATCTAAAAATCATAGAATGGTTTAGGTTGGAAGGGACCTCAAGGATCATCCAGTTCTAACCCCCAACATAGGCAGGGACACCTCCCACTAGAACAGGTCGCTCAAGGCCTCATCCAATCTGGCCTTGAACACCTCCAGGGAGAGAACAGCCACTACCTCCCTGGGCAACCTGTGCCAGTGTCTCACCACCCTCACTGTAAAGAACTTCTTCCCAACATCCCTTCTTCAAGTTTAACTGTGTTGAGTCCAAATTTTGGGCGCTCTTGAGCAGGAGCTTTCCTCTTTACGAGTGAGTGTGTGCACTTTTTGGTTCATCTTTTTCAAAGGATTAAGATTAAAGCTTATTTGCTTGTGTAGTAATATATTTGACTGACACCTGAATTTGTAATGGAATTGTGCTGGAAGGAGTGCTGAGTAATTTTGGTTACAAAAAGCCTCGTTTTGTGATAGCTATTGCTGTATGTTTTGTGGGTGCCTCTCTAACAGTCCTACAGCAAAACCACCAGTGTGCTTTGAGGCACTGACAGTTTATTGCCTCTGAAACTCTCCACTAATGATTTTCATTGAATGCAATCCACTAATGGTTTTCACTGAATGCAATCTAACACCATTCCTGACTTTCTCCTTTTCTTTCCTAGGAAGCCAATTACAAATTAATCAAGATCTGATTTTAATTGGAAACGTTTTCCCATTGATTTGAGACATGGTGGAAAGAGGTTTTAACTCAAGCATCACCTTCTGCTCTTCCAAATAAAACTGCAACAAAACTCCCATGTCAAACAAACAAACAAAAAAGTATCATAATGAGCTCACAGATACAGAACCTATTAAAGAAACTGTTTTGATGTACATCTTCAATGCTCTTGTGAAGATTTTTGGGCCTATCTAGATGATCAGTGTAACTGAAGGAGCTAAAATTGAAGTTATAAGAGGATATATTTTTGCAATGTTAAAAGGTTTATATTGAAATATGTTTCATTTACTAAAATACACTGAGCTTGTCATAAATTGGATTTTTTTGTTTGTTTAGAGCATATTGCAAGAACAAAAGGTCTTTGTTGACCTTGTATCCTTTCATAACTGCAAGAAAAACTGTCTGGAATAATAGACATAGTTAGACTACAGCAAATGCAACAAGGAAGTGCTAGCATGGGTTTCATTTCCCCCCCTACAATGCTCATAAATCAAGATATATTCCAGCACTTGCAATATTCAGGCATAATAGAGTATTCACATCATCATTTTGAGAGCAGAATGAACCCTGTGGATTAAAATTAGACACTATAAAAGCTCTCAATAACAAAATTCTACCTTCAAATTATGTCTTAGAACTCTGTAACTTTTCCAATTTCTAGATTCAAATTAAAAGAAAAAAAATAAATAAATCTTCATTATCTTCTCTGTGTGACTGGTTGTTTTCTAGTCAACCATGCTGACTGCAGCATAAAGCCACACTTCATTAAAATGTCAACTGTTATTCTTTCCTAAATTTCCCTGAACACTAGAGAAAGTTTCAGAAAGGATACCTGGCTGTGATGGTTTGGGTGTCCCCCGCCCCCCACACTTCAGAAATCACCCAGGCTAGACTCAGCCAGCTCTGGAAATTTGAATGAAGCTTATATTTACAGCTGGCACAATTTACAAGCAGATATTTACAGGATATACAGATATAGACAGAAATATACAAGGTAAAAAGGTAATACAGACACAACTCCCCTCCCAGAAACCTGAGTCCCCAGGAGGGGCTCTCAACCACCCCCTCACCTTCCCCCTACCCCTCTCAACCTTACCCCAGACCCAAGGAAGAATGGAGGTTGGGCCAAGGGGATTAAGAAGCAAAGGTGAATCAGCAAAGCAAATGGAGGGTGAGGTTAGAAAGCAAGATGGAGTTCAGGCAGCAGCCCCAGCTCCGCAGCAGGCGAAGAGCTGAGAGCACAGCCCAGCACGCAGTGCCCAAGCAAAGTGACTTTATCTAATGTTTTGCTTTTCCTTTCTACACATCTCAGCAAGGCTGTGACGGAAGTAGACCTCACCATTGTTTTCATTTCTCAGCCTACGATCTAATTCTTCTCACCAAAACATCCCAGCTAGGCTCAGACTAGTACACTGGCATAGCTGGATTTCTGACTATTAAACAAGTAGATTGATAGAATAAAACAGAGAGGTGAAGAAAGCTCTGCTACTGTATTGCAGTATTTTCCTTTTCAAAAACCACTGATTATTCCATGGCCATAGAATAACATCCTGTCACAACTTGGTTTCCTCAGACTACCCTGGGCAACAAGGAAGGTCCTCTCAAGGTTCAAAAATTCCCTTGGAGTAAGTTACAGTGAACTGACACCAAATGGTTGATGAATTGGGTTTGCTGGAGACAGTGAAAACTCTTGGTAATGCACCAGAGCAGAGGGAAAATTGGAAGTGAAAGAGGGGGGGGAAAAAGAGGAAAAAAAAAGAGATTTAAGAAGTAAAAGAAAAATACCACCTCCCGTAAGGTCTCATGAGCATAGTCCAAGCTCTTGGTGCAAGTGCACATTTCAGTAGGGTCTTTTGTGGTAGACGCAACACCCAGACCCCAGAAGTTGTGGCCCTTTTAAACCCTTCTGGCAGCAGTGGATCATGGTACCTCCAAATCCCAAGAGAGGTGTGCACCAGGACCCTGCAGTCCAATGACTGCCACATGGTGCTGTTATTCAAAACCTGTCTTGACGTGTTCCTGTGTGATCTGGTACAGGCGATCTTGCTCTGGCGGGGGGCAGGGGGTTAGACTGGATGAGCTTTTGAGGTCCCTTCCAGCCCCTGACATTCTGTGATTCTGTTGCACATGTTTTTAAAGAGGGATATCTCTCCTGATCTTGTCTGCCACAAGTTTGTAGATGAAGACTAATGCATAGTCTTCATACATATTTGAGGGCACTCCATTTTTTATGGCATTTAGAAATCTTCTGCTGAAAGAATCCTACTCCTATCAACCAAAAGCTAATGCAGCATAAAACTGTTCAACCGGTTAGAATTTAATTTTCCTTCCCTTTAAATGCCAATATCCTCAGTGCTCACTAATCAATTAAATTAGTGTGGGGGTTGGGGAAAGGAAAAAACTAAAACCAACACAGGTGTCAGAAGTTTCCCTTATTTTCACAAGTAATTATAGAAGAAAATAGAAAACAGATGCACTCAAAATCGTATTTTGCTTAACTAAAGTGCTAATGGACCATCCAGCTTGTCAACCTGGTGTACACTTACATTTTTCCACTGACTACACAAAGCTAATTTATACTAACTGAGAATGGAGCCCAATGCATCTCATCATTGTACTCGGTGCTGTGCAATTCAAAGATAAATACACACTTTTTTTATCTCCAAGTAGGATAAATCTGGAATAAGCCTTCTGAAATTAATTGAGGTTACTGCAGTCTTACTCTGATGCCACTCAGATCGATGTGTGGTCTAGAATAAATACAGAGTATTTGCAAAACAGAAAATGGATTCTGCTGTAGGAAGGGATTTAGGTAGACGTGAATAGCATGACAGTTCATCACCTGTGACAGAGATAAAGCAATCTCCATCTAAAAACCAAGGCTATTATTTGCCCATGAATACATATAATTGTCCCTACAGAGGGGCGGCTGTTGGTTGAGTGTGGATCTCCACTATTTTTATTGTGTCCCAATATAACAAGACTGACTTTGAATTTGCATCTTAGCCCTCCTAGAACTTCTGAAAATTAAAATAAATTAGTTCTGCCAGTCTCACACATTAGTCCACAGTAGGTGGCATTCTCGACTTCCACAGCACCACTACCAACAAAAAACTTTTAAATGCATGAAATAAAAGCAAGTTTTGCAAGACCTACCTATACAGATAATACATAATTGAAGCTACAGCTGGAGAGAAATTAGTTGAAATATTTTCTGAAAGGAAGAAAAAAGAAAATCATTTACTATATTCCAATAACTTGCCAGAAGGTTTTTCTCTTCCTGAATATGGTATTACATAGGTTCTAGTGGGGTTGGCCTTGTAGGTTGGAAATATGGACATGCAGGGCACAGACAAAACAAGATCACATGTCTTAAAGTGGCAAACGCAAATATTATGCTGGAAGAGGCTTTTAAGTATTTACTCACAAAAATATAAATCAGGCCATACCCGAAGCACATGGAACATTGTCTGATTGGTTGTTGAGAGTTGATTCTCCCCAGGCTTCTGGGGAAGGAGGCAGACAATCTCTGACCTTGTCTTCTGGCTCCTCTAGACAATATGTGTATCTCCAGGGCTTGTAGTCTTAGCAGGAGACTTTCAGGGGCAGGCAGGATGTCTTGCTATGTGTAGTCTCAGCACAATGTCACGCTGGAGGCTATGGAAGCCAACTACATGCAGGCATTTGAAGCCTGTTCCTGGTAAGCTCTCCAGGCAAATTCAGGATGCAAAAATGAGGCAGCAGCAGCCCCCTGCTTGTCCCTTTTATCAATATCCAGCCCACAACTAGTGGAGGATTGGATATAGATTAGTCAATCAGAATGGCGCTCTACCAGGCCTCACCACATTAGGTGAAGCCAGGGCTTTTGCCCTCCACTCCTACGGTTGCTTCCCCCAGCACAGGAGGAACAGGGGAACATGTCTGGGCAAGCCAACACAGATAAGCCCATGTCTGCCCCATCAAGCCTACCACCACACTTTGGTCAGTAGCTTGTGTCACTTGAAGCCGAGGCAGTTTCTAGAAGTTTCTTAAAGGAGCCAGTCCTGTAATCTTTTCCCCACTATTAAAATCCAGCCACACAACCAGTGATATACCGGAGGAGGACACAAATGACATGCAGCTGAGACCAGTACAGGTTCCATTGATGCTGACGGAATTGTAATTGTTCCCTTTTGTGAGGCTGACAATTTTAATGAAAAAGAAATCCCAAAGTGAATCTAACTTTATCACTCAGTATAACTGACACTGCAGGAAGTGCAAAGCTTGCTTTCCTTCACAGTTAGAAAGAAAATTAACCGTGTTTGATATAGCATATCCATCATGTGCAAGCAGTATAACAGCTTTGGATGATGGCAAATGCTTGTTTGATCCAGCTAAAAATAAATGCTGAAAACACAAGGTAATTGTCCACACTGAAATAAAAGGACATGCTAACATCCCTCTAGTTATCAAGATGCCTGTGAGCAAGTCTGGCCTTTAAATTATGAAACAAAAACACTGTTGTTTTTTTCTCAAAAGTCTGGGTCATTATTGGAAGGATACTTTTTGATAGTTTATGCCTACGCAAGCCATGCTTGCTAGGAAATAAACAAGTAATTTCTGCCTGGTACAATCTTAACACACAATCATTCTATCAGCTATAGCATTCTTCTGAGACAACAACCTTATCTATACACAGTAGCATTTTTGCTTCACCACTATATAATTATTCCTACGTCCAGGAGACAGATTTACTCCTGTCAACATTGCAGGGTCCTGTGGATTCACACATGTGAGTACATAGATCCCCCTCTATGAGCAACAACCACCCCTTAATTGAACCGACACAAGGAATTCCCTTTGTGTTTCAACATAGTAACACCAGGAACAAAGAGCATGGAGAACATGATTTGTATTTCTAAGTTTGTCAATTATTGTGCCTCCATTCTCAGTCTAACTGTAATAACTTCTGGGGTTCACTCTCACACATCGAGACAACGGAAGAAGATGTTTCTTCAGTTAGCTATTGCTAGACTAATATAATGGTAACACTGCTTCATGTAATGAAAAACTAATTAGAAACAACACACACACATCTTAGAAGTCTCAGCAGTACCAATCTAGAGATAGCACCACTGAATGCTGCAGAAAACTGACAGATCCTTGGACAGAGGATTTGCTGAATAATGAGTGTCTGATGTATAAATGAAGACTTCACCACAACATCTGATAAAAACAGCACAAGACTTTACAGTGAACTAAGACTAGAATTACAGGTTACCTTGGTTACAACTACTGATGAGTTTCAAAAGAAGCTAGAATTAGCTTGAATCATTCATTGTATGCATTAGCTGGCATATGAAAGGAAAACCTTGACAATGAGCTATCACTGGGGAAGGTAATTTTGATCTGAACTGCTGTTTCCCTAAATGTAAACAATTTTTAATTAGTTTTTTTCAATGACTTGAGGTTGTCCCATTATTGACAGCACCCCAATTGCTATTTGCAAATAAGCAGAGGTTTTGTTAAATAAGTTATAGAAGACTTTGTAATTAATTTTGGTGTGAACTACTCTTCCTGACAAATCCTCTGGGAAATTAACTCAGACAGATACTAACACAATTATTTATATTAAACTCTCTCTAATCTTCTGCAGATGCGTTTACTTTTATAAAATATCTGGACGTGGAAGAGTTCACAAAGCTGGATTTCAACTAACCCTTTCAAAATTCAATTAAATACTATGAAATCTACAGAAAGAACTTATTAATTATTAACACTTAAGCAATTGTGAGAGAATTTAGCAACTGTACACTTATAAGAGACCTGCCAGATGGGAATACCGGCTTTCCTAGCACACTGAATACAAAAGTGGACAGGCAAGAAGATGGAACTTTGTTCTTCTCTTTTTATAACAGGCAGCAAGGTGTCATTGTAAGAGAGAGGAAGTCAGCAAAACCAAGCTTTTTGTGAGAAAATGTCCTACAGCATAACAATAAATTAATAAAAGATCAGAGAAATGTATTATCAGCTGTCCTATACTCAGGACAATGCTTACCAATGTAACTAGATCAGTCTTGACTTTCTATACATATTAATGTTTTTTCTCAGAAAGTGATTTTTTTTTTTTTTCCTATACAGTTGAAAGGCTTAGAAGAGAGTTACATCTAAAATTTCCTACTGCGTTCTCAGGTCATCACATACCTGTGGAAGTTGTTATGACATCCGCATTATTGTTTCTTTTGATGGACTGAGCGTAGCTGTCAAAATTATCTCTCGTCAAGGGCAACATGCTGTTCACTAACTGCAGGGGAATAACACTATTGAAGCCAGTTAACCCTATCCTGCAATGCTCATTGTTTTCTCTTTCACTTTCTAATAAATCTGCGGTACGAGGAGATGAAAAAAAGATACTGACAAGTTAAATTTAGCAGTCTACAATGCAGTGGACTTTTGACAATTGCAGGAGGTAACGTCATACTCGTACAAATTGATGGAACCTGCCATCTTAAAACCCCAGTTGTTTTATAATCACATAATAAAACACTAGCAAGCTTAAATACCCAGAATGTTTTCAATTACCTTTCACAAGAGTATCAAGCACATTGTTCAGATACAAGAAAAGCAGCGTTTCAGGTTGTTGCTAACGAACAATTACAGCCTACAAATGAAATCTAGATGAAGCCGTGCAGTTTGTCTTTCAGTATCACAAACTCAGCACTCGTGAGACCACAACTCAAGTACTGTGTCCAGTTTTGGTAACCACAGTATAGCAGGGACACTGAGGTGCTGGAATGAGTGCAGAGAAGGGCGATGAGGCTGGTGAGAAGTCTGGAAAACATGACCTGTGAGGAGTGGCTGAGGGAACTGGGGGTGTTTAGTCTGAAGGAGGCTGAGAGGGGAACTTACTGCCCTCTACAACTACCTGAAAGGAGGCTGTAGTGAGGCTGGATCTGGTCTCTTCTCTCAAATTACTAATGATAGGACAAGAGGAAATGGCCTCAAGTTGCATCAGGGGAGGTTTAAGTTGGGTGTTGGAAAGGAAGTTCTTTACTGAGCAGGTGGTCAGGCACTGGAACAGGCTGCCCACTTTGGTGGTGGAGTCACCATCCCTGGAGGTGTTTACAAGGAGAGTGGATGTGGTGCTTGAGGCTATGGTCTAGTGATTAAGGATGCTGGGATGAGGGTTGGACTGGCTGATCCTGGTGGTCCTTTCCAACCATAGCAATTCATAGTGATAAGATATTGTGCTGAGGGATTTGGTTTAGCCAAGGAATTGTCAGTGTGATACTGATTGGACTCAATGATCTTGAAGGTCTTTTCCAATCTAAGACATTCTGTGATTCTGTGGAACAGTTTGTTAGAAAAGATATACAAATGAATTGCTTCTCTAACTTAGGGTTCCAGTGGCAATGAATACACATGAATGTAACAAAAACCATTTCAGGCAGACTGATATCCTATATAATGGAATACAAATATACTTATAGCAGACATCATGAAAATCCAAACCTCTGAAAATATTAACTCAGTTCTTTGGAATTCCATTTGGAAAGGCAGGACTGCAGAAAACAAGGCAAGATACTACATAGCTCAGAAAAGGAGCAGGAGCTCCTATGACTGCAGCCTAAATGTACCTCCTGAAGCAGGAGAAGAGCAAAAGTGTGGGTAGTGGTTCCAGGTGAGGCTGCTGCAGGCAATCAAAGTTTGCTGGTGTGGTCAGGACTCTGGAAAAAATGCTCTCCTGTAGAGTGCAATTTCCCTCACTAGCAAATAGAATCATTCCCTCACTAGCAAATAAAATCAACCAGGTTGCCAGAGACATCCAAGATCATCCAGTCCAACCTATCACCCAGCCTTAGACGATCAACTAGACCATGGCACTAAGTGCCCCATCCAGTCTTTGTTTTAACACCTCCAGGGACGGCAACTAGTGTCAGCTCCATCCTGGGAGGCACCAAAAAGATGGGAAGAGCAAGGTTTTTGCCTCAGAAAATGTTTCATGCACACAGTGGTCCTACGGGAACTCCATCAGGGACTCTTCAGTTCTCCTTGTACACCACAAGAAACAAGCACTGCTGCTGAAGCCAGCTAGAGCTAGGAGCCACCAGCACCTTCTTAAAGCGCATCAAGCAGGAGTTTAAAAAGTGGTGCTGTTGCTCCTGACTGCATGTTCTCTACGTACATTTTGCAGTTTAAGTCAACTTTATTGATTCTTTAACAGAGTAACCTTCTTTTAAATTAATGAGTTAAGATGGACAGTCTTCCTAGACAAATAGCTTATACATACAAAATTATGTGTTGACACCAATTCATATTTCTTTTCCCCATCCAACACTTTCTTTGCCTGGTATCAGGATGAAATAACCTAGCCTATCACTTCTGTGGAGTTGAAAATAATCTATAGCAGCTAAGCTGCCTGCAGTCTACATTTTAGCTCCTAAAACAATTCAAATGCAGTGCTGTACTACAGGTTTTTTCATCTAGACACAGAGTTTCTGTAAAAGACAATAAAACCTGCCAAAAGCAAAGGTTCTAACCAATACAATTTGGCTTGATAAATTTAGGCAGAGAAAGAAATTTGCAGCAAAGTGGAATAGGAGATTAACTTCCACTACATGTCTAATCTGCATTTCATTTTATTCTTGGGTGAAAAATAAAGGCAAAAAAAAAAATAGAGGAGAAAGTGGAACACATAATTTTGGTAGAATAGTCCAAGCATTTTCATTGGAAATGTATCTATAGTAAAATGTAAATTTTTTGTTAAAGTTATTAGTTCTGCCTACAATGCAATCTTGATACTTTGTGATTCATGTTCTCTATTTTCTGAGCAAGTGTGTTAAAACTTACCAGAGGAAAGAGAAAGCAAATCATAGAGCACTGCAAAATACTGTTCTATTCGTTTATCAAAGTAAAGAGAATGAAAAGCCCTGTAATTTAGTCCTAGGCCTTTATACACTCTCCTAAAAAAAACTGTCATTAATATGATTTTTAAAGATCTGCTTGTGGTTTTAAATGCATAATTCACTCGATTTCTTCCAAAACACTGAGCGATTTGCAAAGATAAATTTCTATAAACAAGCTCCCATGGCTTCTGATTTTTTTTAAGTAGAAAACCATAGACAAATATTGAGGCCCCATCCATGGAGATATTTAAGGTCAAGTTTGACAAGGCTCTGAGCAATCTGGTTTAATGCAAGATATCCCTGCTCACTGCAGTGGTGGTTAGACTAGATAACCTTTGGAGGTCCTTTCCAATCCAAACCATTCTGATTCCATGATTCTGTGGTTTCATAAGGAAATTTATACTCTTCAGTAGAAAACCAAAGAAAACCACAGAAACAGGCACTTCCCAGGTTTCTGAGAGCATTCCCAGGCTTAAAAAAAATCCGAGATCAAGATTCTACTTTGATCTCTCAGTGCTTTTGTAACACTGTTCAAACTTTCTTGGTCACAAGACAGTGTCTCTTGTCCTTAATATATTCTATAGGTTAACTAAGCTGCACTCTGAAAAAACTATCGAGGGTAGAGGAACCTAAGTTACACAAATCTTCCCATGTGCTGTATAAAGCTTTCAGGTCTTTGCTCTCTATGTGCACCAGAGACACTAACAGCTGACTGCCACAGCGTTCAGTGTGGTGACAGCTCTATCTGCTTTGGAACCACTGACTGGCATTGCATTCACATGAGGTGAGCTAAACACAGGCATCTATACTAGCAACACATATACACTCCATTGATAAACAACAATGTGCTAATTGTTGGGATCATCTGTTCATTTACTGTACCTACTGGTTGGTTTGCACATGTCTCTAGTCACATATACCCCTAAGTTTTCTGTCTCAGCTTTGCTTCTGCTTGTTGAATAATTTGAAAGACTGCAATTTACTCCCTACAGACAAAAGTCACCTCTCCTCCTAGTATTAGTAATCTGTCTTTTTCTCAGGGCAGACATGATGTGGCAGCTGCGCCAAAAAGTGTACTTATGAAGGTAATCCACCAGCCCACAAGTAATGAAAATCCTCATTATATTACTACAAGTTGAATGCTGGAGCATGTGAGTTTGTTGGGGCATTATCTGAACAGCTTCTGTGATCATTAAATTCACTTCTCAAATAGAAAAGAAATTCAGTGGGGTACAATAGCTTATTGACTAACATTTTCATTACATAGCACCACACAGTGCAGAAAAGAAAGGTCCCTTACTGCTGTTTTCTAATGGGTGTTTATTATCCCCAGGTATGCTGCAATGTGGGAGTACTGCAGATGATTAATGACTTTACTTGCTGCAAAAGAGCAATTGAAGAAATGTCCATTTCATTTATTATCTGAGAAACACTACTAAAGTGTAACTCTCCAAGTACTTGTAGAGAAGGACACTTTGTAATCAGTAATGAATAGACTCAGACACCTTAAAAGCCATATAACCTGGAGCTCAGAAGTAACACCTTTTACAAACTGACAAACCTTCCACTGCTGTTGACTGAGTTACAGAACAACCTCATCTTTCAGACAAAGATGTTTGCTCGTAAACATCTTGTCATGAAAGAAGTCTGTTATTCGTGCTGAAAACAGACCACCCAGTCTGGAGGGGAGCATGCCACATGCGCTATAAATTGTGCTCCTTCTAATCCTGCAATCACTCCAACTTTAGAGTCATGCTGGTTTTAAATTGCCCTTCTGAGATGACATGGTTCACGTCTATGTAATTCAGTATGCTTATTACCGAGGCCAACGTTTTCTGCAGGTCTCATTGAAGCCTCACTTTGCCTTTCAAACCTACCAATGTTTTTGTACCTGCAAAGTGAACTGCAGCTCCCTGGGAGCTTCCACACTGCTGCTCCCTGCAGCTTCCACACTGCTGCTCCCTGCAGCTTCCACACTGCTAGTAACTAAATGCTTCTGAAAGATCAGAATCTTGTTTCTAATGAAGGAGAGAAAGAATAACTATAAAACTCAGAGCTCAGACATTATGGCACTCATCTAGCACATTAAAAGTACAGGTTCAAGCTATTCGTTTAGAGCAGTAATTAAAATCTAAGCCTCCCATATGACAGGTTCTAAGTATTTTATGTGCCTTGTGCCTGGCTGGTCTCAGGTAGGTGGTTTTCTCATTTCTTTGTGGGTATTGGGCTTTTTCTGTATGCTTTTCTTTATTTCTCATTTTGACCAGAACTTCCATTCTTCATTTGTCCAAAGTCTGGGAGCAGGAAAGATTCAGTTTAGAGGAATTAGTGTGTTTCAAACAGAATATTTTTTACAGAACATGCCAAGCTGATTCTAGTTGTGAGCATTTATTACCCTGAGGGCTTCCATACTACTGAATTTCAAAAGTCTTTTGCAAGCTGTTGAGGTGTTGAAAACTTTCTGGTAAAGGTTACAAGAACCCTCTATAATAAGAAATGGCAGGCAACTTAACTGTAAGGATTGCTACTAGCTCCTCCAGCAAAAAAAATTAGCTAGCATAGCACTGCAATAATGATGGTATTAGAGAATATAAATGTCTCTAATTCCCAGATGGGCTGTTGTCCTGTAACCCCCAGCTCTGTCTGGGATAATTTCCTCTTTCACTGGCATTCATGTGACCTAGCAGTTATCCATGCAGCCCCAAGAACGTTGGAGCTGACATTCTGAGAAACAGCAGTTCTAGTGACTACATGGCCTCTCTGCTGCAGCTCAAGTCTCACTGCACGTCATATACTCTAACATCAGTAAAACTTGCATAACTCCTAAAGCATTATCTGATTAATTACCAATATCATGCATAATGGTTTAGTGACAGCTTTTAGGTCATCATGACAGTAATAAAAAAGAAAGTGTCTTATAGCCATCTGTCAATACCCTTACAGCACCCACAGTACTATTTCACAGAATCACAGGATCATAGAATCAGTCAGGGTTGAAAAGGACCACAAGAATCATCTAGCTCCAGGCCCCCTGCCATGAGATCACACTAGATCAGGCTGTCTAGAGCCTCATCCAGCCCGGCCTTAAACACCTCCAGGAACAGGGCTTCCACCACCTCCCTGGACAACCCATTCCGGAGTCTCACCACCCTCATAGTGAAGAACTTCTTTCTAACAGCCAGTCTGAATCTACTCATTTCTAGCTTTGTTCCACTCCTCCTAGTTCCATTGCTACCTGATATCCTAAAAATTCCTTTCCCCACTTTCTAAGTGTAAGCCATCACTCCTCTTTAAATTCACTTCTAGTGACTTAGATTTTAGTCAAGATATTTCTTTTCATCCAGGAGACAAAAGTCCTAAATCTCTCACCAGTTTTAAGATCTGTGATTCCTCTGGCTCCTGTGGAGCAGTTTCTATCACATGAATCATATCAGAATTAGACAAAAAAATTCTGAACAGTCATGTCTTCATCTCTCAATTATCACTGCCATTAGTGCTGTCACAGTGTCTTGAGGTCCTTCTTGTTGACACATTGCCCAAGCTTCCCCTACAGTTTTTGAGCTACAGAAGATAGTGCAAAGGCCTGTTGGTTTAGCATCACTTTTTTCCCCCCTCTACTTTGTTTTTTTTAAGGAATTATTCTTTCCTTTCCCTGAAATTACTTTTCTGTATTAAAAAAAAAAGGAACATAGAAAAACTTGAAAAATTAACCTGCCAACCCTCCCTCTTCATTACAATAATTGTAGATTAAGAGCCATATTCTCTTAAGCAACAAGCACTTATATAAACCAAACCATCACTTCATATTTGCTCTTTCCTTTTCTACATCTTTTAATATGCTCCCCATAACACTCCCTAATTTCTTTCCTCCATTTGCCTATCTTACAAACAACAGATGAAAGAAAGTTACTACCAAATAAAGACAGTAACTTTCTTTGGTAGCTTCATCATTGATTCCTCAAACAATGTCTCTTTAATTGCCCACCAGGTCCCTTTCTTTTTTAAATTCCTGAGTGTCTACTTGTTTATGTCGATATTCCAGATAATTTGGTCTATGAAAACATACAGGAGCAAATGGGATTTAACCTGGATTTTTCAGCTTTCTGCACCCTTAAGTGCTTCAGCAAAAGCAAAACAAGTTATCTTTGAGGGAAAAAAAGAAACAAAACAAACTCGAGATATTCTGAGAGTAGTTTTGCTACAGGTTACTGAAACTTTGTAATACAATGCTTTTACTGATGACATCAAGCTAGGAGCAGGTGTTGATCTCTTGGGGGGTAGGAGAGCCCTGCAGAGGAACCTTCACAGGCTGGATGGGTGGGCAGAGGTCAATGGGATGAAATGTAACAAGGCCAAGTGCAGGGTTCTGCGCTTTGGCCACAACAACCCCAAGCAGCACTACAGGCTGGGAACAGAGTGTCTGGAGAGCAGCCAGGAGGAAAGGGACCTGGGGGTGCTGGTACATGATAGCTGAACATGAGCCAGCAGTGTGCCCAGGTAGCCAAGAGAGCCAATGGCATCCTGGCCTGTATCAGGAACAGTGTGGCCAGTAGGACAAGGGAGGTTATTCTGCCCCTGTACTCAGCACTGGTCAGGCCACACCTTGAGCACTGTGTCCAGTTCTGGGCTCCTCAATTCAAGCGAGATGTTGAGGTGCTGGAACATGTCCAGAGAAGGGCAACAAAGCTGGTGAGGGGCCTGGGACACAGCCCTGTGAGGAGAGGCTGAGGGAGCTGGGGGTGTGCAGCCTAGAGAAAAGGAGGCTCAGGGCTGACCTCATTGCTGTCTACAACTACCTGAAGGGAGGCTGTAGCCGGGTTCTGCCAGGCAACCAGCAACAGAACAAAGGTATACAGTCTCAAGTTCTGCTGGGGAGGTATAGGCTGGATGTTAGGAGGAAGTTCTTGCCAGAGAAAGTGATTGGCATTGGAATGGGATTCCCAGAGAGGTGATGGAGTCACCATCCCTGGAGGTGTTCAGGAAAAGCCTGGATGGGGCACTTAGTGCCATGGTCTAGTTGACTGGATAGGGCTGAGTGATAGGTTGGACTGGATGATCTTGGAGGTCTCTTCCAACCTGGTTGATTCTATGATTCTATACTTTGCCCTTTTACTTGATGAAAGAAGCCACTGTAGAAAAAAAACCCAAAACTAAAACCAAAAGCATGTGTCTAGTACCTGCCACATGTACATGGCCACACTGGCAGGAAAGTTGCATTAAATCCTCTTACTTGTTTGGTTTTTGATTGGTTTGTTTGTGGGTTTTGGCTGGGGTTTAAGATAATCCTGTTACCTGTCAGCAAATAGTGTAAACCATGCCATATGCAGAAACAGATTTCAAACTGGATTTGAGTCAGTAATCTTGGGAGGAAAACACTAACTTCTGTTTCAGAGTAGAGGAAATACTCTTAGAACAGATATCTGATTCTTACTTTGTTCACATCAAAACTAAGATTTCTCTGCAAACAAATCTAAGGGTGAGATATTCACAGAAAAAACAGGTGGCTGTAGACAGGCAACAGAGACTAAATATCTACTTTAAGGCAGCTTAAGCATAATGTCATGAATCCTCTAGTTTCTAACTTTGTAGTTTGCTTTTTATCACACACTTTAAAATGTGGCAGGGAGAGGCAGGCTAGAAGTGTGATGTGTCTCTAAATGAGTAATATAGAATCAATTGATTAAATGTGTAAGGAAAGCACTCAGTAGCTTTCCAGTCTTGTTCAAATCTGTCATACATTTGGCTTCTCAACCCACATCCTCACAACCTGATCTTAAAGCCAAGCATGCTTTTTTCCCTCACAGTCTCAGAAGGAAATAATTGCTCATTTCAAAGCACAGTGAGGCAAAAAAGTATCAGGAATCTATAAGCACTTCAGAGTGAAAGGAGATGTCAAAAGAACAGTATAGTGAAACAAGATGATGAAAAAAAAGCATCAAGAACAAAGGAAGGAGAATAAGGAAGGGAGTGCAAATGGAAGCTTTCAATAACTGCATGAAAATTTGGGAGGACCAGTGAAGATTGGAAGGAAGTTAGTCCAGTGAAATCCAACTTGGAGATTTTGGGTCACTTTCTAATCTGTTTATTACTTACTCTTTCCTCACACAGCACACGTGTGGAGCTGGTTTTTGGTCCAGACTAGCACTTAGTGGCAACAGTTTTAAGAGACAAGCCTAGAGTGCTACGGGAAGTACACAAATATGCATATGAAAAGGCTGGCTATATTTCTATTCAAAGATGTAATATCTGGCAGTGAAAAAATTCTGCTGGCCACACAGCTTTCATTGGAACCCTGCTGAAAGAACTCTCTCCTTATGAAGGATTTAACTTAAGAAAGCTGAAGGCAGATTCCAACTTAATGTACTGTAACCCAAAATTCAGCAAACAAAGGTGATTAGGTAGCTCACAACGTGCACAACATTTTTACGATATTTGAGATCTGAGCGTTATTATTAAGCCATATAACAATATAATGACTCTGCCACAGAGTAAAGAAATTACAGTTCCCAAATAACCACCAATTTAAACATGGGGCTCAGACTGATAGGAGCAACATGTACTTAACACATTACCCTGTCACAAACACTTTCCTCTACCCCATGAGACTTCTATCAATAAAAAAAAAATACACTTTAAAATGCATTCTCCTCCTGTAGTCTTAATTCAGTCCAAGCATGAGCTGAATACAAAAATGTCAAGATTGGTTTTTGCCTTGTGCTGCAAATGTGAATTGTGTTGCTCCCTGAAAAAGATTTTGTTTTGAAAGGCCTCTTCACTGCAGAAAAACTGTGAAATCAAGGGTGAATGTAGAGGTGAATGGATAATAGAAATGCTTTGGAGACAACAAAGGATGAGCAAAAAGGGTTAACATCTTACTCTGCAAATAGCATCTGCAAGAAGTCTCAAAACTTTAATTCCATATTTCATGCAGTCCTAGCCATCACTCCTATTGCTGACTACTGCTGAAGGTCCACCAATACAGGTACAACAGAATAGACCCAGGACAAGGAACAAAAGTCACTTCTAGAGAGGTGCGCACCACTAAACATACTGGGATTGTTACTGCTTAACAAGCAGACTGTTAAAGCTTTAGTGCATAATAAAGCAGCCCACTGACTTAATGGTGCTTCTCACTGAAAGCATATCATATCTGTGATCTGTACACATTGCCAAATGGTTTAACATGCTGTAGGTTTTATCATCAAATGGTTTAAACATTTCTTACAATGGCCAGGAATATAAAACTTCAAGAGACAGCTATAACTCCTTCTTTGCTTCGTTCTCACTTCACTGTAATGCATTTCATTAAATAGGAGTGGAAGAAAAAAAACAAAAGGACAGTCTGTTGGCTTTTAGGAAAAGAGAATGTTAAGACTGCAAGGACAGTGAGAGGTAGGAAGTCATAGAATCAACCAGGTTGGAAGAGACCTCCAAGATCATCCAGTCCAACCTAGCACCCAGCCCTGTCCAATCAACTAGACCATGGCACTGAGTGCCTCAGCCAGTCCTGTCTTGGGCACCTCAAGGGACGGCAACTCCACCATCTCCCTGGGCAGCCCTTTCCAATGACAAATCACTCTCTCTGTGAAGAACTTCCTCCTAACATCTGGCCTATACCTCCCCTGGCACAACTTGAGACTGTGTCCCCCCTGAAAAGGGGGACAGTAACTGCTACAGGCAAAGGCACTATCAGAACTTTATGATGTTTCAGGAGTTTATTTTCTGCACACATATACACCTGGCCTTGAGAGCAGACTGATTATACAGTCTTTTGACCAAAACAAATCAGTGATTGCTCTTTTCATACTCTTTCCAAATGTGCTACACTTTTTGACAGCTTTTGTGAACAAAAGCTTTTTGTTTGCTTGCTTCTTTTCCTTTCCAAAAAGCCAATTGTTTTCAATTAATTGCTGTGCTCTCAAAGGGAGATTTTGCCTTTCTTTTTTTTTAAAGAGCAAATATTTTAGAACAGGTGCAGGCAGAAGGGTCTTTTTCCCCCCTCTTCTATTCTCTACTAGTTCAGTAAGAGCACATAACATGTGCTTTGCTATATGTCTATACAGCCCAGCATTCCATAGAGATGTTCATGCTGAAGTTAAATAAGCTTGGCTGGATGCTGGAAATAATGCCTCCCTGCTAGCATTGTGCTGTGTCTCAGTTCATTAACTCTGGTGAGGTAGCTGGTAAATCAGCATAGGTGAAGACATGATAAAATGCCTCTACAACCTTCTAGTACTCAAGCTGGTGTATCTTTTGCAAATCAAGCTAGAGTATCTCCTCTGTGCTGGGCTTATGAATGCACATCAGTTTTAATGCAGAAGAGAAGCAAATACTAGTAGTTGCTTTCTCATTTTCATTGCTGTGGTCATAGCAATTAAAACTGAAAAGAGAGAATATTTTTCATAGAATCATAGAATCAACCAGGTTGGAAGAGAACTCCAAGATCATCCAGTCCAACCTAGCACAAAGCCCTGTCTAATCAACTAGACCATGGCACTAAGTGCCCCAGCCAGGCTTTTCTTGGACACCTCCAGGGATGGTGACTCCATCACCTCCCTGGGCAGCCCTTTCCAATGTCAATCACTCTCTTTGTGAAGAACTTCCTCCTAACATTCACCCTATATCTCCCCTGGCACAACTTGAGACTGTGTCTACTTGTTCTGTTGCTGGCTGCCTGGGAAAAGAGACCAACCCCAACCTGGCTATAGCCTTCCTTAAGGTAGTTGTAGACAGCAACGAGGGCCCCCCCTGAGCCTCCTCTTCTCCAGGCTCAACAACCTAAGCTCCCTCAGCCTCTCCTCACAGGGCTGTGTTTCAGGCTTTCATCACCCTTCTCTGGACACATTCAACAGTTTCAGACAATTCATGCCCCTGTGAAAGTCTGCTCTTAAAATATACACATAGAGGAAGAGAGAGGCAGAGAGGAAAATAAGAAAATGGTATGTGTAAAATATCAACATTCTGCCTTTATATGTTTGGATGGAAAAAAAAGATGGACTCTCATCATAATCCCATTGTACAAGGGGAGTTGCAATATAAATGCTGGCTGACAAGTACAGGGCCAGCATTTATATTGCAGCTCTTCAAAACATACTCTTCTCTTGAAGGATGCCATTTGGGGGGAGGGGGTCACAAGGAATGTGCAAGAATTTTCCCATTCTTTTAGGATAAAAATATTCAATCCTTACTGAATTGTTTGAAAAGTTAGATACTAAATGTTTAAATACCTACTGTAAACTGCAGTTAGGTCCACTACAAAAATCTGAAATGATCACAATTTTTGAAAGACAGAAGTTGAGAGCAGAATAATAAATTTACAATAGCTGTACCCTTAAGAATCTGAATTTAATTTACTCTAAAATGTAGAAAAATTGGAAGAAGCTAAAGAGGCTGAAGATCTGATCAAATAAAAAGAGCAAATTTCTGAAAATTCTCAAGACCCTCTCAAATAAGGCTACTTGTTAAGGACTTAACAGATCTTAACAAGTGAAAACATTTAATAAGATAAACTTCATTTTATTTCTCATTACTTGACACCTGTAATAAAATATATCCTCTTAATACATCACAAATGTGGTTGGGCATCATTTATTGTCAGCTTACTAAGAGCTAAGGTAAAATTCAGCTTTTGAGCTGTTTTCATCTTTTACTCACAAGTGGCTGAAATCCACTTTATATCCCTTTCCATCAGAAGCTTCTCTGAAGAGCCTTGCAGTAGCTTTTCAATCAAACTAAATATTACTGTGCCTAAAGTTCAGCATGTTACTACTGCAGTCTGTACATGCCAAACCTTCAGCAGTTCATACATATGAACATGAACCTCTTTTAACTTTGGAACTGGACACTTACATGTAAATATTCTTTGGTATCTGAAATCTGGTTTATGTTATGAAAATCCCTGGAGATGTTCAAGACTGGATGGGGCACTTAGTGCCATGGTTTAGTTGATTGAATAGGGCTGGGTGCTAGGTTGGACTGGATGATCTTGGAGGTCTCTTCCAACCTGGTTGGTTCTATGATTTTATGAAAACACACAATATATGTCCTACATGTTTCACTGCCAGAATATGCATTAGGCAGAATCTTCTCTGCAAGGATTAGCTTCTGCACATTAAGATGGAAATTGCTGAATAGGTTTGGCAGATCTAATACATATGAGACACGATGCTTCTCAGGTGTTTGCAATAATGTCATATCTAATCTTGCAGAAGCACTGAAGCCAGCAGCATCTGCTCATGCAGGTTGTAATATCAACATCCAGACTGATAGGCAGTGTTTTTATGAGAGAGAACCTGCAGCTGATGGTTGCCATGAGATACTCTGACTGCTGTGATATTAAAGTACATGTATCTCCTCCTCTCAGTCCCTTCCAAGGGACGAGGAACTGTAGAACCAGCCACACCATGTCTACAATTCACAATTCAGAAACATTAGGACACAAGCTAGGTAAAATCTAAGCATCTTGAATAAAAGTCCACAAGGACAGAGGAAGATTTTTCCAATTAGTACCTTCTCATGAAGTGTTTGATGGAGCCCATCAAAATTCAGTGGCAGGTCACAGTGTGCGGAAATGTGCATTTACATGCTAATTAACAACAGAAAGTTCCACAATCAGAAATATCAAAGACACATTGGACTAATTTCTGAAGGGAAAATTTCTGATTCTACTTGATGTTTGCTAAAAAATCATGAAATGGCCACCAATTATAAAGTATTTCTGAGTGGCAGATAAAATCAGTTTGGTTGTAATTTTGAGCATGTCTAAACTCAAAACATGTCTTCAGGAGCAACTCGTGTTCCATAAAATGTAAGTTCATTTCTTTAAGAAAGACTTTCAAAACTGTCCAACCTGATTCTGCTCTGAAAAGAGAAATTAAGGCAGAGCTTCCATATATGTGTGCTATCTACCAGCTAGACCATCACATGTGGATATATTCTGAGTATAGTGACAGGCAGAGATAATCTCTTCTCTTTTTGAGTGACAAGATGTAAGACTCTTATCTCAAGAGGCAGGTGGCCTGTCTCCTGTTTTGATAGCTCATATAGCTCATGAGTGCTGGTGTTTTCCACCAGTTCTGAGGTGAGTTCATTCAGACTAAATGTTTTCTTTGTCCTTTTATCCTTTTCCTTCCACTCTTTATTAATATTTTAAAATAGCAAAATATTATGTTCACCACTTCAATTAGAGCCCATCTTATCTAGCATTTTGCTCAAGCAGTTTCTGTATCACTTGGAATCAGCTGTTATCATCCACTGGGCAACGGCACAAGCAGTCCCCAATAAGTACTTGTCAGGCAGACATTGAACTGTTTTCTTTATGCCAATGTGAAAAACTCACAGGATAAGCAATGTGTAATGACAACAGGAACTGGGTTTTGTGTTTAAATTCCCAGTTACAGCTGCATGGAGAGGCCCTTACAAAGCAGCAGTCCTTTGTGGTGCAAACCCATGTTTATGCAAATCCTGCCATGCCCACTACCCAGAACAGAGGGCTCTGAGCCAGCAACATGAGCACAGCAGTTGGAAAATGCTGTGAGAGGCTCACTGGTACTTTCCTGCCGGCTGGTGCTCTGGATTGCTTTAACTTAGTCTAAGCTCTCCCCAGAAAAACAACTCAGTGCTCCTGTGCTACTTAGTGTGGTAGGTTCCAAAATACCTAATGGTCATCCTCCCAAAGGCCAAAATCAGCCACTTGAAAGTGAGAAGATGAAAACCTTAGAATATTCTTTTGAAATTACAGGCCTTGATGGATGGAAACTGTTTGTAAGAGGAGAAGTCTCCCAAGCTCATTACTGTGTCACAGAGGTTGGATAGGCATGGAAATGCTAAGGGTGCAGGAGTGAAGGCCCCAGAATCAGAAAAAAAAAAAAGCAGTATTCCTTTGCATTGAAGTCACTTAAGGTACATTATTCCTTAGTAAGATCTGACATCCATGCCTAATGTTACACACATGCCTAGAACACTCTGCTAGTTCAGAGTTTAGCAAGCATTCATTGTGCCACAAAATAATTATTATCTCAAATAAAAGAAAGCAGAAAAAAATAAACATGACATTACCACCTTAATAAGCAAATTCAATATCATTTATACACATGGAGATACAGGACTAAGTCTGTCCATGACTCAGTTCTCCTTTCTGTTCATATCAGTCTTCATCTGTTAGTGTAAATCATGAGTAACACTACTTACATTTGACTTATAATTTCCTCTTCTGTAAGCATTACACCTTTTTGTCTATCCCCATTTCATCTATCTTAAGCAGCACAATGCTGGGTAAGCTTTTATGTTCATTTCTTTCATATCCTTCACCACTTGCATGAGAATAGCATCTTTAGTTTCATCTCAGGTAGCCTTCTGATCTCTAAGCAAAATCTATTGTAATTTCTTTTCTACAATTCATCAACTGCTTAATTAGTTTCAATTTACAGACTCTTCAGTTCTCTCTTCTGAATTTATCTTGAAAGTTTATGACAAATATTTTTGTCTTGGCATCTGTGGTAAACACATCCCTGCTGTATGCAAGTACTCAGACTATCATCTAAAAGATTCTGCACAATATCCATGCATGGCTTTTTCTGAAGCTCCCCCCTCCACACTGACTCTTCTGCGAATAGACACAAGCAGGAATACTAAGTGCATCCGTTCTCAGGAAGAGGTAAGTTAACAGAACACTAGCAATCATGACCATTCAGCTACACTAGAGCTGAAGCATTAAGAGGTTCATCTTTATTTTGCCTGTCAGTATATTCCTTCTATCATAACAGCAACTGCCTTACTCCTTTTATGAAGTGTGCACTCTGTATTTCACTCTTTTCATTACCTTTTGAATGCTCTACTCTGCCCTTTTATCTGTCTCATTACTGCGGTGCCTATGACAAGGGGCTGATGACATCTGAAACTGCATAGCAAAGCCTGACACATAAAGGTGCATTTGGAGGCAATTCACCACAGCAGGTGACTATCATAATGTGCCTGATTGAAAACTGGCATGGTGTCCAGGGCATGGCAGAGGTGGACTGTTCAGTGCGCGTCATACTGCATGTGTTAAGTACTGCTAAATGAAGGGAATATAACCAAAGCAAAGACAGCTACATGACTCGATGCTGCTGTGCTCATTCTCACCTCCAACACTCACTCTGAAAAGGCACATTATAAACCTGTCATCTCTGAGATGTTAAATACAGTGCTCTGTGTGCTTACCATTCACATTGGCTCCATGACAGCCAACTGACACACAGATGAGCAGCTCCTGACACTGCTCAGCACCTAAGGACAAGGACACACACACACACCAGTCAGTTTTCAGCCTTTCCAAAACAAGATCAGCAAGACATAAAGCTTTCTGTAGTGAGAACAGGCTGTGTTCAGGTGTTTTGTCCAGCTATCAGTAAATGATTTATAGATGCAATAAAGTTCACATATTTTTACAGCCTTTCAGAGCTGGGAATAAGACAGATAAAACGGCACTCAGAACAATTCATGACCCCCTTCTACAAAAAAAGCAGAACGATGCCAAACTGAAAGGTGTCACAGGCAGCAGTAACAGAATGATAACAGATTGCTGGAGTTAAATACAGAGAAAAAAAAGTAATATACGGGGAGGGGAAAGGATATTCCTGAGGGTAAATGATGTATTCTAAGTGATATGTTAGATTGATTATAACCTCCAGAGATGGGTAGGTGAAAGGAAGAGGAATAAGTGGTGAAAAGAGAACTATAAGCAGTAGGAAAAAACATTTTAGCATCTGTTTTGAATAATGGTTTGTGAAAGAGCCATTACACATACAAGAGAGACAGGAAAATACTTAAACTGTTTCATTGCTGATTTTCTATTATTTTTGTTTTAAAATCATGTTTGACAAGAGAGAATATTATATTACTGCACTTTTCAGTTCTTTACAAAATTACATCAATTTATATATGTAAAATACATACATAGTATATATACAAAATACATACATAGCATGTAGAGAGCTTTGTCACCATGAACAGGATGCTATGCACATGCTACTGCTCTTAAAGACTTTTAATACTCTGCTGCTTGCAAAAGGCTACATTTCTTCCAAGCACATGATAGAAAAGTAACTATGCTTCTCTTAATTATCTGCTCCTACAGAATAAGGTAAATGAAAACTTAACTATGAAAACTATCTCCTTCATCCCTGAACAGGAAGTACAGCTGAATAGCCCTGTTAAGTCTTGTTTTTCAGACAGATCAGGTTATTTCTGGTGTATGACGCTGGCTATACACCAACTCAGTTTTTCCTAATGGGTTTCATCAGTTTTCTAAAGGACTGTAATGCTGCCACTTGAGTAGGTTAAAGTAGATGTTTAGATTTTCTGGCAACAGCTCACAGACCTTCACTAATCTCTTTTTCCCAGAATCTTTTGCTATATCCGTATTTCTAAACATTATTTTCCTTTGTGGCCTAACATTAGTATAATGCACAGTACTAATTTCAAACTTCATAGCTATGCAGCGACATGAGTGGTCTCAAAGTCAGGGTCACAGGATAACACTTAACTTTGAGTACTTCAGATATGGAAGTGTTGAGCGTTCCAGCCCCCTGTGAACGTCCGTACATCCTGTATTATAGCATCCAAGTATCTTTACAGACACAGCTGTAAAGCAAGATTTTGAGGTGAAACCTCCCATCCTGCACCTCGTGTGCCAGTCAAACATCAGTCAGCGAACGCACACAAAATATGGACACACCAGTTCCATTTGAAACTCCCCCAGAGGAAACTGCATCTGCTCCCACCCATGCTGCAGTTCTAAGCTGTTTGATGAATAAGTAGTGAAAAGTTCATCTTTTCATCTAGGCACTACACTTTCCAAAGTATAAAAACTGGTGATGATGAAATGTTGCACTAAATACAAATTCTGTTTGATACAAAAAATGCCTTGTCCCCTTGAGAAAAAATGTAATGCCATGACCATAAATCTGCAGCTGGAGCTAAGTGAAAATCAGCAACTTCGGATCAGGGAACTGCACAGAGGTGGAGGTGAGATAGATCATCTTATAATTTAAAGGCAATGGCTGCAAAGTGCTTAACTCAGATGGGGAGGATTATTTACAGTAAGTGCAGAGAATAACCTAGTGATATGTGAGGCTCTGCAGTTACATAAAGGAGAGAGATTACCCTTTGATTCAAATATCTGTGCACTCTCATAGCCCTCGTTACAGATGTTGATCAACCAAGCCTCCTGCATTGCTGCCAGATGAAAAGAGATGAGAGTGATATTCTCTCTCCTGCTTAGCAACTTATCTGTGGGAGCTGTGGAATTATGTGAATGATGGGACACAGAGCCACACAAAAAACATAAGCTGTAGTGATCAGTGTTCCTTGGCAACTTTCCCTTGGAGGAGAAGCACAGTGAGTTTTACCATACCAAACCACAATGACTGTAGAGAATTCTCCATTCTGAAATAATGAACTTCTCATGTAACTGCCAACACACCGATGGACTTTTCACTTGCTCCATTATGCTTATTCTGTTCACAGATCATTATTATTAGTCAAATGCTCCAATAGAACACTCTCCTATCACAAGTGTAGCTGAAAGGCCAAGTGCAGCAATCTTTGCAACAAGATCTCCATCAGCTCACTCTTCTTATTGTTCAGAAACTTTGGAATGCTCTCTAGAGTCCCTACTTGATTGCAGATACTCCTCATACAAAGAAAGAAGCAGCTATTGAATTCTCAGTATGAAGATGGAGAGCTACTGATTTCTTTTTTAAAGGAGCTGCAGCTGCAGAGAAAATTGTCATCGATAAAATGATATATGATCATTTATGCAGCAGAAATAACTAATAGAGCTGAGACTGCACAAAAGTGCAATGTTCATCTCACACAAAACATTTTTCAACGAGACTACATGCAAATCAGGTTTTGTGCTGTTGAAGATTCTGATTAAAGTTTTAATTTAGGGTTTTAATTGAACTTTTTATTGGATTTTTCACAATAATTCTGCCTCATTTATATGAATAATTAACTGCTGTAAAATAAGTTGGCAAAATAAATGAAAAAGAAAAAATTCTAGAGTGATTTTCTTTTTTTTTTTTTTTTCTAATTCTGGTAAAATTTCTGCAGCACACAAATTCTGAGCATCCTATGCCTGGTTGTTCCATACAGATGATCTTAGCAAGTCTATACGCAATGACAGAGTTTAAACAATGTACAGGTGCAAATGGTGCAAACTAATTATGAATTGCTATTTTTCAAGAGACATACAGATACATGCATAAAATAATGCAGTCATAAATAAGGCTGTTGTCCTGCAGAGGAGCTGGCTTGGAGATTAAGGCATTTATGTTATACACAATAGAATATCATTTTAACCTTCATTATTTTGGCCATAAGAACAAAGAAAATAAGAACATATTAGCATCAATACTGTTGAATTTAGAACTGGTATTTCGGTGGCTTACGAATTAATATCTGCCAGCTGAGTTCAATGAGGCAGTAGCTTTATAGTGCTAAACATCAGGGTGATGCAGTACTAGAAGTTCCAACAAGGTAAAGGAAGATAAAGCTCACTGGACGTGAGCATCTATAAATGAAATCTAGGAGAGCAGCTCAACGATGTTACTCATCAATTAAATGAAACCACTCGATTTTAAGCATTTAAAGTTAAATCAAAACATTATCTGGATAGATGAAAATAAGACTAAAACGAATGGCAAACATATCAGGCTAAAAGGGAGAGGAAAAATCCTCTATTTTGTACATGATGAAGTGTAATATGGCAGCATCTCGTATTCAAAGAACACATTACATAGAGGATTAATAAACTATTAGTAGCTGATAATAGGTCATGCAAAGTTTGACTGCTAAGGATTTTTAAGGATTATAAATAGACAACCAGAGGATGCTGAAGATGGCCCATGCTCGTCAGCGATTTGTCAGACCTTATGATCTATAACAATCAATCCTCTGTCATTTATTATCTAGAGGGAAATCGTGTCCCTGTGGAATAGATTAAGAAAGAGGGATTGTAAAATAGAGACTGCTGGAACCAAAGTGCTTGCTATGGCATAATGCCACATTATTGTAAAATCCTTAAGTATACAGAGATACACAGGCTTGCAGGAACATCTGGAATGATCTTCTGACATAAATGAAGCTCATTTGACACTTCCACTACTATCAGTAGCTACAGGGGACCTATTCAAAATCCTATAATGACTGAACTGAAGAGGCATCAATCTGACTGCAAGTGTGCCATGTTAATAACAAATGAGAGCTTTGCTTTTAGAGTCCCTCGGCTGAACTGAGATTGCGATGTCAGTGCCGCTTTATACTAGACCTTAGAAAGAAAAATGGCAGCACTGCAGCATGGAATCAAGCCTCAGACTTCCTTTTGTTTTATTCTTTAAGAATAAAGTGGCTCCAAGTTAACTGTCTACCTAGAAATACTGAATTCATTTACAGTAGTAAAATTCCAGAAACGTCCATCAGCTTCAGTGAACCAATTCCATTTTTATGCTGGCATAATTTATGTGAAGTTATGAATTGCTAACTTTAAAATTCCAAGTTTGAGGAATTTAATGTTTCCTTAACACACTCTCTCTCTCTCTCCATATATATATATATATATTACTCCCTCCTGTATACAGCATTTTCACAGTTTTGAGTGGCAAGAAACCTGTTAATTACGTTGTCTGGAATTCCTACTGCTGTATACCCTTTTTGTGTTAAGAAAGATATTCATCTGTTTGTTCATGACTTCTTTACACTAACAAAATTAAAATACAACCCATAAATTGCAAAATTAAATTCTTAGAAGAAAGGAATGGAAAGCATTATGGAGCACTGAGTGAAAGACATACCAGAATGTGAGGGAGAATTGATGGCTTTAATGCTGTAACTGCTGTAAGTTGTAAAATGTCTTTGGTTTCCAAAAAACTCAGTTTCCTATGAGGAGGTACACACTGTACAACTTAGCTCTGTGGTTCACCAACTCTAAAAATAATCTACTATTTGAAGGCAGTCATTTGTTCCACAATGGAAAGTTTGGTTGTCTTGGGCCATGGAGGCAGACTTGGAGCTAATTGTTCAAACCCATCATTTAACTGTCTTGTCAGAAACAAATTCTCTTTGGGCTCTTTTGCCCTTCAAGGGAGAAAGCTACTTCTACTTGCTGCTGCTTTTGTTGTAACCCCTCGCTACTAAGAAGCCTAAGAAGATTTCCAGCAAACACAACTACCATAATCATTCTCTTGAAGCTCCACCAGTGCTGTCAACAGGGGCAGGCACAGAACTAAAACAAGAGGGAAAAAGTATCCCAAAGCAGAAGAAAGTTTTTCTTTTTCATTAAGTGTTTTAAGCCCCATGGGTAACTTTGTGGAATCACTGCAGTAAGTTGTGAATGATGTATGAAATGAGAAATCCCTGCCCAGCCAGCTGAAAAAGACTTTACAGACAGTGCTTTGCAATCGTTGATATGGTCTGATGTTTGATGTACTATTTAGCCAAGTTAGAATCACAAAAGCCTGAGAACCACTGAGAGAGCAGACTTTTTACAGATGGGAAAGGAGTCATTTTCAGTACTAAGTGTAGAAGCAGTCAATGGGGACAGTACATAAGTGCCACATTTAATCTGCACTTCTATAGAACAAAATTGACAAGTAATAGATGTTTAATCTAGGACTGGAAAAATATTTGCATAATTTCAGCTACACTACTTAAAATTAATAATCATGGAAGAGTTTAAGTTCCATTTCATGTTTATAATCTGATTATGTTTATTTTGTCTTTGTACACAAATGTGTTCTTTGAAATATAACAAAGTGGAAACAGTAATTTAGGAATAAGAATTCAGTCTTTGCAAGGGAGAGTATGTATTTGCTGTATTTGCTTAGTCTTTTATTCATATAAGTGCTGTTAGGTAAGCACACAACTGACATTTTCACTTAGAGACTCTTAATTTAAAACATATTTCAAGCATTTCATGTTTTTCTCACTAAACTCTTTCAGAAGTTCCAAGGATCAGAAACTTGTTAGATAAATCTTAGCCCTTTCAAGCAAATATGCCCTTTAAAATTTTAACTTTGACTGAAAATGTAAGAAAAGTGATTTTCTTGAAAAACTGCAATTCAACAAAAACACTAACAAAAGACTTTTGACAGAATTAGCCTTACTATGCAGCATTTCAAGTGCCTCTATTTTTGTCTGAATTCATCCTAAATAGAAACTGCTTGCCAGCAAGCAAACGTTTTTTGACTTAGGAGCCTTTTGTTGCTCAAACCAAAGATGCAGTCCTCAGACCTCTCTGTGAAATACAAAGGGCCAAGTGCAAGCTTTTTCCTATTTAAAGAACAGTTTGCCAGTGGTTCAAATATGGCAAGATTCTTTCTTGTAAATAACTATTCAAAACCCTAGTCCTAAAACATCTAAGTTAACCTAATGATATTTAATGATATCAGAAAGGCTTTAGCTGACTTTAAGGCTGATGTTAAAAGCAATTTGTGTATGAACAGTTAAGAACTAATAATTAGACCCTAGTAATTATCTTGCATCCTTCGTATTGAAGAGTTAGTAGAAAAGAACAGATGTTCCATTGTTTGGGTTCTTTTATACCTAACAGAAATTAAGCAGAAAAAGTAATTCTAAAACTATAAAAAGCCCCAGTACTATATTCACAGAAACAGTGTAATTATTTCAGCTCCTCAAACAGTAAGCAAACTTCTACACATGCATTCTGGTACTGGTCAAGATCGCCATAATACACTAGAAGTGCTCGGTCCTAGCAGTTGCTCCCTTGACTAGACTATTTGCAGGGTGAGGTCTTACACTAATTTGGTAGCTTTGCTATCAGCTTTACTCTGGTCACAAGTTCAGTCGGTGTGTGCAAAGTCAAAATTAGTAACTGAAGGCTCATGGTTTATTCTCTAAGACACACAACAAATCAATTCAAGAGAGATGTTGAGGTGCTGGAACATGTCCAGAGAAGGGCAACAAAGCTGGTGAGAGGCCTGGAACACAAACCCTATGAGGAGAGGCTGAGGGAGCTGGAGGTGTGAAGCCTGGAGAAGAGGAGGCTCAGGACAGAGGGAGCTGGAGGTGTGAAGCCTGGAGAAGAGAAGGCTCAGGACAGACCTCATTGCTGTCTACAACTACCTGAAGGGAGGTTGTAGCCAGGTAGGGCTTGGTCTCTTCTCCCAAGCAACCAGCAATAGAACAAGGGGATACAGTCTCATGTTGTGCCAGGGGAGGAAGCTTTTGCCAGAGAGAGTGATTGGCCATTGGAATGGCTGCCCAGGGAGGTGGTGGAGTCACTGTCCCTGGGAGTGTTCAAAAAAAGCCAGGATGAGGCATTTAGTGCCATGGTCTAGATGACTGGATGATAGGTTGGGCTGGATGATCTTGGAGGTCTTTTCCAACCTGGTTGATTCTATGATTCTAAATGAATTGACCTTCCATTTATTGTCTCTGTGACAGATAAAATAATTTCCATCCAAAAATTCTGTGTCTTCAGAATAGTTTTTAATTGTTAATAAAGATAGTATTAGTATATATATATATTTTATTAAATAGAGCATAGAGATTCTTTTCTTGTGAAATATGGGCTCTGTGTAGGATCCACTTAATAAAGATAGTATTAGTGTGTGTATATATATATATATACACAATTAAATAGAACATAGAGACTTTTTTTTCCCCAGGAAATATGGGCTCTGTGTAGGATCCACTTAATAAAGAGATCTCTAATTTCCACTGGAAGATATTAAATAATATCCAGGCTATTCAGATCAGCTACTTATTACAATTTTCTTAAGCAGGTCATAAGTGAGATGAACTGAAAGGGCACCTTGTGTTAAATCACTACATATAAACTTCCCCCCAAAAATCTGTTATTTTCGGTTGTTATTACTGTTGTGGAATTATTTCCTGTTCTCCCTTAATCTTCTACAGACTGCAGGGCAATGGTCTTTCAAATAACTGTAGTCACATGTTAAAAAAACAGAGCTGCCCAATGTTACAAGAACTCACTGGAGTTACATAAATACAGCTTCAGGAGCTTTACTTTCACAACGTCAACGTCCTCCAAAATGCTTAGAAATAATAATTAATGTTTAACACACATTTTGGTTGTCTGGTACTTGGTGAAATGAAGCTATATTCCAAATAACAGCATATTACATCAAGGTGACCAAAATACTCAGTAAGGACTCCATAGGAAAGTCCACTGCTGTCCATGTGGTTTAAACCTGAGTGTCACTTAGTCAAAATGTCATCTGTACAATCAGATTGCCTCTGGATCTGGATTAGCAGCTGATTCATTCATTGTAATTTCTATAACTGCCAGAAGCAGTTCATGATCTTTGTTGTCCAAATACATTTTGTCAGAGCAAGTTTCAGGAAACAGCTAATATTTTATCTTCTCTTTGATGAGGCTTTACTTGCATGTTAATGTACCTGATTTTAACCTGTAATTTTTTTTCTCTAGTATCAATTAGCTAATAAAAGGCACCATATTTCAGAGGTATATTTGGGAATGTATTTCATTCTTCATTCCTTTCAAAATTCTTCCAAGTCAAAGCCTCTTGCAACTAAAAGGAGTCCTCTGGATCTCTGCATAAAGCTTCTTTTAGGCAATTCTGAGCAAAATTATGAGGGGTATACATGTCATGTAAAGAAACTACTACTAAGATAGCATAGAATAAGGGAATCTCAGACTGTTTGGGGAGCATTCAGGAACAGGTTGAGCATCAAGTTCCGGGTGGTGAGCAATTGCATTCTACATTGCTCACATTATGCATTCTCTTATTACCATTATTGTTACTGTTTCTCTTCTCCTTTAAAACTGCCCTTATCTCATCCCATGAGGTTTTACCTTTTTTCTTCCACATTCCACTGCTGGGAGATGAGAGCAAGTGGTTACATGGTGCTTAGTTGAAGGCAGGGCTTAAAGCATGACACAATTAAAAGCACTCTGCATTTATGCCATGTCTTTGTTACAAGCTCAGAATTACTAAACAATGCTTTAAATCCGTGCTGTGCTGGTAGTGCGGATATTAGATCCAGACTGAATTTGCTTTCTGCTGCACAGAGCATTTCCAGCCATTCAGCAAGAGAACACGCTCTATGCAGCCATGAACTGATTTGGCCCAGAGCTGCTGTGCTGGGAGAATGTGAATGCTTTCTGTTGGTGAGAATCAGAATTACTTTAGGATGGAAAAATAAATTAGATACCATTCTCTGAGACTCCAGCTAGGCAAGATGGAATGAGATGACCTCTGTTCAGTATTTTAGCTTTCTACAATGCTCATAATTGTTAGAAAATGAGACGAAAAATACATACAACATTTTTACCTTCCTAGCTCACTCAAAGCAGAGAATCTCAGGTCCAGGTTTGACAAAAGAAATTAAATCTGCTGGCACTTGTTTCTAAGGCCACGGTTCTGAAAATGCAGGGTCTGATTAGCAGCATGAGTTCAGTTTGAATATCACTCTTGGTTCATTTCTCAGTAGTGCAAGTTTATGAGCTACTCAGAATTCAACTGAACAAGGACAATGATCCCAAGCTAACAATTACTTTTCAAAAAAATCAAGTAACTATAAGGAGTTTTTTCTTCTGATTGTTGAAAGCTTAGGCATCTTGCAAAAGATATGGACATACACACACACACATATAGACAAATGTGCTGTGAAAAGAGCTAAGCAATTGAGAAGTGCTTGCAAGAGAAACTAGAGACCTTCCCACCCAAAACTCAGGTAAGTTTTAACACCTGGCAATAGGACCTGAACAGTAGTGCTGCAAGATGACTGTACAGAATTCAACTTCCTGATAGAGTCTGTTCATGAAGTTTTGAAGCTCTTCCATCTCACAAGCAGTGGCAGAACCTTCAAGTACAACACAAGACACGATATTGTCTAATCCTGGCCATCAGTTCACACCAACAGCTGCTTTTACAGAGAATCAGGCCAGATGCAGGCAGCAGTACGCATTGCAACCATACAGCCACCATTTGGTGGGGAAGGACATGGGTAACATTCCTTGATCTGAGTGCAGTCACATGCAAGTATGACTCAAGACAAAATACTTCTGTTGCTCTCTATGAAACAGCTCTATTTTGCTCCAATCATTATCTGAAACCAATCCCGTTGTTTCCAAGAACACAACCAGCACATGCAGTTTTACTTTAGAACCATCACGTCACACACACACCCTGAAAATAAAAGGATTTATTGCTTAACTTGAAAGCAAGTACTAGAACTGGAAAATATCACTTAGTCAAAATACTTTTTTCCCAGCAATTTAAGATAATCTGCTGTTGTTCAGAGAGTGTAAAACCAAAACACAAATTATCTCTGCTGAGAGGAGCTGGTAAAGTTAGACATGCTCAATTGTCTGTAGCTCAAGAAATAGAAGTGCAGGCAACAGAAAAAGCGAGACAAACAGATACACTGGCTTCTGAAGAAGGGCAAGCAATCAATGCTTTATGCTATATTTCTAATTCTTCAGTCCTTTCCAAGAAACTGCTATCCAAATACTCTTATTTATCTTACTTAGGAACAAGCTATACTTCTTACTGCATAAATCATCTTAGTGAAACTGGGAAAGTGCTCTGGTGCATTTCAGTACTGTCATCCATCTGCACAATCTAGTTCTGAAGCAGAAACTTTTCAAAGCACTGTACAGAAGACATCCTTGAAACAATTCCAGGGAGAATATACACCTGATATCTGCACATCAAAGGATTATGATTGTTACTGAACTCTAGGCACGGTATGTTCCTATCCTGGAACGCATTATGAAAATAAATTAGGGGGTTGGAGCTGGATGATCCTTGAGGTCCCTTCCAAACTAAACCATTCTATGATTCTATAAAATCCTACATCTAAATAATACCAAAAAAAACCCTTTATCATTCCAGGAAACACTGAATCTTGAAATTGTTTTCAAAAGATATCTGAAGTTTGCCAGGATCTAGAAGAAAGGAATTTGCTCAGTCAGCCCTCAGTTGTTCTCTCTAATTTTCTAAGGTCTCTTCCAACCTGGTTGATTCTGATTCTATGAATTTGCTATTGGTGACACATGGAGAACTGGTATGTTCCTGTATGATCTGTAACAGCTTCTGTGCCATCATTGCATGATCTCAAAGTAGCTGTGAGACAGGATGGGAAGCATCTGAACAGATGGAGAAACTTTGGAGACAAATAGCCAGACAAAGCCATACCTGAACAGCACATGCTAACACAGGATTTGTATCCTACAATTTGTACCTTTAATTTTGATTTTTTTTTTTTTTTTATGCTATATTGACTTAGTTTTTTGAACAGACAGTAAAGATTAACTCAGAAAGCATCAGAACCACAGGGGTAAAATATGTGCTTTGCTATGCCACTGAGAATATAGAGACAAAAGTCATCCTTGGGAATGATTGTCATCAAGCTCCATTGTCCCTTATATGAGGGCGATATCTAATATGAGTATGAATCTCTTTTCAGACAGAAAGAATTCAATGCAACACAATAACTCTGGGTCTTCCTCCAGCCTAACTTCCAGCCCTGTTCCCCAGCCTGCTTTGTAAGAAAATGCAGATGAGAGAACCCCTGTGGCTTTCAGATGGTTATATTTTTTTCCTACTGTATTGCTGCCATAAATTTCAGAGCCTGTGTTGCTCTTGTAGCATCACAGGCAGAGAATTCTTGGTATGGTTCTGGAAGTTTTGCTTGGCATACTCTACTTTTTTAGGCAGAGTAACTCTTTCAGTCCTTAGAAAATTAATTACAGTAAAAATGCCATGCTTGAATGTGTCGTGTGTCCATTTTGAAGACTTAATTATAAGAGGGAATTAAGCTTTGATTAAGTTTGCCTTCTGAGAACAGTAGCTGTCATTTTCCTTTGTCTTAAAATAAGAGATTCTTCCTGGCTCAGCCTACAAAAATGCCACCATATTATTTATTCCTGACAACAGTCTAGAAGTCAGCCTTGTCTGAAAACAAAAGCTGCAGGTACATGGTCATTTTCTGCATTCTGCATCCACACAGAGTCATGACATTACCTTCTTCCTTCAAAAACTAGAAGAAAAGATCAATGCTGGGCAGCAACAACAAAACATTTAGAATCACATAGTTTAGATCAATTTATCGAGGGAAGACAATGTTTGAAAGGAAATAATTTCTTGTGTTAGCCCATATGCTGCAAATTTCTATGGTTTTCTTGTGCTGTAAGGTTTGATGACAGTGCACGTAAGTTGCAGATATTCTTGTAAACAGATACAGAAAAAATAAGAAAACTGAGTTAATTAAAACTAAATCAGGAAATTTTAGAATCAGAACTCTGAAAACCAAGGCACTACTACCCAAACTAACCCTTGCTAGACTGGGGGACAGGGGCAAACTGCAAGGAGTAATTCCAGCTGATACAACTCCTAATTCACATGTTGAGAAGACCCCTTGGAAACATCACATGGGTTGAAGTAGAGAAAACTTAAGAACTCTACAGGTAGCCTGCTTCATCTATTTGATATAATCCAACAAGAGCAAAGCAGATGTAGAGCGGCAGGCAGTATGCTCTCAAGCACTCAGATCTTTTCAGTGTGCTCAACACTCAGCACCCAGTAACCAGAATTAATGTGCAATAGGAATAGAAGCTTGGTTTGCATGGGGACTCAGAACTACTTAACAGGAGCAATACCCACAGAAAAGGACCACTTTCACATAACACACACACCAATCATTCTTATGGACAGATTGCTATCACTTGAGGGTAGACACTAACTTTAATCTGGAAACGAGGTGCTACTTCTCCTTACAAAATCTTAACCTACAATCTCTCCTGTGTTAAACTAGATAGCTCCATAGTTTGCCAGAGGGAATGCAACACTTGACACAAAGCATGAAAAGTGGTTTTATTTATATTATTACAGTAATGAAAGGGTCCTAGTGCTGTATCTACAGAATGAAATCAAGGCTGCACTTAGAATCATAGAATGGTTTAGGTTGGAAGGGACCTCAAGGATCATCCAGCTCCAATCCCCTGCCATAGGCAGGGACACCTCCCACTAGAGCAGGTTGCTCAAGGCCTCATCCAGCCTGGCTTTAAACGCCTCCAGGGAGGAAGCATCCACAACCTCCCTGGGCAACCTGTGCCAGTGTCTTACCACCCTCACTGTAAAGAACTTCCTCCTAACATCCAGTCTAAATCTCCCCTCTTCCAGCTTAAACCCATTCCCCCTCATCCTGACATTACCAGACCTTGTCAATAGTCCCTCCCCAGCTTTCCTGTAGGCTCCCTTCAGATACTGGAAAGCCACTCTAAGGTCTCCTCGAAGCCTTCTCCTCTCCAGGCTGCAGAGCCCCAACTCTCTCAGCCTGTCCTCATAGCAGAGCTGCTGCAGCCCTCTGAGCATCTTCGTGGCTCTCCTCTGGACCCGCTCCAGCAGTTCCATGTCCTTCTTGTGTTGGGGGCTCCAGAACTGCACACAGTACTCCAGGTGGGGTCTGAGGAGAGCAGAGTAAAGGGGGAGAATCCCCTCCCTTGCCCTGCTGGCCACACTTCTCTTGATGCAGCCCAGCACAGGGTTGCTGTCTGGGCTGCATGTGCACACTGCTGGCTCATGCTGAGCTTCTCGTCAACCCAGACCCCCAGGTCCTTTTCCTCAGGGAACTTTTACAGTCCTGTACTGTTGTGCTAGTTTGAGCCTAGCTAGAATGTTTTGGTGAGAAGATCACAGGCTGTGAAACACAATCAGTGCTGATGTCTACTTCACTCATAAGCTTGCTGATACGTATAAGAACAAGAATCCAAACATAGATAAGGGAGTCATACTTTCTTCTTCTTGGGGCATTGCCAGAGCTGCACTTCTCTCTAGCCTCTCTGTCATCTGTCTAATTAATCCACTTTGCTTCCTAACCCCCTGGCCAAACCTTCATTCTTCCTTGGGACTGGGGTAAGGTAGAGAGGGGTGGGAGAAGTTGGAAGGGCAGTTGGGAGCCCTTCCTGGGGCTTGAATTATCACAAAGGGCTGTTGTGTTTCTGTATTACCTTTTACCTTGTATATTTCTGTCTATAACTGTATATACTGTAAATATCTGCTTGTATATTGTGCTAAGCTGTAAATATAAAAGCTTCAATTTCCAGATCCAGCTGAGTCTAGTCTGGGTGATTTCCAAAGTGTGGGGGGTGGGGAACACCCAAACCACCATAACTGTTTCAGACAACAGTTGCCTGAGAGAAAAGGGAGGAAATTAAGACAAAAAAAAAGCAAACATTTGTTATTTTACAATAGTAGCAAAGGTAAGGCATTTGGTGGTTTCATGTTGCCTAAACACAGTCAAAGCAACTGAAATGCCATGATTAAGAGTACAGAAGATTTAAGTTTTTGGTATATTCAAGAGGAAGATATTACAGCTATGATTCAGAAAGCCTTAGGCAAAAGCATGGCTCCTTGATGCCTCATTAAATATCAGAAGTTAGGTGGGATAGAGCAAAGCCAGAGAGGTTAGAAGACTTGCTCAGGGTCAGGAGGAGTGATTTAAAGTACTGAATCCACAACTGGGAGTCTCAGATATCTCCATTCATCATTAGTGAAAGTGAATTTGAAATGTCCTTGCCTAAATGAAGCCACAGAGAGCTTGGTAAAACCTGAACATGCTGAGACTTGCAAGCACACAGCCCCTTTCTGAAAAACTCCCACAGGGAGCAATTGCAATAAAACATTGCTAGTGCTATCTAATTGCCCCCAGGAAAATGTAGAGAGTCTCAGAGCATAGAGTTTCTATTCATTTGTTTGCTAGTTTGGTTTATTGCCAGGTAAGGAACCCTGCAGCTCAGCTACACCACAGAGAGGTTACTTTCCAAGGAGGAAGGTCATGCTCTCAGAAAGGGTGCAAGTATCCGTTTGTACTCTGTTTTTCTGCCTCTGTTTTTTCCACCCAAAGAAAACTCCATGGACAGCAAGGAAAATGTGAGATACCACTGCTCACTGTTATGGCAATTAATACTCTGTTATGAATTATGAATATTTATTTCTGTATGAGTGTTAATTTTATTAATAATATTCAAAAATTCAGTAAAAATTCCCCAAGATTCTTCAGATTTTTGGTCGACAGGAAATAGTTGCACAGAGGGTATTTATAAACACAGAATTAAACAGTTTAAACAATCAGAACATGGAAAACAGGAATAAAAAAAAAATCTAACTATGCTTATGGAGCCTTAGCATTAACTCCAGTACATGTACTCACAGTGCTTTAGTCCCTAAGTAAGTTTCCTGCACAAAGACTCTTCCAAAACTCGTGATAATGATCCCGAGGTAAAACACAAAATATTCCAGGCAGAGGGAAGGAGAGGAGAAGAGCTGAGATGTTACTGCTGAGCTAGTGCAAGCTGCACACACGTGGACGCTGTGATTCCCAGTTAAGGAGCTGTGAGTGGGGTGCTGCTCCCAGTGGAGGGTCAGTGCAGAAAGGTGCTGGTTTCTAAATTACCCCCCATTAAATACATCCTTGCACTAGCGTCACTGCTCTGGCCAATGAATTCAAAGCTTTGTGCCTTGTGTGCCACGCAGGCACATTGAGAGGCAGCACAAGGCACCTGACACATGGTCCTGAGCCTCTAGCCCTCTAGGCTTTGTCGGGGTCAAACCCTTATTGTTTGCTCATCTAACTCCACTCCTTGACCCACAACTGGAGGAGGAGAGCAAGGATTAAATCTGCCTGGCAGGATTTATGCCCTACCAGGACAGTCACCCAAAGCATGCAGTATTTGAGGTACTTGGAGTAGACAAATGAAATCTGAAAGAATGAGTACACACCTTCTAACTGATATCTGTATTAATCATTTACATTTCTCCTGCATTACATTTTCTTGTAGTAGCCATGGGGAAATTAATTCTGCAATTGCACAGAGAGTGTGGAAACATAGAAGGAAGTAATAAGAAAGAACTAAAGCACTAATAAGTATCAAGATCTGTTATTTAACACATCAGTATGTAGCCTATCTAAATACTAAATATTTTCTTCAGTGTCTAGCCTATTTTGTTTCTAATGTTCTGAAGATGTGGACAAGTTCACATATTGAATCTGTACTGAAACTATGAGACACTGTCTCATTGAAGTGCACAGGTCCACTGAAATATGTATTAATAAGAATACTTAAGTTCACCCCAGGTTTCTAGAAGTCACTAAAAAGAGCACACTTCAGCTGAAGCCAGTAATGCAACATATAAAACAATTTCACTTATAAAACAAGTCTTTAGTACTTCAGAGAAAGGTGACAGACAGTTCTTATCAATCTTTCTACACTCCACAGGTATTTGCTTGTCACCAAAGTAAGGAATTGCTAGATGAAGGTCAGCATTGCATCTGAACTCATCCAGCAACTGGAAGTGATCTGTAATACTTCCAGCAAAACATTTAATATTCTAGTCAAAGAGAGGAAATTCTTACAGTACAGAAAAACCATGACAGAAATGGCTTTGATATATTTATATTTAACAACCCCAAATAAAAATTTCCACATAAAGTACAATAAATCATTTCCAATTCTATTCATACACTTCCCAGAGCAGTCTACAATAACACAGGGATGCAGGATGTGCCAGATCAGAGCAGATGATTGCTCTATCAGGTCCAACATCCAGCCTGCATTTCAATGATAGGAGAAAGTATGCCTTGATGTAGTTCATATTATAATTTTTCAAGGTTATTGAGTACTTCTGGACCCTTCTGCATGTGAAGTGCTGTGTAAACACTGATAAATATTTTTCTACGTTTATTATTATTATATATTATATTATATATTTATATTATTCTATCTATTTGGGGCTGTTCAGTGTGGAGAAGAGGAGGGTCCCAGATGACCTTCTTGTGGCCTTCCAGTATCTGAAGGGGGCTTGTGAAACAGCTGAGGGACTTTTTAGGATATCAGGTAGTGACAGGACTAGGGGGAATGAAGCAAAGCTGCAGATGGGGAGGTTCACACTGGATGTGAAGAGGAAGTTCTTTGGCATGAGAGTGGTGAGACCCTGGAATGGGTTGCCTAGGGAGGTGGACAAGGCTCCATCCCTGGAGGTCGCAGGATCACAGAATCATAGGATGTTAGGGGTTGAAAGGGACCCAAGATCGTCGAGTCCAACCCCCCTGCCAGAGCAGGACAATACTACCTAACACAGAGGACAGAGGTGTTTAAGGCCAGGCTGGATGAGACTCTGGCCAGCCTGATCTAGGGTAGGGCATCCCTGCCCATGGCAGGGGAGTTGGAACTGGATGATCCTTGTGGTCCCTTCCAACCCTGACTGATTCTACGATTTTATAAATATATGTATATATGCCAGTTGTAATTTAGTATGGAAGGGAGATAGGTGATTGAGTGGAGTTAAAACTCTTGATGCTCAGGAGTGAATATTTTTAAACATGTTTTTAGCAAATAAACCAAGTGGGAGAGCCATGAAATCATCAAATCATTCTAAACAACAATATATTCAGAAATATATTATTCCTCAACTCAGGCTTTGAGGCAAACTGATTTGAATACAGAGAGTAAAGCTCATTTGCTTTTTAAAGATAAATAAATAAGCAGGAAATTTAAAATAACCTCAACAATATCAGTGCTTACTTGGTCTACTTAGGTAATTTTAATCTTGCTTTGATTTGTGCACATTTTCAAGAAACATTTGGGTTTCTCAACACACTGCAGCACATATAGCATATACACAGTTCAAATTCTCCACACCAAAATCAGCTCTGAGCCCAAGGGCATAGCCTATGTGGTGGAAAGAGCTGTGAAATACACACCAGTTATACCTCACTTCTGCTTTTGGCCTGATGGTTGTAAATCTATACTAAATACCTTAAAGGAAACATGTTTAAAAATGTCAGATGGAGCTTGTAGGGGGAATATTTCTAAACCCTGGGCAGGCTTCAGAAACATTTATTCAATGGAACATGAAAGTAAGTATAGTGGTTCAGCTGCTTAATCCAGTTATTCTAGCATGCTGTCAACAGAAGCCATCACTACATGCCCCAGAAGAAGTTGAAAGAAACCCTCCTGTGTCAAAAATATGATTAGAGTTTTAGTATCCCTAATAAACAGGGATATGTAAAAAAAGACTTACCTCAGCTTTTATGTTTTTACTTTGAATTTTTCAGCTTGCAGATAGCCAGAGGCTGCCAAACTCTCAAAAGTCCAACACAGATAATGGTCCTGTGATCTCTGCTCTTTCACTTATGTTTTTGGGAGCCATGGGCAAGTTTCTTATTCTGTGGCTTTTTTTTTCCATTGTCCATTAAATCAGGTGGTGCAAGGTTTTATGAAATCATTGAGAAGACCTTTTTAATCATCCCATAGCTTGTTTTATATAAATATTTCAACAGTCCAACAAATATTTGCTGATCCTCACTGCTGCTATTTCAAACCCACTTTTTCCCCATCTGCCTTGAAAGAAATGCACCACCATGATTTTTGAGAGCAGCTTTACTTATTTTCTCACCTTCTCAGCTTCTTCAAGGCACTACATTATGCATTTCAGGATTTACCAGTTTTTCTTAAGCTTTTTTAATACTGTTCTTTCCTGATATTGTCCTCCTTCCTTCCCTCCAGTCACACGGGGACTTATATTTATCAACATCTCATATACAAATTTCAGTCTTAGTCAAGCAAGTTTTACATGTATAATGCCCTAAATACATCCAAATCCCCCCTACAAGCATAGATTTATCACAAAGTTTATGTGAAACCTCAATGCAGCATTAAGAATAATGCTGCTCCTATTTTAACCATGAATAGTTCAGATAGTTTATTATCCTGGGGAATTATAATCCCTCCTATCACTACCTTCCCTTCACAGCCTACTTTTGGTAAGCATATTCCAACCCAATTGCAACAAGTCATGATTTTGATGGTAGTCATTATGCATTTCACTGGCTTCAGTATTACTTTTTCCTTGCTGTTGATGAGACCTCTACAAGTAGGCTAAAGAGCTATGCAAAAGCCAAGCCAAAGTAGGAAACACAGACATGACTTTTAAATAACACAACAGAAAATAAAGCATCTAGCAGTTCTGACAAGTTGATAACACAACAATTTTACCCTGTTCAGGGAATGGAATTTAAAATTACTTCATCCAGCAACATAACCAACTCCACTTTTTCTTCATGCAAAGTCTGGCATGTTACACCTATGCCCTCTGCAGAAGACAGCTTATTGCTAATTACAACTTATGTGTTAGTAGTCACAAACACAAAAGTAATAGGCTCAGAGTTCAGTGACACAAGCTGGAATTCATGACATGCTAATTAAATCATCTGCATGGCTCAAGATGAATTAAACCTGATAAGCCATGCACACAGACAGCAATGTTGGGGGGTGAAAAAAAGTTAACTTCACCTTAAAATATGCAAACAAAAGTCAAAATACATTCTTTGGCTGTAAGGAGGCACTCTGAAAAGTGAGTGCTGCCTAGCCTTTGTGGGAACTTTGGATCACTAATTTGTCACTGTGACTTGAAGCAGAGGTGCTTACAGAGACCCTGGCCTGCTCTGAAGTTTCAGTCTGAAGAGGTGGCTGAGGAAGACCTTATGGCTCTCTGCAATATCTGAAGGGAGTTGGCATGAGGAGAGGGCCAGCGTCTTCTCCTTGATGACACGCAACAGGAATAGAGGAAATGGTTTCAGATCTCACCAGATGAGGTTTAGGATGAGTATTAGGAAATATTTCTTCACTTGAAGGGTTCTGAAACACTGGAACAGGCTGCCCAAGGCGGTGATGGAGTCACCGTCCCCAGAGATGTTCAAGCGGCCTGTGGACATGGCATTTATAGCTCTGGGGCCTCCAACACAGGAAGGATATGCAGTGGGTCTAGAGGAGGGACACGAAGATAATCAGAGGGTTGGAGAACCTCCACTACAAAGACAAGAAGAGATAGATGGGGTCGTTCAGCTTCAAAAAGAGAAGGCTCCAGGCAGACCTTATAGTGGCCTTTCATACCTAAAGGGGGCCCTACAGGAAAGATAGAGAGGGATGCATTACCAAGGCATGTAGAGACAGAGCAAGGGATAATGGTTTTAAACTGAAAATTGATAGATTTACTTAGATAATAGGGAGAAACTCCTTACTGTGAGGCTGGCAAGACAGTGGAACAGGGGGAATGGAGCAAAGCTGGAAGTGGATAGACTGGACATGAGGAGGAAGTTCTTCACCATAAGAGTGGTGAGACCCTGGAATGGGTTGCCCAAGGAGGTGGATGAGGCCCCATCCCTGGAGGTCACAGGATCAGAGGATGTTAGGGGTTGGAAAGGACCCAAGGAGATCATCGAGCCCACATCCCCTGCCAGAGCAGGACAATCCTATCTAACACAGCACAGAGGTGTTTAAGGCCAGGCTGGATGAGGCTCTGGCCAGCCTGATCTAGGGTAGGACGTCCCTGCCCATGGCAGGGGAGTTGGAACTAGATGAATCTTGTGGTTCCTTCCAATCCTGACTGATTCTATGATTCTAGGTTACCCAGAATGGCTGTGGATGTCCCCTCTCTGGAGGTGCTTAAAGCCAGGTGGGATGGGGCTTGAGCAACATGGTCTAGCAGAAGATGTTCCTGCCCATGGCAGGAGGTTTGGAACTAGATGGTCTTTAAGGTCTCTTCCAACCTAAACCAATCGTTGATCCTTGTGTTCTTCCTCTTTACTCTCCTTCTACTTCAGGAGACTCTTTTCCTTTACTATAAATCCTTTCACATGAGTTTAAATATAACATTTAAGCACTTGAGATACAGCAACCTTATTCAGTCTTTACATAAATATGGTAATTTATCACATGAAAAATATGATATTGGATGCCAGAAAGCCTAAGCTACATTCAGACAAAGAACCACAGCTTCTTGTTGCTCTGTAATAAAGGAAAAGTAATGACATTGTAACAGGAAAGTTGAACGCTCAATATTTTGGAACAACATATTAATCATCTGGTATGTACTAGGGAATGAGAGGTGGGTTTGATTTTTCAATACCTAAATACAGAATTACTTCTGATACATTCTCTTTTCAGATAAACTCACCAGAAACACTCCTATCTAGACCTCAGAATGAATACTGGTCTTGAGATAAATGCTTTTCATTTTGTTGTACCCCTAATAAACTCTGCCAAGCCAATAGAAAGGTGTTCTAAATTTTCCTACATAACAATACATCTAGTTTATTTTGGTCTTCTGCTCTAGTTCTAGAAAAGGAGCTTTCTCATATTATTAGGTGAAAGAATAAATAAATCTGTGATGGTTTGGATGTTATCTGCCCCCACACACACTTAAGAAAATCACCCAGACTAGACTCAGCCAATCTAGAAATTAAAGAATGAAGCTCTATACTTACAGCTTAGCACAATATACAAGCAGATGTTTACAATATCTACAGCTATACACAGAAATATACAAGTTAAAAAGTAATACAGAAACACAACAGCCCTCCCAGAAACCAGAGTCCCCAGGAGGGGCTCTCAACCACCCTTCCACCTCGTTTCCACCCCTCTACCTTACCCCAGACTTTGCCTTATGTTCAAGGTGAGTTTGGAGGGTTGGCCAGGGGAGTTAGGAAGCAGAAGGATTAGTCACACAGACGGCAAGTTAGAGAGAAGTGCAGCCCAAAGCCAGAGAGCAAAAACTGTGTTATCTATGCTTGTGTTCTTGTTCTCAGCAAGCCTATGAGTGAAGTTGACATCACCATTGTTTCCTTTTCACAGTCTATAATCTAATTCTTCTCACCAAAATATCCCAGCTAGGCTCGAACTAGCACAAAATCCCACCCCTGACCTAAGAGGTTAAAAACTTTCTTGCTACTTTTACACAATTTTAACCTAAGGGTTCAGTATGCTGCCCAATATCTTCATCAATAATAACAACAGTGAGATTGGACAGGCTGCAGAGAAGACTGAGGAGAATCACATGAGTTTCAATAAGGGCAAGTGCAAGGCCCTGCACCTAGGTCTGGGAAATCCTCTTTATCAATCTAGGCTGGGGGATGATGAAAGAGCAGCTGTGCAGAAAGAGACTTGAGGGTGCCAGTGGATGAGAAGCCAAACACGAGCCAGCAATGGGCACTTGCAGCCCAGAAGGCCAATTGCAATCTGGTCTGTATCAAAAGAAATGTCACTGGCAGATCAAGAGAGGAGTTTCTGCCACTTTGCTCTGATGAGACCCTGCCTAGAGTACTGTGTCCAGCTATGGGACCCCCACCACAAGAGGGACATAGACCTGATGGATTGGGGTCACAAGAGAGCCACAAAGACAAGAAGAGGGATGGAGCACCTCTTCTATGAAGACAGGTTGAGGGAACTTCAGCTGTTCAGCCTGAAGAATAGAAGGCTTTAGGGAGACCCTACAACTATATTTCAATATCTGGAGGGAACCTGCAGGAAGATTGGGGTGGGATCATTTAGAAGGGCTTGTATCAATAGGGCGAGGGTCAATGGTTTGAAACTGGAGCAGGGCAGATTTAGGTTGGACATTAGGAGAAAGTTTTGCACAGTGAGAGTGGTAAAACACCAGAAGAAGTTGCCCAGGGTGTGGTTGAGGCCCTGTTCCTCAAGACATTCAAGATCAAGCTTGATAGGACCCCGGGCAGCCTGATTTAGTTGGAGGTGTCCCTTTGAGTGTCCCTTTCAAGCCAATGCGCTTTGTGAAACAGGTAACAGTCCCAGCCGCTGCATTGGTCGAATGTGAAGAGGACTTCAGATGCCTTTCTTTTAAAAACTGGCCTTTTGTCCTGCAGTGAGTAAAGGTGATAGGACCATTAGTATTCAAGGAACCAGCCTGTGGTTGGCAAACCAGTCTAGGAATTTAGACTTAACACACAGAGAAAAATTGTATTATTTATCAAAGGCAGCTATGGACATCTCAGCTACTTATTACCTCTCCAGTTTGCAGATGGCACCATGCTAAGTTAAGAACCTTTACCAAAACTTTTCTGCATTTCAGTTTCTCTATGAGGTGGCATTATAATTACAGTATCACAGTATCACCAAGGTTGGAAGAGACCTCACAGATCATCAAGTCCAACCCTTTACCACAGAGCTCAAGGCTAGACCATGGCACCAAGTGCCACGTCCAGTCCTGCCTTGAACAGCTCCAGGGACGGCGACTCCACCACCTCCCTGGGCAGCCCATTCCAGTAGCCAATGACTCTCTCACTGAAGAACTTTCTCCTCACCTCGAGCCTAAACTTCCCCCGGCACAGCCTGAGGTGCTGGCCACCTGAGAGAAGAGAGCAACCTCCCCCTGGCCACAACCACCCCTCAGGTAGCTGTAGACAGCAATAAGGTCTCCCCTGAGCCTCCTCTTCTCCAGGCTAAACAATCTCAGCTCCCTCAGCCTCTCCTCGTAGGGCTGTGCTCGAGGCCTCTCACCAGCCTTGTCGCCCTTCTCTGGACACGCTCAAGCATCTCAATGTCCCTTCTAAACTGGGGGGCCCAGAACTGAACACAGTACTCAAGGTGTGGTCTAACCAGTGCAGAGTACAGGGGCAGAATGACCTCCCTGCTCCTGCTGGCCACACCATTCCTGATGCAGGCCAGGATGCCATTGGCTCTCTTGGCCACCTGGGCACACTGCTGGCTCATGTTCAGGCGGGTATCAATCAGCACCCCCAGATCCCTCTCTGTCTGGCTGCTCTCCAGCCACTCTGACCCCAGCCTGTATCTCTGCATGGGGTTGTTGTGGCCAAAGTGCAGCACCCTGCACTTGGAGCCATTGAATGCCATCCCATTGGACTCTGCCCATCTGTCCAGGCGGTCAAGGTCCCGCTGCAGAGCCCTTCTGCCCTCCAACTCAGTCACATCTGCCCCCAGCTTAGTGTCATCTGCAAACTTGCTGATGACTGACTCGATGCCCTCATCCAGATCATCTATGAAGATGTTAAAGAGGATGGGGCCCAGCACTGATCCCTGAGGGACACCGCTAGTGACAGCCGCCAGCTGGATGTGACACCATTCACCACCACTCTCTGGGCTCAGCCCTCCAGCCAGTTCCTAATCCAGCACAGAGTGTTGCCATCCAAGCTGTGGGCTGACAGCTTAGCCAGCAGTTTGCTGTGGGGAACAGTGTCAAAGGCCTTGCTGAAGTCCAGATAGACCACATCCACCAAGCAGCTCACCTGATCATAGAAGGAGATCAGGTTGGAGAGGCAGGATCTGCCCTTCCTAAACCCATGCTGGCTGGACCTGAGCTCTTTGCCATCCCTCAGGTGAGCTCTTATCACCCCCAAGACAACCTGTTCCATCAGTTTCCCTGGCACTGAGGTCAGGCTGACAGGTCTGTAGTTCCCAGGTTCCTCCATCCGACCCTTCTTGTGGATGGGGACCACGTTGGCCACTTTCCAGTCTCCTGGGACCTCTCCGGTGAGCCAGGACTGGTGGAAAATGATGGAGAGATTAGTTCCACCTGCAGTACCCTCAACTAAACTGATGATTACCAATGGTACTCACTGAACACCTATGTGCAAGTTTGCCATTAAGATTGGGAATGCCAGGACAGTGGCAGAAGTTTCTGCAGACATACTGGTACTGGGTAACATTTTTCAGAACTAACTCTCAAGTATCTAACTTGACATGATGCACACTGACAGTTACCCTTCTCACATGTTTCCATGTTTGGCTGTTTTAATTTGTATTATCCTCCTCCCATGAGGAATCTATGAAGTCAGTGATGTCTTTAAATATTATGCCTCCATATGGCTGAACAGAGCCTAAACATTTTGGATCCTGTCATAAATTTAAGGGGAAAAAAAAAATACATTACTGAAGTCTTAGTGATTAACAGATTAGAGCACCTGTTTTACGAGGGTCTGGACACAGATTGTAGTTTCTGTGGAATAAATCTGTTTGAGTCTTTGGCCTTTGGGGACCTTTTTGTTTATCAGCACCATTTAGCATTTCCTCAGCTTTTTCATAGTCTGTTGTTCAGCCATGCATGACACAGTCCCAATGGTAAGTTAACATAACAGTACAATATGCTTTGCCTGCTCATTTGGATTGTAAATATTTGTACTGTTTGCTATCAACAGCTTTGTGACTCTGTACCAGGCTGCACATATACACACATAAAGACACTATATATAGAAGTAGATATTGCATTTATGAATACACTTATTTAAATAAGCATTAGGCAAAACCAATACATGTATAATAAGGAATATTGTCATTTCAGGAATGAGTAAATCTTGAAACTGAAAGATTCAGGATTTTTGTGCTTAAGGTACCCACTTCAGAGCATTAACTTTCATCCACAGTGGCAGAAGCTGGCAGATGTGATTTTGCTTGTGCTAACTCAATAAATGCATGTCAAATCCAGTTAATAAATCAGCCATCACTAAGTGTCAAGCAGTTCAGCTGCTCAGAGAGGAGAGGTGAAGAAACAAGTTTATGCTTCTCTGTCATTCAGATGCACACATTCTATCATCCTCAGAACCATGGACAGAAAGAGGGTTTCTTCCCTCTTTGATCTCACCCAGAAAGAGACTCTGAAGCTCATTCCCTGCTCCTCACATTTATACTGAAATGATCCAGCCCTTGTCTTGTGGGATTCAGCTTGCTCCAAAAAAAAACCAAACTGGTGGTCACAGAATGCTCTGACAGCCCTCTCCTCAAGCAGCATGAAGGAATGCACCCATACATGAAGGTCTCCAGCAGCAACTAAATTACTCTTGACAAGTAATGATTATTTTATAAAAAATGGCTTCTTAAAAGATGTAATTGCATTAACATTTACATCAATGACTAATAAATGTATTACCCACCTCTCTGATGCCTGGCATCCATCTCCCTAGGTGGATTAGTAATGGTGCTGTTACAGCAATTGATTCACCATTTCAAAAGCAGAGTTTCTCCACATGACTATGTTGACTGCTGGAAATAACCACTGCTATAGAATTTGTGATGTCTTTTGCTGCATTATGGATTACACCTGCTCATTACTTACATTTGTTTCTCCTTGACTACAGTCAGGTGTAATGGATTTTTCCATAGTTAAATATGGACACTACATGATCCTGGCCTGCCCATGTAAGATTCAAATCCAAGTCCTTTTCTCCTGATTTACTGGGAATGGAATTAGACCAAAATATATCTTAATGCCACCTCACTAACACTTAAGTCATGGTATGGTGGAAGTATCTGTTGACTTCTGCTTCTATAGAGGACACATCCTCTTCAGTCTAGGCTGCTTTTCAGTTTGCTAATGGTGAAGAACTGGCCAAAAATAAGTTAATAGTCTATACATAAATCTGCTGGAAGTAAAACACCTTTAAAGAAAATTCAGTGTGAGCTCTGCGGTGTAATATTAATCACATCTGACAACAGCCTATCAGTGAACACATTTGGGAAGGTAGAATATCATGAGTGGTTAAAATAAGCCAGGATTTGGATTCATCCAATATCTACATCCTAGGTGGAAAATGGAAAATCTGGGCATGATGAGCAAGGGTGAAAAGAAAAAGGGAAAAGCCACACACCAATACTGGGAAACTGAATAAGTATGGGTTAAAGGGAAACTTTCAAAGAAGAAAACTACATAGAAAAGGACTCATTGCCTCATACATGCCAACACAAACTGCAGACTGTGACACACTGGAACACTGGGTTGGAAATCCTGCATGTTTCTCTCAAAAATGAATAAATATTCTGGCAAGAAACCACAGCACACATTGATCAGTGACCTCTGGTAGTTTTATTTTGTCAGTATTTCTACTTATTGCACATAGCTCTGTCACATGACTGCATTTCACTATCTCATAATATTTATAGTGGCTAGATCTGGGGGACATTAGGTACCTAGAGTTACTGAGACTGTCAAGGCCGAGGCACAGAAAACAAAGGCATCCTCTGGGTGACAAAAATAAGGTGGTTAAAGAGAAGGGCACAAACACATTAAATCAGTCCTGCTATAGAGATTCCCAAATAAACTTCTCCAACAGATGAATGGGTAGTTTATAGCTCCCAAGACACTGGGTTTTTTGGGCTAGTAAAATGTCACCTCATTGGCTGTGTACTTCATTCAGATTTCATGAATAATAAAAGCTAACTCTGTATTTTTGGTCTCTGACTAGGAATTTGTACAGTATCAAAATCCATATTTGGATAAAAGAATGGAGTAATAAGTGGAAGACAATTGTAGAATAACAAAACAGAAGCACCACAATGGGCCTGAAATTTCCATCTCTTAGCAGAACTGCACAGTTCCATTAGCAACTCTTCCAGCACCAGGGACCATGCTGCTGTCTGCTAGAACTTTGCAGCAGCATGATCGGACATCTAATGCTTGACTTGTTTCTTAATTGTCCTTTTTAAGCTTGTGTGTGTGTGTTGCCTGAAGTCTCACAGATGGACAATTAAAGAGACATGATAAAGTCTGCCATACTCTATGAAAACAAACCACACAAGCCTAGATGTCACCTACAATCACAGACCTATAAGCCTCACCATTAAAAGACAAGTATACCAGCTAGGGACTGCAGTGGGCAGAGTTTGGAATTACAGTAACATGCTGTGTAACATGATCACCTAGATGGCCATGGGTAGAAAACTATGCCACAATATATCATCTCAAAGACATTCTACACTAAATCATATCTCTCTGCTCTCTTTCTTCTCAGAGCTAAATTTGGGTAAGGTGGAGGAGTGCAAATCTGGCAGAGATGCTCTGCTGGGTGGATTCAGCTAGGAGCAGTAGTGGTTTGAGAAGATAAGCAATAAACAGCTTTCAGATGGCTCAAAATCCTAGTTCAGCTACCTCACCTTATTTTAGAAAGCAAAACAAAAATCTGTGTTTCATAAAACAAAACCCTTAAAACATATCTGACTACTCTTTGAAATTATGTGAAGATATAAGTTAATGTGGAAAATACATTTATTAGGTTGAAAAAAAAGCTATCAGCTGGTACCCACATAGACATACTGGCTTTGAGTACAACTAAAGAAGCATCCAAAGCTCAAGTACACCAGAATCATGGTTAGAAATACCTAAGCAGGATGCCACCATTTGTTGCACCACAGTGCAGCCCTTGCAAGACAGCAGGCAGTTCCTTGAAGGCTAAATTAGCCCAGGACTTGCACCATCACTGAACAGACCTGAGGGCAGCTCACTCAGAGCCCAGCAAAGTACACTGCTACACTGCACAGTGTGCTCCAAATAGCCTGGGAGTTGCATGAATGGCAGACTGAGATACTGCTGAAAAACAATGAAGACTGTAGGATTTGAAAGACAAATATTTTCAAGGAGTCACATAGATTTGGAGGCAATATTGTTTGCTTGGTTTTCTGAAACACATCTTTAGCATCCTCCACCTGCTACCTCACCTCCTTTCCTACTACAGCTGCTAGGAGCTTTACTTCTCCCTTAAGATGTAATGGTAGGCCTTTAAATCTCACAGAAATTCCTCGTGGCTGACAAATGGGATTTGCTCTGTCATAGACCAAGTCTCCGAGGCTCTTTTTGAAGTTTACAATGCTTTGTGTTTATTTTGAGATGCATTCATCCCAGAGGAAAATATTCAAACTTCTGTCAGGACAGTGCTGGTGCTTTGTGACGCTACAAAGCCCTATCCCTTGCCTAGCAGGGCTGACACACTTCATATCTGGATGCTCTGTTTCTACCATCTCTCTGTGGGATGGCATTTATCTCCTTCTGCATGACTATAGGATTAATACACAGTAAATAGTGACTTCTTTTTTTTTTTAACTTGCTTCCTCTGCACTTTTTCAAGTAAATTTTAAGTGTAGTTTTTCAAGTCAAAGTGGCCTTAAAAGCTAATAGCAAGAAGAAACAAATCACTGAAGGAAATATATAACATGCCCAAGCAGAAAAGCAAGCTGACACTGCCATGGATTCCACAGCCAGCAATAATGCAGGTTTTATAACATGCTTTCAGGTAGCAATAAGGCTCATTGCCCTGTCTTATAGCCTGATCGAGATTACTATAGCTATAATGTAGGACTATATCAAGTATATAAAGAAGATATCAGCTACTGCATATGAGTATTTTAATTAGGATATTGAAAACCTTAGTAGTGAAATTTAAACAGCATGTACTGACATTTTAGGCATATGCACAATGAATATTTAAACAATCCTGTGAATTACCTGTCTAGAATTAGCACTATTGCCTTTATTATGACCAGTGATATTCTTATAAGTATGGGTTTATATAATGTAATGTTTAAGACTTTTATGCAATAAAAAGCTGCTGCATTAGATGTAAGTCTCAATATAGAGATGTGAAATGATAGCTAACCAAGAAATTATCTCATTACAGTTATCACATCATGTAAGATAGCATCCACACACTTCCTCTATGCTCCTAAATGCACCAAAGAGCCTAAATATTTTCAAGGGAGAAAACATATGCACTAAAATACGCTCATTATATGTATAACATTCAAATGGTGTATTGACAATAGCCAGAATAAATATCTGTAACTGGTCATGCACAGACCACACACTTTTTGTGTAAGACCATAGCAAATGAGGTCCTAAACCAGGAATGTGAATAGCATAATATTATGAGTCTAATTGGGATTTAGCGAGTTATAATTTGAAAATATTCTATTTTCCAGATCACACCCTGCAAAGTTCCTGGTCTTGGTTCCCAAGACTTCCTGGACTGTAGAGCTAGATTAATATACTGCAAAATACAGGAACACTGGCCAGGCTAAGTAAGGATGCAACAGGGAAGGCTAAGGAATTAAATCTGGCAAAGGCTGTAAGAGACAAGAAGTCAATAGGAAAAGGAAGACAAGGGAAAATGTGTCTTGTACCTAGGGAGAAATAATCCTCTGCACCAGGACAGTTGAAGACCTAACCTGCTGGAATGCAGCTCTGAAGAGAAGGACCTGGGAGTGACAGTGGGCAACAAGTCTATCATGAGTCATCACAAAGCACAGTGGAGTGGGCAATATGGATATCCTTGATGACCTCAGAGGTCCTTTCCAGCCTGGTGATTCTGTGATCAATGTGCCCTTGCAGACAAGGTCAATGGTACTCCAGGGTGCATTAAGTAAAGTGTGACCAGGAGGGCAGATGAGGTTCTCCTCCCCTCTACCCTGTTCTGGCAAGGCAATATCTGAATTAGTGTGTCCAGTATCTGAGCTCCCTGGTTTAGGAGAGACAGGGAACTACTGGAGAGAGGTCACCAGAGAGCTACAAAGATGGTTAGAGGACAGGAGCATCTCTCTCAGGAGAAAAGCCTAAGATATCTTGTTCTGTTCAGCCCAGAGAACGCTGAGAAAAGGCACAGACAAAGCTGGCTGTAGTGAAGTCACTACAATTACATTCATTTACACTACAGTCTCCACATTCTATTACACCTCAGTTTTAAGAATTTTTAAAGACATATAATATCACTTTTTATCATCTCATTCTCCAATCTTAAACAAAACAGGTGAGGGACAGCAATTCTCAGAACAAAGTGAACCAGAAACATGCACTTTATGGATAACATAATAATATCAGCCATACTCATTGCTGGCAATTAAACATCATTTGTGGTTCTACAAGAACCGGAGCAAAGAGATTTAAAGGCATGCAAGGGAACTGACTTTGTATCCTAGACAGATACAGTACAGTTTGAAAGAGTTTCAAGTTTAAAATTGCAGAGTACTTACCCCAGTAGTTTCCTGAGCCCAGTAACACAAATTCAGCCAAGTTTCAAAGAACTGTCTTTAACCTGTCCTTTGCTTTGGAGGTTGCTGCTTCTAACACATGAAATAATGAGTAGGTATCTGGGGGAAGAAAAAAAATAATAATTTTTCTCAGCCACATAATTTACTCCAACAAAATCTGTGATGGTTTGGGTGTCCCCCGCCCCCCACACTTTAGAAATTACCCAGACTAGACTCAGTCGGCTCTGGAAATTTGAATGAAGCTTATATTTACAGCTGGCACAATTTACAAGCAGATATTTACAGTATATACAGTTATAGACAGAAATATATAAGGGAAAAAAAGGTAATACAAACACAATTCCCCTCCCAGAAACCTGAGTCCCCAGGAGGGGCTCTCAACCACCCCTCATCTTCCCCTTACCCCTCTCAACCTTACCCAGTCCCAAGGAAGAATGGAGGTTCGGCCAAGAGGGTTAAAAAGCAAGGTGAAGCAGCCAAGCAAAGGAGGGTGAGGTTAGAAAGCAAGATGGAGTCCAGCCAGCAGCCACGAGCTCTCCCCAGCAGGCAAAGTTCCCCAGCGAAGAGAAGAAGCAAGTGCTGTAATCTTTGTTTTGCCTTTCTTCTTTACACATCCCAGCAAGACTGTGAGGGAAGTAGACCTCACCATTGTTTTCATTTTACAGCCTATCATCTAGTTCTTCTCACCAAAACATGCTAGCTAGGCTCAAACTAGCACAAAATCCTTTTGCCTAATACTTGTGAGACTTGTCTGTTCAATACACTTGTCCAGTAAACACACACCAGTACTGTTTCAGGAAGGCACAGACTTTACCCAACCCTGTGGAGTTGTCCAAAAGCAGGAGGTCTGTCTGCTTTGGCTATTATGAGCCCAGCAGCAAAAACAAAAATCACAAATATGACAAACATTTAATTTCAAAGGGTTGTTAAACTCAAATATCACAGTACCACTGGCTAGGCTCCTTTTAGCACCAGCAAGAATAAAACTGTGCTGGTTTGAGGCTAATAGGAATATTATGAGAGAAATTAGATCCTTAGTTGTAAAAGAACAATTATGATAAGGTCTGTATTCATTCACTGGTTGGCTGACAGGCATGAAAAGCCAAAATGTAAATAATTTTTTCCTCTTGCTCTGGGATGCTTCTCCTTTTACTTCTCCTTTGCCCCATTCTATTATCTTCCACTAACCTTGGCTAACCAAATAACAAGTAAGGTTTGCTGGTTGTTTGGGGTTCTGTCTGGGAAGGAAGAGAGAGGGGAGGCTTTAAGCCCCTTCTGGGTGGTTTCTTTGTCTGAGACAGAGTTTGGACTTTTGTATTATTTCTAATTTGTATATAGTTGTAAATATGTTGTGCATATACACTTGCAAATTTTGCTTTGCTGTAAAACTAGCTTTACCTTACTTCCAACCCATCTGAGCTGGTCTGGTAAAATCCAATAGTTGGGAGGGAAAAGGGGAAATTCCTTAACCCACCACAAAAATAAAATAATAAAATAAAATATAGCATCAAGGCTCCATCCCTGGAGCTGCTCAAGGTCAGGGTGGACAAGGCTCTGAGCAGCCTGATCTAGTGGAAGATGTCCCTGGTGACTGCAGAAAGGTTGGACCAGATGACCTTTGGAGGTCCTTTCCAAACCAAAGCATTCTGTGACTACAGTATAATAAAAACTACTACAATTAGATACAAAATAAACCACAGGTGAGCACATCTCTTATCACTTGCAATGAACTGGCATATGCAGTGTTCCTAGTGAGGAACTCGGAGTTTAAATGAAATCTTTAACGGATACTCATATCACCATTATCTGAGTGGGAACAAGCAGGATTCGTTGCGCTTTAAGTGTACACATAACAGTAAAACACTGAAGCATGAAATAGAAGTCACAGACTCCAGGCTATCTTGCTAAGTAGTGCTTCACATGCCCACTGGAAACAGATGATCTGAAAAAAATGGATGGAGTTTTGACAACTATTGAAACAGAGTAGCTCTGAGGCTACAACCCCTGTCCCAAATGAAAATCCTATTAATTTTGACTACTCTGTAATGCCTGAGTGGAAGGTACCGTATAAAATTAATTACTTATCCTAATGCTTTATCAATACTCCACTAAAATCAACACGTTTATGGTTTAAAAATCTTTGTTGGGCATTGCTAAGCATAAAGCCAATGAAGTGAAGGCAAAAAATACAAAGGGAAAATTCCAAGAGAATATTCCTATCCGTAGTTACTACTTTTCAGTGTTACCAGTCACTGAGAAGAAGCCTAGTAAGGCAGCCTAATACTGGTATTTCTGCCTGTGCTGTCCCATTTTAACAGTAGATGAAAGCAACAAAAAGATGAAAATTAACATTGTAGCAAAAGTTATTTCGAAAAATACAAGGGGGAAAAATTCTTTAATTCAAAAACTTGGCCAGAGTCTTCTTTTGTATAGGCAACGAAACAATTAGAGGGCAAAAACTAATGTGTGTGTGTGAGGAGTATTTTCAAATGAAGGGTTTGAATTGCCAATGAAAAGCTCCTCGAGCTTATTAAAAAGATCTTTCTTCAAGCAAACATTCACTAGACATCTTTAGAGTAAGTGTACTTCCTACCTTGCAAATAGGTCTGAACTCTAAAACAACATTCATACTACTAGAAATGAACTTTTGTCCAAAGACTGATTCTATTGCTGGCTACACATTGAAACTGTTTTTCATCATAATATTGATGAGTACAATAAAGGACAGATAGAACAGCTTCTGAAAGAAATAAGGCCAGATTTTGACCTTAGCCTGAAAATGGAATTACATTTTCAAGGGCGTAAAAATCACATTTGACTCCATGAGACATTTTAAATACATTTAATGCATGCAGGGCTTATTTCAAAGGAACTTGTTTCTGGAATCCCAAGGACATGGTCAGATTCTGCACAACCATTAAATCCAGGCACATTTTTAGTCTTTGTACTTATTGCATTCTGAACATGGAGTTGACTGAATTTTCTTTTGTGTATTTGTGTGATTGAGGGTTTTTCACTTTTTAAATGGTTGGACTACTTGATGACATTCTTTTATATTTGATGCTTGGTACTGGGAGGTAGTGGAGCCACCATCTCTGGATGTGTTCAAAAAAAAGGCTGGATAAGGCACTTAATGTCATGGTCTAGTTGATTGGACAGGGCTGGGTGCTAGGTTGGACTGGATGATCTTGGAGGTCTCTTCCAACCTGGTTGATTTTATGATTCTACTCTCCATTTGGTGAATGCTTTGAAAAAATAGTTTGTTTTGGAAACAGCGATATAAGGTAAAGGACTAGTAAAGATAACTTATGAGACTGCTAAAGTTATCCTGTGACTTAGCTGAAAACCATAAATCAGTATCAGAATACATCGCAAAACAAAGCCGGTGAATTGAAAAGATGCTGAACTGTCTCAAGCAGTGTGAATTCTTTAAAATAGGTAGTGTATCTCTACATAAATAAAATACAGCAGCAGAAATTAATATCAACTAAGAACAAACAAAGGGCTACATTCATCAATTAATCAAGCCACCAAGATTAATCTAGTTACCTCTTATCTCCTCCGACTTTAATTAAAACCCTCTGCCTAGTTTCATGACTTGGCAAATCTTTTTAAATGAGTTCTACACTCCTGTTGAAAGATGATATTCTCCTTCTATGTTTTACTTCTACCTGGCTGCTGTGGCTGAAAGTCTGGTACCTCCTCGTTTGCTTCCATATTAATATAGGCCATTAAACATCTTCTTCATGGCCAAGAATTGAGTTCAAATATATTTCTAAATCCACTAACAGAGGATTGTGGTCACACTAGTTACTTTGAAAAGAGCATGTCCTGTAAGCTGTTTAATTACTCTATAAGGATTCAAGTCATTTAAAACGGTCTCACCCCACAACAATCCTGTAAATCATTCCACAATGCTTTATCACGTTTAAGTACTCTCCCATTTCCCTTCAAACTTGTAAACCATTCCCCTCCATTATTCTTCTACTTTATGAGACTGTAATTTGTTTTAAAGAAGCTTGCCGAATTTCAAATTGGAGCCAGCATAAATCTGTTGTGTTTCTATTATTGGGCAAAGCATAGCAAACTCCCAAAGCAGTGGCATCCTCTGGCCATATTAAATGTCAATTCCACTTCTACACGTTTTTTTCCTCCTCTCATGTGTTTCCTCTTGTACAACACAAGAGGGAAATTCCTATAAACCGGATCCCTGTGGCACTTTCTTCCTGATATGCAGCAAAGCCGCTGGCTGCATGTGAAAATCATAAAGTTCAGGCAGAAACAGCCGAATCTCTCTCCATATCTCTAACACCTGCATAAATAATGGAAGCAATCAGTGCTTCTGTAGTCATTACCAGCACAGTATGATGGACTGCAATGCAACTCTGTAGCCATATCCAAGCAGCACTGGAGTACCTCTGCCATGTGAGCCTGCAGACATTTGAAGGTGAACAATCCACAGTACTGTAATTCACTTTCCAGCGGTTCCTTATAAGCATTGAACAGAAGGCAGAAGCGTGTAATAAGTTGTTAAGAAATTGCCCTGCTTGCAGAACAGAATCACCTCTCACTGTGACTGCCTTGTTGCAGCTCACCACTATCCTCAGCTTGCCTCTATCTGTCAGGAGGAGGCACATGCTGTGAGCTTTCCAAGTCTATTGATTCTGACATGCCTGCCATTTCCTTAGCAAAATACTTGCCTGTTTTCTGCATAGAACCCTGGCAAGAGAACATTTACCATCTGGCTCTTAAACAAGGGTCAAGAAGCAATGCCAAGACATATTGTTCTGCTCAAACATGTCAGCAATCCCTTTATCTTCAGATGGGATTTGGTAAGTTGCCTTGACTAGCAGAACAGCATCTCTGCTGTTTCACTCTTTGCCTTTGAAACAGAGAAACAGAAAACCCTAAGTCCTATATTGCACCCTCTTAAAGCAGTCAGAGTAAATAAACATCCTGCCAGTTGCACCTTCCACAGAAAACAAACAAATCAAACCAAAACCCCAAACAAAAAACAAACCACACACACAAAAAAGCAATTGACCAAGAAAGCCTAAAACACCAACCACACATGCATACACCAAAAAAACCCACAAAACCTAAGAAACAAAAAGAAAATCAGATCTCTTCCAGTCTTGCATATTTCCAGACATCTAAAACATTTATGGCCTCAGTGAAAGAAGGTAGAAAATTCAGTGGGCAAGGTTGCAAGATTGACCAGCAGTGGATGTGAAGCTTTTTATTTGGTTCTGTAAGACCTCAAGGAAACACATTGCTCTCCAACTCAGAATAGGACTGTGCCCTTGGTGGCGTTTAAATGAGTTCTTGTATTTCCTGGTAAGGAGTTAATGACCAAGAGTAACGGTCCCTTGAGAATAGAAACCAGCCTTGGGGGTTTATCTGGAGCTGCAGAACAGCCCTGCACCCTGCTCTAAGCGTTTTGCCACTCACATCAATTTCTATGTGTAAATGAAGCACATTAAGAGGCTTCCCAAATGTTTCTGCACTGTCTCACCTGCAACACTGTCCTAGGCAAACATAAGATCCCCACAGACAGTAAGTGGTGCTTATTACAAGCACTCACTTGTTTTACAAAGTGTCTGGCACAGCCATCCTGGTATGTGTCTGCACTCTATGGTAATCACTCAGAAATTACATCTTTTAACAGAATCAAAAATTGCTTGACACAAAAAAGGCAGGGGGGGAAGAAGACACACACTGATTTTCCAAATTCCTTTTCATGAAGAGAAAAATCAGACAATAATCTGATCACATCCACTCCATCTGCTGATGATCACAGCTGAATTCACATCTTCATAGGCAGCTATTTTACGTCAGCATTGTGATGGCAGAAAAGAACAGATTAGTAAAACAAGGTCTGCAATAAGGTCTGGTAGCAACTGAACAATTAAAAGGCCAGAGAAAGGGACACTACTGCTTGCAAAGGTGCCTGTGAATTAATATATTTGTGATAACTAAAATGATGATAATTACTTGTTGAGATAAATAGTTTATCAACTTGCTTCTAACTTGATACCTCAGGCAAAGAAGCGTGAATATCTTCTGAGAGGTAATCCCTGCTGAATAACACCGCAAGATGCGAAAAGAGGATGCTCTTTAATATTATTTCTTTGACATAATAGGAGTTTTGCCCCCTGCTATGAAGAACAAAGGATATGATACACTTCACTCAGGAAAAAACTCACCACATGCTGAAATAAAATCAGTAAAATCATGTAGTCATAAAATGTTGTGTGATAGAGATATCCATAGGGAAAGCATCTTAAAAGACTATGAGAAATGTCACTTGCCCACCTCACAAAGAAAACAGTCTCTTGCAGAATTACATGAATAGAAGAATAAAGGAATAGAGTTTAAATTATTTAACCTGTAACTCATTTCATTCTCTACTCTTCTATCAGATTTTAAAATTCCAAGGGAAGATTTGCTCTGCTTTGACTGTACAGTTAGCTAGAGGACAGCAGAGTTACCGAGCCATCTCGGGAAACAGCACATTTCCATATGTAGCTTGTTAAATCTGAAGACAGCAGTTCAGCAAATCCAAGTCAAAAATATCAGAGACAGAAACACCCAAAGCTACAAATAAGACAAAAAACATTTGGTATTGCAGACTTTGGTACCATTTAGCTTTGTCAGGAAGAGGAAATATAACCACGGTTTTGTTTTCCAAATTGTCTCTGGCACATCAAATGGAGGAAGATGAAAGTCTTTGGACTTAACCAGCATCATCAAAAGGAAAAAGAAACTTTAAATCATGACTGGGATCCAGAATGGTGTGCTAGTTCTGAAGCTGGAAAATGCCCTCTAGAAACTAGTTGAAAAAGAGCATACTTTTGAACTGAAATCCCCTCTGTTGTGTTAGGAAGCTTAAGGAACCAAATCGAGCTAGTCTGATACATCTTCTAAGCTACAAAACGGTTAGAAGAGAGAAATCGATTTATTTTGGGTAGATGTTTGGGACACACTGCTTATACTGGGAGTCCACTCTGAAATAAATGATTCAAAGCTTAAAAAAAAGAGTGGATGTGGCACTTGAGGCTATGGTCTAGTGATTGAGGATGCTGGGATGAAGGTTGGACTGGATGATCCTGGTGGTCCCCTCCAACCATAGTGATTCATAGTGATAAGATGATGTGCTGAGGGATTTGGCTCAGTCAAGGACTTGTCAGTGTGATACTGAGTGGACTTGATGATCTTGAAGGTCTTTTCCAATATAATTCTGTGATTCTGTGAAAAGGAGCTCATAGACAGTAGGCTGGACCCAGAATTTGACTCCCATTTGTTTTCTGCCTGCATCCTTTGTGACCAGACATCTACTGCAGGGTACTCTATATGCATTTGTTGCAAAAGGTGAACAAACTCAGCCTTGACCTGGCAATATTTCAACGCAACAGGAATTTCTTAAAGAGGAGGAACTGTTCAAATCTCACACTGAGTACATATCAGACACATCTATTTCCTGAGAAAAGGAACCAACTGATGGAGAGAACTTAGTTAAGGCAAGAGGGGAAAAAAAATAAATCAAAACAGAAAAAACATAGACATTCCATCTGGCTTCCCAGCTGCTTCTGTAAAGAAAAATCTCTCCCAGTTGAAAATTACAAAATTGTTGTTGTAGTGCAGACTTCACAGAAAAAGGCACAAGAATTCATGACTGACAAGCCCTTTCAACAATGGCATAAGTCAAGTTTTGTCTTGCACTCGTTACATTATTTGCATCTGAGAGACTTTCAAAAATTATACAGATGAGACATTAAATAAGACTGAAAAAAAATCAGGGGAATGTGCTATAAACAAAGTAACAACTTAAAGTAAAGGAATAAAGGAAGCAGAGGCCTAAGAGATGTTTCAAAAACAAAACAAGTTTATTTCCTTGAATTCAATTTCTGTGAAGGAATTTTAGCTGCCTGCTGGCCTGAATTGGGGAAACATGAAGGAACATAATAGTTCTGAGTGCTTGAAAATGGCTGGGTTTTGAGTAGAATTTTTTGACACAAATCAGGGAACAATTGTTTGTTGGAACACTCCATGGCAATGCTGGATTACTTGCAAAATAAACAAAAATGAAATGGATATATAAATAGGAAAAGACATTATACCAAATGCTTCTGCAAAATCTGGTGAAGATCCCTTGACTACAAAATGATAGGTGTTTCCTTCCCCTCTGCACCTCAAGCTCCTTGGTTAGCATATCCCAGTTAGAAAACTTACACCATATTGGAGAACAGGAATTTAGGGAATCCATTTCAAATGTGTTGCATTTAAGCTTAGCATTATTGTTTTCCTTATTAAAGATGTTTTGTATTCTGGCTTTACTCAGTAGTTGGATGAAAGCTGTCTCTTTCCTCCAAGGACAAAGGAGGGTACGCCCTCTGTGAGGGCAGAGCTCTGCAAATGAAGATCCTTCTAAATCCTCATGGCATCACTTTTGCCTCCTTTTTGGTCTCTACTCATGAGCCCCTTCTAGCAGGCAACATCCTTCTAAAGGCAGAATCATCCAGTGCTCCTCTGCAGAACAACCAACTACCTGTTCAGTCATCAGCCCAGCCCCATCACTGCACTTGACCTTTGTATCCCAAGAACCATTCACCACCTAGAGGAGGATGTGAATGTGCTTTTTGCTTACTAGCGTTAGAGAGTGCATTCATACTGTCACTTTCTCTCATAAGTAGAGCAGGTCTTGTATGAGAAACTGACTACAACCCACACTTTTCCTCTTTCTCAGCTTCTACACATCCCTTCATTTTCAGACTCCATTACTGCTAAGCTGCCTTTTGAAATGCAGCATGGCAGTCTCATTATCCCCTTTTTGAGACAGGGTTCTTTGTACTGACTGGCAAATCCTGAGGTTAGTTAATCTGTAAATTCCACAATACATTCCTTATTTTTAAAAGCTTAATCTTATCTAAGTGAAAGCTGCTTTGACTGGTTTTGTTTTCTCTTTTCTTGTATCTCAGACCTTTGGGAGTTGACTGCTAGCACCACAACTCTGAAAGGGCAGTTAGTGGGGACAAAGCTCAATTAATTTGAAGTCATCAGTGTCAATGAATCTCCAGAAATCCATAAAACCAGACAAAATAATACACATATAAACTGCACACAGTATTCCAAGTATTTGTACTACTCAAATTCTTTGCTGCACTAATAGTCTAGAGGCTGATGACTTAGTGCAAAGAACTTAAATGAATGAAATATTCCTTAGTACTCCCTTTGAACTTCATAAGAAATGTAAAGTACTTCCCCCTAATTCTACTCAGCCAACTCCTTGAATTTCAAATGTAATTTGGGAGCATTTTGGCTAGAGAAGCAACTCAACAGAAAGTCATTCCTGAAGATGGAACTTTGCTAAGATAGATGATGTTCTCGCTTTTCTCATTTCAGTAACTTTCACATGTTATTTTATTTCTCTAAATGTTTCTTCCAGAAGTAGCAAAATATTGCTGGAATATTGCCATATGCCAGTAAAATATTTTCCTATTAAGAAGTGGGAGAAATGGAAAAACACAAGAAAGGAGTTGAAAAATAGAAACAGAAAGAGAAGCCAGAGGAAAATGAAGAGCATGGCATACAAATAAAAATGGAGATGTGTGTTTTTATGCTTTGTGGAAGTAAGCAGGACTAGTACAGTATTCCATTTAGCATCACCAGAATCACCACCCACCACCATCACCTACCCACGCAACAGCCATCACCACCAACACTCAGCGCCACCACCAGCAAACAGAATGAATGACATCACCACTACCCACCACCACAACCAATAATGACAATAATTCACTCAGAATTTGAGAGAATTTAAGCTTCATAGATTCTCTAGGAAAATTTCCTATAAGTTTCTGCAAAGGGAAGAATCTTTCCTTCCTAAGGATCTTTTGAACCATTCTGTTAGACTAAGAGAGCAGGACTGTAATTTTCTATTACCTTTAATGAGAGGTTGAAAAGAAAAACAGCTTAGGGACAATTAATTTCTTATTAAGTGATATGATTATTTCTTGAGGCCTGTTGTAGTATGACTCTAACTCATGATAATGTATCATCTGTATAGCACATTTCACCTTCAAAGCACTTTATAAGTATTCGGTGTTACTTCATCTTCTTTGGTGTGGGAGAAAGATCAGTGCTTTCCTGAGAAACAATCTGAGGTCTAGCATCACCTCAGAACATAGGATTACTTCTGTCTGTTCTGAAATTCCTCATTCCACTCTACTCAGGCTTAAAACCTGGCAGTAAATCTAAACTTTTCAAAAATTAAGAACTTTCAGGCATGGCCCATTAAAGAGATGCACTGAACCAATAGAAGTGCTTGAGCCGAGACACGGTTTCCAAGCAGCTGTCAGCACTAAGACAGATGCAGAAAAGTTCCATGGCTTGCTCAAAGCCACTGACAGCAGCATTGGAAGATCTGCATTGTTAGAATGAAGCAGTGGAAACGTGAAAAACTGATTACTAAAATTGTCTGTGCCCCATAGAGTTCCCATCTAAATGAAAGGCAAAACTGACTTCAAAGGAAGCTGGAGCAGCCACAAATAGTGGATGTAAAAAATGAGGAACATTTTGCTTATGAAGACAGCTAATATTTTATAACTGTGTCTCTTGTGCCTGAAGCTTACTTCTCTATGCAGCGTGTATTTCCCAATATTTATATCCATTTATATTCACCAGGATTAAGAACAGTGGAGCTGTCTCAACCAGTTAGAAAAATCTTCCATGCAAATGCTGTAATCCTGAACATTACTGAAGTTGCATTGCAGAACATGACTCTCAAAATCTGCAGACAGAAGTTCACTAAATAAGCTTCAACACAGCTGACCTGAACAAAAACCAGCTGGACTTAGCTTCCTGGGCAAAATCACTGGACTTAGCTTCCAGGTAAAGAATACAGAAACTAATGATCCAAATCAATGCCTGGCTTACTGCCACAACTTCCATGAAGCTACCCCAGAGATAAACTGTTCTGTTTTGTCTAAATTAATTCTCTCATATGTCTTGAGGTTACATATTTTTGTGCACAGCTCCACATGTAACCCTTGAAAAAAGGCCCTTGAAAGCATATTGTACTGAGTGAAGTTTGAGTTCAAATTTCTTTCTAGTTTTAAAATCACCTCAAACTATAAGCAAAACATATAAATAACCAGTTTTAGACTCCCTTTTTACATTTAATTCTGGCTAAACCAATGCCTATTTTGCTAATATTTTGTTGTTCAGTTATTTGCAAATCCTGAAAGGCAATTGTAAGAAAAATTGTCAGGCTACATAACAGACATGATTTGAAAACAGCTGTGACTGTTAAGGAAATGTGATTAGAAATTATGAGATAAAAATATCAGAACTCTCATTTCTAACACCATCGTACAACGTTGTGGGTTTTATGTTTGTGTGTGTATCTGTAGTCCTAAATTCAGCATGCAAGATACTGCTAGAATCGGGCTGATCTCAACCTAGGGAGGCATCTTGCCTTTGGATATCAGTAAGAGCTTTGTTATAAACTTCCTTGGGAATCAGACAGCCTTCCTATATTATTCATAACAATCAACATTCTAAAACCCAGAAAAAAAGTGAGAGAGATCTGACATGATGTGTGCAGGTAATACTTTTGTACTGCAGAAGGTGGTTTGGAAGATATTTATCTTGCTTCAAAACCTGATTGAAGCCTTTTTACTGTTCAGTTATAAATCTGACCGAGATTTCACTTTGCTCATTGCCAAACAAGTTAGCATCACTAAATTTTTTGAACTATCCTAATGGTCAACCATGCCCAAAGTGTCAGTGTAGCACTGTAAGGGAAGGAAATGTCTGTGATTACACTGTGTGCATTTATCAGACAGCAGCAAGTGCTTAAAAGCCCATTACTTTGATGTTAAAAAATCCAAACAAGCACTATGATGTGCAGGAAAGCAGGCTTCAGTGTGACTTCTGCACATGAAACTACCTGAGCCTGAATTGAACAAGCCTATGCTACTGCTGGGTGACAGTGCTGAGTTGTCAGGGATAGGCCATTAGTCAGTGGTTACCTTTTAAAGCTCACAATCTACTGACAGAAGAAAATTAGGAGAATCATTTACTCTTTTCAGCTTAATAAATACCAGGTTCTCACTGGTAGGAAAGGAAAAGTGGCAGAAGATATAATTCTGGTTCCAGAAAGTTTTCTAAGAGTAATTTTCTCTGATAAGGGACCTTCACCATCAAACACACTCCAGAGAAATGCCAGAGAGGTGTCACTCATGAAGCCCTCTTCACCTTCCCAAGCTCAATGATAGCAGTCCCTGTAGCACGTTAAGTCAGAGCATCCCTAAACCACTTTAAGCTTAGGAACAGAGCTTTTATGAAAGGGCTTTTAACAGAAAAAGAGGCATTTCACAGAACAGGAGAGAAAAGTAGCAATGTTTCAGAAGTTTGAGAAAGTTGTTAAAAGATAAAAATATCTCTGTTCTGCATTGATATTAGCCACTTCCTTCATAACTACCACCATGTCCATATAATGTAGAGTAACCCTGTATTTTCAGTACATGAGCCTCCCATGGTTTCTCACCACAGCTGAAAAACTCCACAAGTTCTAAACATGCAATAGAAATATACTTGTGAGAATATTTCCCTGATGGTCTGATCCTGGCCTTATTACTGGTGCAAACATTCCTCTGCAGCTGATGGAAGCTATGCTTCCATTAACACATTGAGAGTTCTCAGCAAAACTTCAAAAAAAGGTTTCAAAATCTGCCTTTGGCCCCTACCTCCACTTTAATGTTGCAAAACATCTACACGCACCTACAGCCCCTGACTGCGGCAGGGGGGTTGGAATTCAATCATCTTTAAGGTCCTTTCCAAATCCAACCACTCTATGAAAATAAAGCATTGGAGTTCACAGGACTGCAAGAGAGCTACTGGAATGGCAAGTCATGGACACGAGGAATCAGAGACTCAAACAGCAGGACACTGTTACACTTTCCTCTCCCCATAGCAAGTGAACGCAGCCTGCACAAATCACTGCTAAGGACTATTCTAGAGCAGTGTCTAGTGACAAGACTGAGAAAGCATTTAATGCAGAAACCCTTTTCCAGGAAGAGATAAAGGACAAATTAAGAGTCCATGTCTATAAAGGACACTAATATCAGAGGCCTTTATTGCACTATGAATTAAGTCAGATCCACACTTACTCTGTTTAAGTCTAGCCTTCTATTACCATCAGCATCTGCTTATTGAGAGTTTGAAGCAGAAAATGATGACAAATCATTTTCTAATTTTTAATTTAACTCTGACATTCTTCTGCCATCCATATTGCCTTGGAAATAAACAACAATAACTGCAGATTGGCATCCACAAAAAGGATAGACAGTTCTCTAACCACTGTAATTAATATTGCTAGGCTGGGTACTTTAAGGTCCCTGTGTTTCTCAGAGTTGCTGTGTGCTAGCTAGCTAAAAAATCTGTTCAGTCAGGCTGACTTTGGCTTTCATCCACATATATTAGCTTTGCCCAGAAGGATTCCAGAAACTTAATTAAGCTGGCAGGTTGCATTCTCTTACAGTCCATCTTGAACAGTCACATTTTTAAAACTTGAATTAGAAAAGAAATTCTTCTGGGCTGCCTCTGTTGAATGCTTTAAAAAACATAAAACAAAAGAAATTCTCTTCCCTTAAAACATGATGATTTAATTTCCCATGAAAAAGTATGTTTATTTGTAGTGAAGCATGTTTTTAAAGTACTCCCTTTTCTGGAAGGGAAGGTGCAGGCTTAGCAGTAAGTAGCTGGTGAACATCTCTCAGACTGCACACACTCTGCTCTGGTTCCCTCCTTCAGAAGCACCATTCAGTTCCTTGACATTTTGTGATATACTCAGAGCTTGACTGTTTAGCTACTGGCTCAGTCCTCATCACTGTTTAAATCAACCATGAAAACCTTTTTATTTACTGCTAAGCACAGAGAAAGATGGACCTGAACCAAGACTTCAGGTTCAGAAGCTTTTCACACTGCAGGCTCAGAGCTGAATTTCACTCCTATGTAGAAAAATAAGAGCATTTTAAAACTCTGAGACATGTTCTTAATTCTGCCTCCAGAACTGTGCCCGTAACCTAATTCAGTGGCTAAGGACTTCAAATGAACTAATTTCCTAAGGTTTCTTCTGGGTTCTCTTACCCTAAAAAGATGAGAAATATTTTATATCCATTTATGACTGTCACAGAATCAGCACAGAGGTCTAGCGGTACGTGTGAAGTGTCTTTAGCTGCGCTCTGTGGCAGAATGAGGTCTTTTAAGGAGTCATAATAAAGTTACTGCAAGAGAAAACAGATGTCCCCTGTGTGATGGAACACACAGAAAACAGGGAGATGATTCATGCCAGCCAGAATGGCTTCACCAAAGGCAAGTCCTGCCTGACCAACATAGTCATGGCATAACTACATCACTGAACAAGGGAAGACCAACAGATGTCATCTATCTGAACTTTTGTAAAGCCTGTGACACACTCTCCAACAGCATCCTTCTAAGCTGGAAAGATGTGGATTTGATGAGTGGACTACTATAGAATCATAGAATGTCAGGGACTGGAAGGGACCTCGAAAGCTCATCTGGTCCAGCCTCCCTGCCAGAGCAGGATCACCTAGAGCAGATCACACTGGAACACATCCAAATGGTTGTCGAGTATCTCCAGAGAGAGAGACTCCACAACCTCCTTGGGCAGCCTATTCCAGTGTTCTGTCACTCTCACAGAGAGAAAAAAAATTCTTCCCAAGATCCACAGGGAACCTCCTATGCCTCAGTTTCCACCATTGTCCCTTGTGCTGTCACTGGGCATCACCAAAAAGAGGCTGGCTCCATCCTGCTAGCACTCACCCTGCACATATTTATAAACATGAATGAGGTCTCCTCTTAGTCTCCTCCTCACCAAGCTAACAAGCCCCAGCTCCCTCAGGCTCTCCTCATAAGGAAGGTGTTCAACTTCCTTAATCATTTCTGTGGCTCTGAGCTCTCTCAGGCAGCTCCCTGTGCTTCTTGAGCTGGGGGGCCCAGAACTGGACACAATACTCCAGATGAGTCTCACCAGGGCAGAGTAGAGTGAGAACCTCCCTTGACCTACTAACCATAGCCCTTCTAATCTGCCCCAGAATGGCCTTGGCCTTCCTTGCTGCAAGACCACACTGCTGGCTCATGGCCATCCTTCCATCCAACCAGGACTCCCAAGTCCTTTTCAACTTCACTGCTCTCCACCAGGTCAGTTCCCAGCCTATACTGATACATGGGGTTGTTCTTTCCCAGATGCATGACTCTACACTTGCCCCTGTTGAACTTCATTCAATTTCTCCCTGCACAAACCTCCAGCCTAAGTCTCTCTGAATGGCAGCACAACTCTCTGGTGTGTCAGCCACTCCACCCAGCTTGGTGTCATCAACAAACTTGATGACAGTGCACTGGATAAGGAATTGTTTGGATAGTTGCATCCAAAGGATCAACAGCTCAATATCCAGATGGATAGAGGCTACAAGTGGTGTTGCTTAAGTGCCTGTACTGGGACAACTGCTGTTCAGTATCTTCAATGATCTCCTGACTGTCTTCAATGAGTCTGAGTGCATTGTCAGCAACTTTGTAGATGATACCAGGCCGAGTGGTGTGGCCTATAAGTCTGAGTCTCAGGAAGCCATTCAGAGAGACTTCAACAGGCAGAAGTAGGCTGAGGAGAATCTCATGAGTCTGAATAAGTCAAAGTCCTGCACCTAGGTTGTGGCAACCTTCAACATCAACACAAGCTGGGAGATGACAAGATTGAGAGCTTTCCTGCAGAAAAGAACTTGGGGATACCGGTGGATGAGAAGCTGGACATGAGCCAAGAGCATGTGTTTGCAGCCCAGAAGGCCAATGGCATCTCGGGCTGCATCAAAAGAAGTGTGGTAGGCAGGTCTAAAGGAGGGGATCCTGACACTTGGCTCCAATGAGATCTCACCTGGAGTCTTATGTCCAGCTCTGGAGCTCTCATTACAGGAAATATATGGACTTGATGGAGCGGGTCCAGAGGAGGGCCACAAAAACGATCAGGGGTCTGGAACACCTGTGGTAGGAGGACAGGCTGAGAGGGCTGGGATTATTCAGCCTGGAGAAGAAAAAGACACCAGGGAGACCTAACAGCAGCCTGCCAGTACCTGAAGGGGGCTACAAAAAGGCTGCAGAGAGACTGTTTGCAAAGGCCTGCAGTGATAGTATGAGAGACAATGGTTTGGAATTAGAGTAAAGATTTAAATTCGATGTTAGGAACAAACTCTGCACTATGAGGGTGGTGAAACACTGGAAGAGATTGCCCAGGAAGGTAGCTGGTGCCCTATCCTTGGAGATATTCAAGATCAGGCTCAATAAAGCTCTGAGCAACCTGATATCCCTGCTGACTGCAGGGGGGTTGGACTGGATGACCTTCGGAGGTCTCTTCCAACCCAAACCATTCTATGATTCCTTAGGAAGGCCTGTCAGTCAACAGGAAAAAACAAAGCCTCTGACTTAATGCAAGAAAGGGTTGGACTTGATGATCTGTGAGGTCTCTTCCAACCTTGGTGATACTGTGATACTGTGTGATAATTTCCTTATTTTCAAAATGATTGAGCAAAAGGATTGGAAATTTCTGAAGACTCAGCTTGGATTCTGCATAAAAGTGGAAAAAAATGCCAAAAATACCCAGGGCACACCTGCTACATTAATAATGTGTTCACTGAGTTCCATGTCATTTTGCCTCAGTCAGAGCTAATTGCCCAGGGCCTTCAAATATTTGGTTTCTATCTGAATCCTTCTATGTGCTGTACGTTCTGTAGGAAGATTTGCATGTATTACTGCTCCAAAGGAGAAACTGAGCCTGAGACTTATTTCACCTACCAGCCTATTGCTAATAGCTGTACAATATATTTATTGAAAAACATTTTAAATAAGCTAATTCAGTGAGCAGCTGATAGCAATTATGTGACTCCCTCGTGATGAACACAAGCCATCAAACAGAGAATAGATCAAAACAGGGAAGCTCTTTGTTTTTCCTACTGACAGAGTCCCAAGCCACCTATGTTCTAATGACATACTCTCTATTCTGCCTACAGATGATTTAACTGAAAGAAAGTTATTCCCTACCCAAAGATCAAATTAGGTCTATTCAGGAAACAAAGTTAGGCACTGAATTTCAATAATTTAATTACATTGTATAATTACTTTACAGGATCCGTAAAGTAGTCGTTAAACAATAGTGATTCCTACCTGATTCCCACCATGACACATATTATGCCTTTGAAACATAAGAGACTTTAAATTCTTTACTGAGCTAATGAAAATATTAAATTATACTAGCAAGAGCAAACCATGCAGCTGAAAACAGCTATTTCAAACACCTGATTTGGAATGATGCAGCTTTAAGGTGGGAAAACGTAATGAAATAAGTTTCTAGGGCATGAATGCAACACCCAGTGGTTAAACTCAGTGGGACATAAATGATTCTATGAGTTCATCGGTTTTGATGTGTTATCTATCCAAAACAACTGGTGAAAATGTGGATGAATTTTTGTAGACAACTGTTTTGCAACAGGAAGTCACCTCATGCTCTCATTTAGTTGCCACAGGTACTTATCTAAATGACAGGTAGGAACTGTATTTCCATAATAACAGTGTCCTCAATTTCAAAGTGTGTTTCTCCACCGTGTTTATTCTGGTTACTCCACAGCTCTGCAAATGCCTTCTTAATTATGCAGACTCACGATTTGACTAAAATCACAAAACACATAAAGTATCCATTACTAGTGATGTGAAAGATTGATTTCTGTCTGTGCTGGTTGTACTTGTTTAATTCCCTGTGTCATTAAGCTCTTCAGCGTGCCTGGAAAGATGAGTTTGTGTAAATGGTTGTGTCATTGTTTGGCCTGCAGTCTGATTTGCATCGCAGCCTAAAGATGTGCTATGTTTTGTGTTGAAGGAGTAGTTTGAGGAACATACTTCTAGTTTATGGAGTGCTCAGGTCTAAGGCATTTTGAATTAAATAATTCCCTAGGAATTCAAATCAACTACCTTCTCTTCATCTAAAATTTTCATAGTGATTTTAGGAAATGGGAAACCACAACCATTCCCAAATAAATTAACCTGGCATTGATTTCTTACATGTGAGACTAGGAGGTTACAAGAAATGTTTTATAGATAGAATAACAGAATGGTTTAGATTGGAAGGGACCTCAAAGGTCATCTAGTTCCATCTCCCTGCCATATGCAGAGACACCTCCCACTAGAACAGGTTGCTGAAAGCTCCACGGAGGCAGCAGCCACAACCTCCCTGGGCAACCTGTGCCAGTGTCTCACCACCCTCACTGCAAAGAACTTCTACCTAACATCTAGTTTTCGTCTCACCTCTTCCAGCTTAAACCCATTACCCCTTGTCCTGTCATTACAAGACCTTGTCAATAGTCCCTCCCCAGGCCTCTTGTAAACCCCCTTCAGATACTGGAAGGCTACTCCAAGGTCTCCTCAAAGCCTTCACTTCTCTAGGCTGAAGAGCTCCAACTCTTATAGCCTGCTCTCATAGCAGAGGTGCTCCAGCCCTCTGATCATCTTAGTAGCCTCCTCGACTCACTCCAACAGTTCAATGTCTTTCTTGTGTTGGAAGCTCCAGAACTGTACACAGTATTCCAGGTGGGGTCACACAAGAGCAGAGCAAAGGGGGAAAATATGAAGCTGAAGGATATTTTACTTCCTGGTTTGTATAGGAACCAACAGCGAACTTCTTACAAAGTAATGGCATCTGCTATCAATCAGAATTGATTTATTGATGTCAGCATCACCTGAGACAGCACTCTCTGTGGTCCACCATCCTAGAGCACATTGCACACAAGGTAAGGAGAAGGACCATTGCTGTAATGCCTGCAGACTGCCAGCAAGCTTATGGTTAATGAAAGCAGCTTACCCACCGCAGGTTTTTAACCAGAGTAACTTGGTTGTTTATCTACGTTCACCCAAGTCAACTACAATAAAAGACATATATGAAATGTTTTGAAACAATCATAAGGATAAGCAAACTTTCTAGGAACTGGCCCTGAAATTGAGTGGTTGTTACATTCCCTGCACCATCTACCATTACAGTAATAAATGGAATAGTTTGTCTGTGCAAGTTGCTAAAACGTGCTTTTGCAGGCTTTATTTTAAACCTCTCATTTTCACAGCACTGGCTTGGCCTAAAATTTCTTCAGTCTCCTTCACTTCACTCACTACTGTCCCAAATGTTTCCTAGTAAGGACACCAAACAAAAGGATTTCTCCAGACCTCCATTTCACTACTTCATCATGACTTCAAAGGTCACTACAGACCAGTAAGCAGGTGCTGATGTGGCAAATACCTTGCTCTTTGTTTTGAAGGAGATTCAAGCAACTCATTTGTGGGCACTATGTCTTTGGTCCCACAGAAGGACATATAACTATGTATCACTGAATTATATTTGTAGTAGTCAACTAACAGATATCCAGCAGGTGTGCAGCCATGAGCTGATTGCACATTCCAGGATTTATTTCAGCTGTTATGTCTCAGGGTCAAAAATCCATGGTCTGAGTAAAAAGAAATCTTTAGCTGTAGCTTTTATGCTCTAACTCCAACCACCAACTGCGGTTAAGAAGCCTTCAGTCTCCCAGTCCCAGCCACATACTGGCTACTTCTATTGATTGAGGGTTCTTAGTTTAGAGACTTCCTCCTGCACAACACCAGCCAATAATCTGTCTGCCAAAGTTTTAGTCATGCTTCGCTTCCTCTAGACAGTTTCCAGACTGCAAGCTTCTGCTGTAACAAAAAAATCCTTAATTTGAACACTGGATGACTAAACACTAACTGCTTCAAAACACTAATGAGTACAGAGAGGTTTGTAGCTTCAGTTTGAACAACAAACTCTTCAGGCTAGGTGTTTATTTAAACCTCACAAACCTCTGCTATCATCATATTGTTCTGGAGAGGAGCACTGGGCCAGCAACCTCTTGAAAACAAAGTCAAGGCCACCTTCTATGCAGCTGAAAAAATTTAAACATACACATCAGTGGCATGGGACACTCATAAGTTTTGACAGTGCTGGCTTCTAAATTAGAAACAGTGAAGAACTTGATCAATTGAAGATAATTACCAATGCTTGTGATCCCTGTCACTGACAAGAGAAACCTGGTCTGGCTGCCCAAATTACACACTTGTATGAGATGTTTGGAACACCAAGCAATGAGCTGATTTGATAGCCAGCAACAGTTAAAACCCCAAACTCCTCAACCCCACTCTGCTAGAACTCCTAAATGAGCCAATTTCCAGAAAACAACCTCAGACATTAGTCGAAGGGCATTCTTACTGACTTTTTTATTGTCTATTCAGCTTCCTTTTCTTGCAAACCTGTAAATTTGCAAAATACATACTTTGCAACAGGAGAGCATCTTCTTTAGCTGTCTGCTACTTAAAACTTGTTATTATTAGATTACGGTCCTGCTCTGGCAGGGGGGTTGGACTTGATGATCCCTTCCAACCCCTGGCATCCTGTGATCCATTGTGAAATAAAACTGAACATAAGAAGGTCCTGTTTAAACATATCTTTTTAAAAAGTCATTTGAACTAGAATAAAAATCTATCAAATGTAGCTATGAGAGCTTTGTTGCACATTCAAACATTGAAGACAACATCATCTAACAGCTATTTGTGTGTGTGTGTGCTCCCCAGAATGATTTGTGTTTGCCTCTGTTGGTCTATCTTATTTGAACCTGCTTGTGGTCACAATATCCCTCCAAGGACAGCAGAATTATTCTAGCAGAATAGTTTCCTATTATTCTGATTTACTAGACAACATCAGCAAAACAAGCTCTAGGTGATTTCAAGAATCTGCATCTTGAAATCATAAACTCTGCTAGTGTTAGTAAGAAATAGACTCAGATACTTTTCAGAGTCTGACCCAAAGTAATTTTCAAAGGTCTCCAGAGCTGACCAGCAAAACTCAGTTTTCCAAATCTTAATGCAATGCCCTCACCATAAGATTGCATCTTTTGAATTCACCTTGCACAGTCAGGGATTTGGTTTTCAGAAGGGAGCATTTGCTAGCTGTACTTTTCCACTGCTTAACAGAAATTTGGTTCCATCAGGTTAGATCAGTGACTTAGAGATAGGGCAAAAGAGACAGCATCGCAGTGAAATTTTAAAGGGATCTGAGGGAGTTGAATCAGGAGAATAAACCCTCTGCCCATCCTATTACACACATAGTCTGACAAGAACTTAAGATAACAACACAGAGGGAAAAGCAGTGAAGTCTGATTTCTCCCTCAGCACTTAGGGGTTTTCTCCTGTAGAAACCACTGATCTCAGATTTGCAAGAGAAGTATTTGCAAGAACAGTGCTGTGTGTACACCTTAGGGCCAATGATCCTCAAGAGAACTTAAATAGTATTAAGATGGCATGCAATGGAGAAAAAGTGTATTGTCACATATTGTTAGTATTCAACTGTTTAGAAACTTCAATCCTCCTGGCTGAATATAGGGTTACAGAAGCCACTGTAAAGGTAGCACCTAAAGCATTTAAAGCATTGTGATTGAAACATATTTACATGACTTAAAATTATGTGGTTTATACTGCCCCACTGGCCATATAATTGCACATGAAAGACCAAAACTGATTGTAAGGGGCAAAATTTGAAGCAGAATGAGTTCCAAATGCCCTCCATTCAACAGGAAAGAAGTTTAAGAAGCCTAGCTTCATAAGTATACATATGCATATTAATGAATTTTATATAATAAATATATTTATGGCATATGCACATGTAAAAATACAACAGAATCAACCAGGTTGGAAGAGACCTCCAAGCTCATCCAGTCCAACCTAGCACCCAGCCCTATCCAGTCAACTAGACCATAGCACTAAGTGCCTCAGTCAGTCTTATCTATTTTATATCCTCTATTTATATTTTAATTTAAAATAAAACATATCAGGAAAAACACAAAACCAAAACCAAATAGACAACAGAGAGGGAGTATTGCTTATTGTATTGAGTTAGATTTTTGCCAGCACCTGACCCCAGGCCAGAGTGGTTGTTTAAAAGTGAAATTTGAACTGTAATAGCTTTCAATGAAATATTTTCCTTATGTTAATAGTATTGTGCAGCAAATGATACAAGTACATTGGATAGAGTTGCCCTTTGTCACCACTGCCATTTGCAGTGGATTATAGATCCAGCAGCTGTGAGGCTATACTGGGTACTAAAACAACTGCCAGTCTATATAAATTACTTCAGGATAAGGATGGCAGCCTGTAATTAACAAGTAAGCTGCGTGAAACTATTGCTCAGACTTCAGGGAGAGAGGTGGAAAATTCTCAAGGTCTAAAACCATAACATCCACAAACACAGGTCCTATGTAACATACATCTGTGTGTGCATCTATATGTACACATGTGTACAAAATGTATTTCATGCAGACACAGAGAACACTTTCAAATTAAGGACATTGTTAACTTAAAGGAAGAGTTCAGGAAAGGTGAACTTTGATAATCAACTTAAAATGGATGTTCTGGAGTTTATTACCATGATATTACATCTTTCAAACATCTGATTTCTGTCACAGCTGACATACAAACCCACTGAAAAAGGTGTTCAATAAATTTTGCCTTGAATTGTCCCACATGCTAGGAAATGCTTCCTTTTGCATGGTCTGTCACTGATACTTGGGAGTTCGAGTTTTCAAAAACAAGGTTCTGGGATGATTGCTTCCAAAACCAGAAAATTCAATCAGATCATTTTACAAGTTAAGCATCATCTGATAACTAATCCTGCACCATCAGGCAGGATATAGTGTGATATTAAGTACTAAGCAGGCATAGTGTTATATTAAGTACTGTGTAACGGTGAAGGAGCCATTATGATGTCAGGCACAAACACATAGTTACAGATATTTGGCAGAATGTGCACTATGTTGTCACATTATAATTTAGCAACTGGGGTCCAGCATTTACAGTTGTATTGTAAAATGTTCTTTTTAGTTAGTAGTGGAAAGAATAACTAAAAACACTGTAGCAAAGTTTAATTGAAAGCTTATTAATGCTTCAGTGCATCGTGGTTCAATTCATTCCATTTATAGCAGATAAAATTTAAAACATTATAATTTTTAAATTAATAGTATAATCTCAAATCTCCACAGCAAGATGACTCTTTCTCTGCTACTTTTCATTTTATAAAGTGGTAGCCTGCATGGGTATGGGGACACTGTGGAGAATTTATCAATCAGGACTCATCTCTCTCCAGAGATACTTGTCTCACAAAGGTTTCATTATTTTTTTAACTATATATAGTTAAATTTGGCTCACAGTAAAATCACCATAATCACTGCACACTTTTTAAAAGTTCTTTAACTTGACATGAAGAGGGAGAGATCTCTTTTCTTCTTTGGTCTAATTAAGGACCACTGTTCCTCAGGGTAGGTTAGCAGCAGCATAAGTAGGAATGATCACTTTGCTGTACCCACCAACACAAGAACATTCAGCTTGCCCATCTCCAACAGCCAGCTTCCTGCAGTGTATCAGATCTGGATTAAAAGGATTTTACCTTTAGGAGACATACAGTGGTTGAAAGAGCTTTGTGTTTAGTTTTGTTGTGGTTTTTTAATATATAAAATGAGTGATAAGACTCTGTAGAGATGGACTTTCACTACTGAATGTTTTCAGGGGTCAGATGAGCTCCACAGATCAAGATGGTTCAGGCTACTTGACCACCCATGAGCTGGGCCACCATGTGTGGGTGTAGTGTAATAGCCTATTGTGGTTCTTAGTGTCTTGGGAGAACGCAAAGACTTGGCTGAGGTTTCACTGCACAGGCTGTGGTTGGCATTAAAATGCAGAGTAATGGAAAGAAACCTCAGAAGGGTCTCAAGAACCAGTTATGTGCCTTTGTCAACATGATCCTAAGAGATAGTCCCATCATAATGAAACCCAGTCACGAGCAACAGACTGACGGTGACAACAAGCAAACCCAAGTGGATTTCTGTGTGCTAGCAGCTTTGCATGCATTTGAATGCTTATTACAAATCACTGTGCAGCAGCAAGATGATCAGAGGGCTGGAGCACTTCCCATATAGGGACAGGATAAGAGAGTTCAGCCTGGAAAAGAGAAGGCTCCAGGGAGATCTTAGGGCAGCCTTCCAGTAGCTGAAGGAGGGCTTCAAGAAAGCTAGGAAGGGACCTTTTACAAGAGCTTGTAGTAATAGAGAGAACGTATTTCAGCTTGAAGAGGGCAGATTTAGACTGGATATTAGGAAGAAATTCTTTACAATGAGGGTGGTGGGACACTCGAACAGGTTGCCCAGGGAGAATGTGAATGCCCCCTCCCCAGAAGTGTTCAAGGCCAGGCCAGATGAGGCCTCAAGCAACCTGGTCTAGTGGAAGGTGTCCCTACTCATGGCAGGGGTTTGGAACTAGATGATCCTCAAAGTCCCTTCCAACCTCAACCATTCTATGAATCCTTACGTACAGGCTAGCACTGCAGCTGAGGGAGCAAGGGCAAAAGAAGCAGCAGAAATACAACTGAATCAAGTGTTTGGAGCTTTGATTGAGGTCAAGAGTAAATCTAAAGGTAACCTTTTTTTAAAGCCGGTGCACATTTGACTTTGTTTCTAAGGCACAGAGAAAAGTCCTCTGCAGAAGCTGAGAACTGCCACTGCCAGGTTTCAGACATAAGGTTGGAACGCACACATTATGCCCTAACACTCTACAGTGCAATGTCAGCCACTCAAACCACCTTACCTAGCAGTTTTAATTAGGACAATTAAACACCAAAGTGTGACTAGGACTCATTCAATCCATTCCCTAGCTGTACACCAGTCTTGCAGAAAGACAGGAACTACTAGCTGACGCAGAGGTGGAGCATGTAAAATCCTCTCTACTCATTTGCAACAAGCAATAGGAATATGTCTGTCTTCAAAACATCTACTGAAGACTAGATTTAGACTCATAAGTAAAATAATGTTGTTTCTTTTAATTTCACATGAAGCTTGGACCATGTTGAAAAGCTCTCAAAATGTAACTACTTTATCAAACATACCTGAAACTACAGGATCCTGAAAAAATGATGCTTTGTTCACTTTTTCTACTGTAAATCTATCATGCCAGGGCCTAAAAGAGGTTACCATTCACTTGGTAACTCATCATGAGAGCTTCAATCCACTGAGGTCTAGTGTGTCAATGCTTATGGAGGGAACGTTTTTATTTCACGGCCCATTGAGTCAATGGATGGAGCTGTTTCAGTCTGCTGCGTTAATGTGGATGCTGCTGAAACCTGGTGAATGCATTTACAGTATTAAAGGGCCCTCCCAGATATTTCCATGAAAAAGCACATGCTCTATGCTCAGAATACTAGCTTTTCGAAGGAAAACAAGTCAATTATTAAGATTTGTTTTTCACCAAAAAAAAGGAAAAGTAATTAATTCTTCTCTTGCCTAGCTTTGCCTGTTAGGTTAAAAAGGAAAAATAGTCTTCTTTTTCTTAAGTTATGATAGCCCAGAGAGCATGTTTTAAAGGTCAGCCTTGGGTATTTCTACTCATACGAGTGATAATTACATACACAAAGAGCTCTGCTTTTATGAGTGACATTATTTGTCTTAGCATAGTTTTGAAAGGTCAAGTTTTTGCTAGCTGAGAGTGAAAAACTTTAACCTTCTGAAGAGGCAAGCAGATTTCACAAAAGCAGGATAAAGTCGCAATCATCCTGTATGCAAAAGCAGTTGCACCACTAAAATGAGGGTTTGGGAATGAAACCGATGCACAGACTTCTAGCACTGGTGGCACAAACAGCGCCGCTTGAATCTCAGTCCTCCTTCAGAGACCTTGTAACTCTGTGCTCATCCCATTTAATTCATGGAGCACGTGAAAGCCTAGAAGGACTGGCAATCTCACAAGAGACACTTCATTGACACTTGTTATCTGCTGTTTTGCTGACTCTTACTTTAGGAAACTTTAAAATAATATGATAGAGGTACTGGCAGAAGTTTCACTGACATCCCCCATGAAAGAAGGAAGACTGAACGCCAAATAGCAGTCCTAGAGAATGCACTGATAAAAGGAATAGTCCATCATGAATGAAGGCTTATCATTTACATGGAGGACAAAGTCACAAATTAAGAGAAATTCCTACCTGTGAAACGCTTTTTGTTATTTCCATTTCAGGCGTAACAAACTGGAAACATATTTAAACTTTAGCCACTGATGGAGTTATTTTCTTTGTGACATTACTCAAAGACAGACTCTGTCACCTAGGAATAAAATGAGAAATAGTCACTTCATGCATCCTGGTGTCACTTTCTTTCCTGTCTTTTACAGGCCTTTCTTACATTCAGGGAAATATTTATAATAAAATGAAATTTTCTGAAAAGCACATCTGTAATATTTGTAACTTTTTCCTCACTTAATATTTTTGGTCCAAATACACACCTCATGGTTAATTACAAAGAATATCTCTTAGTGCACAATCAAGGTTAATATTCTGGAAGAGAGTCAAAGCTTGGTTTGCAAGACAGCAAAAAGAAATGCAGATAGGGAAGACAAATAGGGGTCATGAAGCAAGTTCCATTTCATTTTACAATTGCATTAAAAGAAGAAAAAAAGAGAGCTGTTCCTGATGAGGAAGTGCTCTTCCCCAAGCTTAAGATGTTTTTCTTAGCTGTTGATTTCTCTTGATTGTCTCCTGGTCTCAAAAATGCTCAGAAAACAGGGTAGTCATATTTTATCTTTCAAGTTGCATCAAGCTCACATTCTACTCTGCATAAATTTATCCTCTCGTGATTAGAATTACAGCAATCCTAGGAGCCAGGAACATGGAACAAAATCTTAACTGTATCTCAAACATGGAGATTCAGTTTTTTATCGTCCCAGCTTCTAATAAAATAAGACCTCCAAAATTGTTGAGGCAGCACACTACTGAATCTAACCTCCATAAACATTATTGGAGAAAAAGATTACTTGGCTAAGGGGCTGGTGGTGGTGGCTGCAGTACACCACGTATTGTGACACAGAATACATTTGAATCTACATTTACAGAAAAGAAGTTTAACTATGCATTTTTTACTTCCAGTGAGAACAAGTACAGTGTATAGACTTGTATATTAATTGTCCTATTACATCCCTTAACATTAAGAATAGCTTTACTGTACTGTCTTTTTACTATTGTGGATGAGAAGGGGGTCAGTAGACAAGTGGAAGTACAAGGTAAGTAATCCATAATCTAAATTAAGAAAACAACTGCATAAGCCTTTGTTATCCCATGTTGAAAACCAAAAACAGCTCATTTTTTGGACTGAAAGTCAACCTCTAGGGTAAAGATATTCAGAATAAAAAGCAACTGTGTTCCAAATTTGTAAATAACTTTGAATTCACTTAAACTACAATAATGCAATACTAATTATGCCCTGTGTAGCCAGAAGCATTCCCAACTAAAAAGAATGAAATTGGCAGTTAATTAATAAAATCTGTTAAATTATGCTAAATAAGAAAATGTAAGAGATTTGGAATGAAATATCAGCTGGCAGCCGAGTTCCACACAGCCAGTCACACAACTGCCCCACCTCACCTCTCAGTGGACTGAGATAAAGAGTTTAAGGGAACTGCACAAAGAGAACAATCAAAAATAGAATCAACCAGGTTGGAAGAGACCTCCAAGATCATCCAGTCCAACCTAGCACCCAGCCCTATCCAGTCAACCAGACCATGGCACTAAGTGCCTCATCCAGTCTTCTCCTGAACACCCCCAGGGGCGGTGACTCCACCACCTCCCTGGGCAGAAATAGTACATAAAGTGACACAAACCACAGCACAGCCCACAGCAGTCCAGCCCAGTCTCCCCCTCAAATCACCCAGATTCAGCTGGCCAGCTCCTTCCCTTATACAGAGGGCATGAGGCTCAGCTGCCTATCTTGGTGTGGCTGCTCCCAGCTTCTTGTGAAAGAAAGAAACAAACCAAAACACCAAAAACCCAAAACCACACCAAAACTTAACTCTATTCTAGCCAAACCCAGGACATCAACTAATCTAGTTTTCCAGCGTAAGAGACGTTAGGAATATCCATCAACTACAAAATCACAAAGGAGACGACCTTTTCCCACTTCTCCTTAAGAAGAACATACTACAAAGCAGTTTGTTTTTTCAACATTCATAGAATCATAGTGTGGCTGAGGAGAGAAATTAATTGATGCAAGAGGATATTTATAAACATATATGTATTTATTAACTTCAATATTTTGAACCCTCGCCACCCCCAACCACTAAACTTATAATATTAATATTTATTCTACACGGTTATGAAGACATTATGGGAGTAGGTATCAAACTGTTAACTATTATA
>WAAF01007140.1:0-63111 GCA_013400475.1 Tricholaema leucomelas
GTCCCTTCCAACCTAAAGCATTCTATCATTCCATTCTATGATTATCAGTGCAATTGGTCCTGTGAATTCATCCTGCTGACTGAACTCAAACCAAGTGTGTGTGTGGGGGCTGCATCCCATCTCCTCCCCTCTGGAGTTGGTTGGGAGTCTCCCAGCCTTCTGCGCTACCTGTGCCAGGCATTGGACAGAAGATAGAGCTCAGTGCCAACCTCAGCACTAGGGTTCTTTGCAACAGGGTTTCTGCTATTGAGAAAGCAGGTGTCAGATTAAAAATGTAGAGTGAAAGGAGATTTCTTGAGGAAAGTCCTGACTAAATTCTATATCTAATCTTATTTTGCCAGAGAAGACCCTCATTAGCCTGGAGAAGAGGAGGCTCAGAGGAGACCTTATTGCTGTCTACAACTACCTGAGGGGTGGTTGTAGCCAGGAGGAGGTTGCTCTCTTCTCTCAGGCGGCCAGCACCAGAACAAGGGGACACAGCCTCAAGCTGTGCCAGGGTAAATTTAGGCTTGAGGTGAGGAGAAAGTTCTTCACTGAGAGAATCATTGGCTACTGGAATGGGCTGCCCAGGGAGGTGGTGGAGTCGCCGTCCCTGGAGCTGTTCAAGGCAGGATTGGACGTGGCACTTGGTGCCATGGTCTAGCCTTGAGCTCTGTGGTAACAGGTTGGACTTGATGATCTATGAGGTCTCTTCCAACCTTGGTAATACTGTGATACTGTGATAAGTTTAGGGAAGGAAGAACCAGGACTGCAAAGGGTTCTTGAAATGTCTTTTATGATTTCCTGTAGTTTCATTCCTGGGGAGAACAAGCATTTTGTTCTGGTTTTCTTAGCCCTACTTGATGTAAGGATGTGGATATCTTGCAAGGCTTCCTGTAGTGGCCAGGTCCTGTGAATTTAGATGCTTTCTTTCTCTCACTGACATATTGTCAGCTGTCATATCGTCCCTGCTGAAGATCCATTTTCTACAGGCTGGATTATAGTGCGCTGCTCCAAGCAGTCTAGTCTGTCTACATACCCCTGGGGTTATCAGTCCAGCTCTCTCAAGACTAAAAGATTGACACAGAAGCATTACTTAGCCTGCTTATACAAGTAACCCTCAAAGTAACTTGCTAGTGAACTTTGCTCTCTCTTTTGAAATGCAGAAATTTGATGTAACAAGTTTTGAAAGACTATTCCCTTGATTCATGTGTTTTCTTCACTCTACTGTTGAACAAATCCTTGCAAAGTACTCGTGTTGTAATCTGTAAGAATATAAATGCTACTCTGAGAAAGCTGGATGTTTGGTCTTTATTTTACTGAATTGAGCAGTATTCAAAATGTCCATTCTCTTATTCCTGTTGTCCTGTAAATCATAAGATTTTAGACCTTTGAAAGATCAGTCACTCGGCACACTCTGCGAAAGTGTCGAATTGGACAGCTATGTAGTTTCGTGAGGTACCAGTTGCTTTTGTGTGTCAAACTAGGGGTGACACAGCCCGGCATGCCAGCGTGGTCTGAAGGAGGTGGGGACACTGCAACAGCACCCCTGACGGGCCAGTGTGTACACCGCGCTCTGCGGAGCTGGAGGCACTGCCCTTGCTGCCTGGGGGGTGATGGGGAAACAGCGACTTCTGGTCGTCCACATGTTTGCAGCAGGCCCGAGGGCTCCGCTCCGCACAGCTGGCCCTGCTGCGCTGCTCTATCCACCCCACACCTTTCCGCGCTGCGCCAGCACCGCACCGTCTGTCCCCCGGTACCCCGCCGTTCGGCACCCGTTCGTGTTTATTTGTTTTGAATCTTAACACACTTGCCTCTGCTGACCAGGGTTGGCATAGGATAACAGGGTCATAACAAGTTTTAATTAATGCTTCAATTATTTAATGTTTTTCACTTCACCTTTAAAACCTTTCGGAAGTAGAGACCCTTCAGTTTCAGATGTCTGCCTGCAGTTGGACCTTCCCTGTTGTTAGTTGCTTCTGAAGTCTTCGGAAATTGTCAAGGCTGACTTCTGAACTTCCCATGGAAGCTGCCTACGGACTGCACGTTGCCCTGGTGCCCTTCTTACCAACCTCATCACTGCCAGCCTGGACAACCGGCAGACACTGGTGCAAGAAAATACAAACCAGACCAGTGATTGGACAGGAGAGCTATTCCCCTAATGCATAGAATCACTGAATCAGAGAATCACAGTCACAGAATCATTAAGGTTGGAAAAGACCTTTAAGATCATTGAGTCTAACTGTAATCAAACTCCCATAACCACTAAATTATATCCTGAAGCACCACATCTACAGACTTTTTGAACACCTCTAGGGGTGGTGATTCCATCACCTCCCTTGGCAGCCTATTACAATGCCTCACCACTTTTTCCATAAAGAAAGAATTTTTCCTAATATCCAAACTGAACTTTCCCTGGCACATCTTAAGCCCATTTTGCCTCATCTTATCACTAGTGCATGGGAGAAGAGACCAAGGTCAGCCTCACTACAACCTCCATTCAGGCAGTTGTAGACAGTGGTACGATCTTTTAGCCTTCTCTTCTCCAGACTAAATCCCAGTTACTTCAGCTACTCCTTTTACAAAGTGCTCTTCAAACCTCTCACCAGCCTTTTTGCCCTTCTCTGGACACCTTGCAGGACCTCAATGTCTTTCTTATATTGTGGTGCCCATAACTGAACACATTACTCAAGCTGTGGCCTTACCAGGGCTGATTATAGGAGCACAATCACTTCCCTACTCCTGCTGAACACACAGTCTTTGATATAGGCCAGGATGCCATTGGTCTTTTTGTTCAGCACCCTCAGGTCCTTTTCTACCAGTCAGCTTTCCTGGCACTCTTCTCCAAGCCTGTAGTGTTGCTTGATCTTGTGACCAAAGCACAGGACCCAACCCGTCTAATCCCACTGACCTCAGCCTATCAATCTAACCTGTCCAGCACTCTCTACAGTGCCTTCCTACTCTCAAGCAGATCAGCACTCCCACTCAATTCACTGTTGTCTGCAAACTTACTGAGGGTGCACTCGACCTCCTCATTCAAATTATTGATAAACAAAAGTGGACCCAAAGCTGGGCCCTGGAGGACACCACTTGTGAATGGCTGCCAACTGGATTTAGCTCAGTTTACCACAGCTCCTTGGGCTGAACTGTCCAGCCTGTTTTTAAATCCAGTAAAGAACCAAACCACAAGACCAAAAAGAAAACACTGTCTGTCAGTCTGGGGCAGTTACCCCTCTCAAAGATCTCTCCATCATTCACACACAGACAGTACCCTACTGACAGGGACTCAGAAGGTACTCCAATAATCTGATGGAGGTTCCTAACCAAGAGGCAATCACAGAGCTCTGGCCCCAGTCCTACTGCTAATCTCGCAGTGAAGGTGTTCCTATTCTTGTAAGCACAAATATTGAAATCGGGAAGCATGACTTGCAGTTAAACGTTTTCTGAACCTGACACTGCTACTGGGGGAAGATCCAGCTATATGTGTTTGGGGATGGGAAAAAAAGACCCAAGAATATTGGCTGATGCCAGGTGTGTGTTGTGGTAGGCCTGATAGGCCAAAATAGTCTTATACATGTACTGGCTTGCCCAGATATATTTTTCTGCTCTCCCTCCCTCTGTTTTGGGGAGAAGCAACCGCGGGAAGAGGACAAAGAACTGGAGCCACTGAGTCTAAGGACTCTAGCCTGCCCAGACTTCTTTTGCTCCTGTGGCAAGCAAGGTACACATGCTTAGCTTGTGCTTGCCTTGTGCTTTTCCCAAATTTGGGTAAAGCAAGCCCCTGGTTTCACCTAATATGGTCGAATTTGTAAAACTGCCATTCTAATCAGCTATTCTGTGTCCAAAGACCCAGTAGTCTTGGGCTGTATTGATAAAAGAGTTATGCAGACAAACACAATGTGCTCTGACATTGTATTCATGCCTACTGTTGCCTGCCACTATTGCTTACTGCCTCAGTGCATCCTGAATTGTCTGGAAAGTGCCTGCCTCAAGTTTACCAGGAACAGGCTCTAAATACCTCCATGCAGTCAGTCTGCGTAGCCAGTATGACATCATGCTATGACTGCACATTGTAAGACATTCTGCCTGCACCTGAAAGTCTCTTGCCAAGACGAGAAGTCCTGGAGATACACAGATCATCCAGAGGAGCCAGGATAAAAGGTCAGAGATTGTCTGCCTCCTTTCCCAGCACCCTGTGAAGCCTGGGAAGAATCAGAAGCCTCGACAGTTCACAGGTAACAGTATTCCCTGAAAATGTTTGGGTACTGTTTGAAGCTTTAGCTAGCCCCATGAGTTGCAAAATAACATCCCATGAGTAAATACTTAAAGCCTCTTGTAATTCACCATTGCCTTCTGTCCTAAGCAGAAAGGAGCTCATTGAGTCCATCTAGTGGGCAAGTGGTATTTGACTGCAAGAACTTTGTCTTCCAGTTCAGTTGAGTTCAATTAATGTTTGTATGTATTTTTTCTGGTTATTTCCAGATCTAGTTATTCCTCTGTAAAATATTTCCATAACCATGCAAAGAACCAATTATTATTAAAATTAGTGGTCAGGAGTGGTGAGAGTTTTGAATATAAAAATTAATAAACAATATTAATTTTGAAAAAATATAATCTTGCATGAATTAATTACCCCTCCATAACAGTGTGGTTCTGGCCTTCTTTTGTCTTGCTTATCACAGCAGTTAACTGTTCCTGGGAGAAGATGACCTTTTCCTGGCAGAAGACATAGAGTCTGATGGGTTACCAGTGAGATGTTTGTGCAATAGTAAAGGCCACTTAGTGATATGGCTACAGTCCCACCCCGACACTTCACACAGTAGAAGACCAAGGTATAAATATTAGCCCTTTGGAACAACCTGTGTGGACAAGAATTTGACATCAAAGCCCTGGGGACATGATTTGTCTTCCTTGCCCTCCCCAGAAGGGATATCCACAACTTCAGCACTACCAAGTGTATTTTGTCCCAAGTAGTTATGTATTACAACTATATTTTCTTAAAGCTATACAGTGATTTCTGCAGTTGAGTTCCTACCACCAGCAATTGAAGAGAATCTGTATATATGTTGCAAGTATGAATAAAGTCCATTATTCATGCATCTGCTGAAATATAACCGGTCCTAGGGCAAAACTAGACTGTTTGTACATCTGATGTTGGACCTATAACACCCACCCTAACTGATATCCCTATGAAGAAAGAAATCCAACCACCCTTAGCCCCTCTAATCTCTGAGGGCTTGCTAGTATGCAAGAGGGTTCGTCTCTCATTATATTTACTCTCACTTCACCTATGAACTAAGTAAGGATCAACACAAACTTGTGGAAACCCAGATAGCCCAGTGCTGGACCTTATCAACCATGACATTTTTGGCTGGCAACAAGTGGGACAGAAGAAGGTGCAGAGGTGGAAAGTCTTTGTCCTGTGGTGAGCAAAGCACCCACAGGCTAATCTGAGCTCTCAGCTGCTCCTGGGATTGCTTGGCTGACCTGGCTGCCCAGGACACTGAACAGGTCTCAGCTGCTCCATGGAGGCAGCACTTAGCTTTCCCTCTTCCCGGTCTGCTATTCTCCCCTTTTCAGCTGTTTCTCTAATGAAATAGCTGTTTTCCTATGCTTGATTCTGCTGGAGGCAGCAAGGCAACTAGGGACACCTAGGCTTCTTTGTGTCCTCCCACAAAATGTTACTAGGAAAGGATAAGCTTTCCCCAGGTTAGAGAGGATGTCACTGCTCAGTGTTAGGAACTTCTCTGTGTGTCCTAGAGAATTTGGCAGTGCCCTCTGCTACACAGGCATCAGGGTCCAGATGAGTCATCAGTAATTGCTAGAGTAGGTCACTCTGCTTGGGACCACTGAAGAGTCACCACAGTGTTAGATGATGAACTCAGATGCTTCATAATGACACAAAGAGCCTTGCAGACATGGGATTTGAGGGGATGCAGAGTTTTTCTAAATGACAAGTGAGTTGCTAGAACTGTACGCTTGTTAATTACACTACGAATACGCCACCCTTCTGACAGACCCAAAGTATCATCAAGAGGAAAGGAGCTAACAAAGGTTTCAGATTTTGCAGCCAGGGGTGGGGAGTGGGAGATGACATCACTCCTGGGTAAGCACCAGGTGGTCCTGAAAGATAATGGGGGAGTGATTATTTTCTGTCTTCGTATGTGGAAGTGGAAGTGGAAGTGGCAAAGTGGTTTCTTGGCTTTGTTACTATTTTGTATATAAGATTGAGCTTACATCCTAGAAGGTGGCTTCTTGACAGCACTTTGCTAGCATCTGATACTGCTCAGGATTGTAACAAACTTGATACCCTGTCTCTGTCTGTGGATTGAACTTTGCACTCTGTGTAGATAAACCATTTTAGGGACAACACAAGGACTTCTTGGGATCACTGCAGTTTCTGTCTCCGTACCACCGAAGAGGAGTGTTTCAGCATTTTGTGTCCGTGGTGATTTTGCACCACATACAATTTGGGATTTACCCAGAAAAATTTAAATTACTATGCTTATTCAGAATTTGGAAGTAAAATGAAATTATTATTTACAAAAGTAGGGCAAATGTAAACGGTAAGAAATATATACAAATACATATATACATACACAACTAGACAAGAGCTCAGCTACCCTCCTGTACCAAATAGCCCAGACCTCCCTGGGCACCCCCCTGGACAAAGCCCAGGTGCCATTACCAGCTAACACAGTATTACCTCTCCCAGTCAGTGTCCACACTAATAATCCCTATAATGTTGAGGAGGACAGTCAAGGAAGGCCAGAGGGAGAGAAACAGGGGGGAAAGGAAGTAGGAAGAGACAGTCCAACACGAACTGTTCTTCAAACTGTATAGCCTTCTTAGACCAATGGAATGGCATAAACATATGTCTTTGATTTTGTTCGGCCCCTTTGAGAATAGAGTCCACCCTCCTGGATTCTCTGAACTCTCTAGATTTTTTTAATTTACAATTTACAATTAAGACACTAGTCTTTGATAGGATAGAGGTGTGTAGTGTCTTTACAAATGAAGATCTGTGGAGAGAGGGCTTAAATACAAATGAAAGAATCAGACAACTCACCTTATCTATATCTATGTGTATGTAAATCACAATGGGCCTCTGCTAAGGGCCTTGTCTGGGTCTTGCTGTAAGTCAGTGGAGGGGCTGTCTAAAGATAACAGGTACTGAACACAGCCTGAACTTTGGAACTTCTAGGAAGGAGCACAGGCTCAACAGTCTACTAAATATTAACTTCTCCATTAAGAGAAGTGAAGAACCTAATTTAAACGAACATACAATGTATGATGCAGGGGGGCTTACATGTAAAGGGAGTACATGTAGTAGGCATGTGGGGAAGACTGTAAACCCTGAGTACCTCAGCCAATGGGGAAAGGGATAGAGAAATCTGTGTCCAGGAATTTAAGACAAAGGAAAGCTGTACCTTCCAGCAGTTTGACAGACCCCACAGCGATCTGTCCTGCGGACTCTCCCTTTATTCAAATAAAGTTTTACAGGACTCCTCTGTCTCAGTTATGAACAAACTTCTAGATTGGACTAATTTTCCTTACATCTTAAACTGTAGCAATTTCTCATCCCTCAGCAGTTCATGGCTCTGCAGCTGGGCTGCTTGTGCAATGTGCCTTGCACTGGTACATCTGGAGCCACTGCAACACAATCATGACCCTAATCATAAGATCCTGCTTCCTGCTCAGCAGTCAGATAGAGTGAATGAAACTGGATAACCTTTTGGTTTCCACTTCAGATCATCCTTCTGTCTTGGAGACAGACATCACTTCAGCTCTAAGGAACATGTCAATTAATGATCATCAGTCTGCTTTCCCCGAACTGGCAGAAGGGTCAAGGTACATAGCAGGAAAACATGCTAGGTCTTTGAGTAATTTCCTTTGATCCTAAGGAGAAAAGGAGGCGTCCAAAGTGCAATAAATTGTAATCAAGAGACAAGCAAGGTAAAATATCTGGCTGAGTGTAAGAGGGAAGAGTTGCTTTGTGTGTAACCAGAAGTTACAACAAGCTGATAATCACTAGGTTACTAAAGATAAGATCTGAGGGAAGCAGGGCTTGCAGGTACGTGCATGAGCACTAGGGAAAGATGGTATTCCCAAATAAAGGAGGAGCTGGGTTCTCCTCTCTTCAGAATTCTGGGATGCAGCGGATACACATCACGGAATTCTGAGCACATATAAACCAGGAGTGTGGGTAGGTGAGTTGGAGTGGCATCAGTCAGCAGCTGACCAGCTGTGCTATCTACACATCTCAGGGGCTCTGCTAGACAAGGGGATAGGGTGAGTATAGCCATAGCTACTTGGTATTGTTTGTCATGTCTTATTCAGCACTGTATTTCCCCCCTGTGGCTGTAGCAGGTGAGCCATAGGTATTGTGTATATAGCTTTCTTGTGATGGTTTTAGTGTTTAAACTATAATGAAAGTATTGAAACTGTACCCGGAGGGGGGTACCCATTTATGAGAGTGTTCCCTGGTCCTGAAGAACTTACTGGAACATAATTTTGGTGACAAGAGTGAGGGCCTGTGAATTTAACTGCAGGGTGAATAGCTAACAAGGTTGCACTGCAGGTCGTTGTTGATTTCTGAAATTGAACGCCGGGGCTTGTCATCCCTGAACAAGAATACTGTGGGAGGAGGAATATAGGACCTATAGTTGTGGACAGTTGATCAGAAGTTACACTGAAGCAGCTTTTTATGAGCAGTGCTGCAGGCAGCAATTCTGATAAGAGAACTAAAGCACCCTCAATTGCACATGTTGCCTGGGAGCAGGAGCCTTGGAATACTTTGTGAGATAAATGGGAAGATTGCACTAAGGTACACCCAGAGCCGTGGGGACAAATGACCCCCATGGATATTTGGAGCAGTTTGTTCAAAATCCAGCAAGTAGGAGCTTAACCAGGCTGCAGCATGCAGGATGGATGGCAAGGGCTCTTCTTGTTGCATTCAAAATCACTGTGGGGATGTTGCAGGATGAGTGGGACAAAAATCAGCAACTACAAGAGCAGTTGCAATCCATTCAGGCTGCTCAGCTGACTCAAAGGCTGATTATTAGACATAACGAAGGTGAAAGAGTAGCTGGAGAAAAAATGTAGTAAGTTGGCTGATAAATATTCTGTATGGGCAGCAAGGTGCAGACAGCAGAAATCGAGCAACAGTGATATGGGTCCACAGGTCAGACCTGTTGTCACTTCACCAGACCGGGAACCCGAAATGTGGAATGGTAACATTTGGAGTTCTGATGCAGCCCCCACCTCTGATGATTCAGAGCAGGACACACAGGATAAGCAGAAATGCCCGTGGATGAGGCAGGGAAAAACACAGGCAGCCCCAGTTAAGAAGAGGAAAGGGGTGTATGATACACAAGGTCAGCTGGTCAGACGAGATGAAGTTTTGGATTACTCCCCAGAGGAGGTGAAGAATCTTTTAGCTAAATATTAGCTGCAGCTGAGGGAGCAGCTACACCTTTGGCTGGTTCAGCTGATGGAACAAGGTGCTGAATTGGTTCGTAGATAATGAGGATGCTCCACATTTTTTATATTTGACTCATGATATTTATGTACAGGCTGCCCTTCGCAGAGTGGGAACAAACACATACTCTCTTATCTCAGTACTTAGCGAGGGTACCGGTGACAGTCATACTGACAAGGGGATATGGTCTGATGGACCTTCTCACTGGGTTACACTGCACCAGGCATAAGACTGCTGAAAGGGGAAGGAATTAAGCTGTCTATTAATACTGGCTGTTGTCGTGGGGGGCCTGTAGGCCCAAAAAATAGGCTTATCTTATGCCTCACTTTGCCTTGCCTCCCCAAACATGTTTTCCTCCCCGAACCAGCGGTAAACAAGCCCAAACCAGGGGTAAACACATTAAAGGCAGAAAAAGGTACAATAGGCCTAGGTGCCATAGTGTCTGGCCTGTCTGAGGCCCAGGTAGTAAACAAGTTAAATAAGCCCACGCTGTCAGTGTGTGGGCCCAGCCTATGCTGTCTCCATATTTGGAGGTACAAGGCAAGTGATTTAGCCTATTATGGTATTGTTTGGCTGACTGCCAAACCGATTGGTTGTTGGTGGCCAATTAGGGAATTGATCTCGGCCCACAGTTCATAAATGGGAGCTCACACATGCTCCCACCTTATATGCTTGCTTCCTGATTGCTGCTTCTAGCTTGTTATGCTTCTTGATATGCGGCTTCTAACTTGTTAAGCTGCTTGCTGCCTCCATTGCTTCCTGTGCATGCTAGCTTCTGCATGCTTCTGTGAGCTTCTGCTAGCTCTCACTAGCTCTGGCTCATGCACTCGCTTCGCAAGCCTGCTCACACTCATGCTCAGGCCCCACGCTAGGGCCCACCTGCTCACAATTGCTTACACTTATATTCAGGCACACCTTGTCATTATTTAGACTCACTGGCCATTGCTTATGCTGTTATGGAGACAGAATCTCGCAGCCAGCTGTGGTGAGCTAATCAGGACTCTGATCCTGCATTGCCTATATATCTGTGGAGCACAGACTCTTAAGCAGCCATGTATGCCTGCTGCCTTCATTGCCTGGTAAGAGCCATTGCTGCCGAGATACCAGGAGCAGACCCGCTTGTCTGCATACGCGATCAGCCTGCCAGCCAGCATGAGAACCATGCTCAGACTGCACGGCATCCTTCTCCAGCACCAGAGAACTTGCCAGCAGTCCCCAGACCAAAGCATCCAGAAGGAGACAAGGCGGACAAAGCATCCTCGCCAGGAGAACAAGGTTAGAGACTGTATTCGTTTCTCCCAGATAACTGGGACTACTGAATACTCTCCCCAGGAGCTGGGAAGGTTATTAATCTCTCCTAGAATCAGGAAGATTCCCTTTCCCTTCAAACCGGGAAGATTTCCAGCCTCACAGGTCCACGGGCAAAGTTCCCCTGAGGTTTGGACGCTAGGTAAATAGGCTATGGACATAGCCCTGGGGGGTGATTAATGATTATTGATGATTAATCAGAATTGTGCGTAAATACTTTAATACCTCTGTAATATCTTTAGCCTCCTGCCACAGAGCAGAAAGTGTTTCAGGTCGCTCTGCTGGGCAAGTAGTGTACTGACCCCAAGTGGTACTTGCCGCAGGGAAAACTCCTCTCTCTGTTAATAGTCTGTTAAATAGTTGTATGCTATTGTAATATAGTTGTATGCTATTGCAATATAGTTACTAATAAACCATATTGTGTGTTATTCCCATAAGGTCAGTCCATAACCCTGAATAGAATCCATTTTAATATTAAATATAGTGGTTGGGGGTGACGAGAGTTCAGAATATTGAGTTCAATAAATAAATATTTGTATATATAATTATCTCGCACCGATTGATTTCTCCCCTTCGCCACAAACCGGCATAGGCGGCAGAATCCCTGCTCCGCGACAGCTGTCCAGTATTTGCAACATCCTTTGCTGCCACAAATGAGAAACAACTTACTGGAAGGGTGTCTGGCAGTCTGGAGACCCTGTCTTATCCTGTTATTTCATTCATGGGAACGCCTTTTGAGGAAGTAATAGAGCAAATGCAACAGATGGGGGATTTACCATGCATACCAAAGGAAGACCAGAGGCGAGGGCCAGAGGTCAATATCAGGGAGCAGCATTCACACGAGCCTGGAGAGTGAGCTCGACTTTTCAAACTCTTGTTATGGCAGGGGATTCTCAAAGATGAGATACATGGGAAACTGTTGGATTTGCTGTGCCACCTGGCTAAACAACACCAGGTGTGGCATGCAGTGCAGAATGAAGATCAGTACCTGTGGCAGGATTTAGAACAGATGGTTGCTCATTTTTCCCCGAAAGAGGAAATGGATAACATTATGCCTAGTTTTGGGTCCAGTCCTCATATGATGCCAGAACAGGGCAGTGGCTGAACCCCAGTGCCTGATGGGTTTTATGTTGCTCTGGGTCAGCAAGATTGCCACCCTTTTACTGCATGTATCCTACACTGGTCTGCCCATAACAGGCAGATGGTGAGAGCACTAGTAGACACTGGGGCAGAGGTCACCCTGATAGATGGAAACCCACAGAAACACTCAGGAGAATGCAGTCTCATTTAGGGCCTGGGAGATCAGCCTATTTGAGGAGTGCTAGTATCCCTGAAGATGCAAATTGCAGATAAATTACGGAGAATGTGTAAGATCATGATTGCACAAACCCATGAGTGTATTTTAGGGATTGATATTCCTCAGGGACTGGAGTTAGAACTACATGGGCAACAATGGGCTTTTGGTAGCACTTGCTGTAGAGTCACACAAGTGGGAGAAATAGCAGAGGAAGCACCAATCCCTCACTGTGTCAAAGTAGTGCACTTGAAGCAGTACAAAATACCTGGAGGGAGGGAAGAAATTCAGTCTACCATTTCAGATCTGCTGCAAGTGGGAATCATAATGTATGCCCACTCACCTTACAATTCCCCTCTTTGGCCAGTCAAAGGATCAGATGGCACTTGGTGAGTGACTGTCAATTACAGGGGAGTAAATCAAGTCACTCTCAGGATTACTGCTGCCATTCCATCATCAGTCAATCTTACCCATCAAATTCAAACACATCCTGGCCCATGGTATACAGTCATCAACATTGTCAATGCCTTCTTTCCTATTGCCATTCCCAAAGATGGACAGGATCAGTTTGCTTTTTTGTGGAACAGAATTCAGTTCACTTTCACACTTTTACCCCAGGTAATACCCCAGGGATAAAAACACAGTCCTGCATATTGCCAGCAGGCAGACTTACAGATAAGCAAGCACTGCCTGGCAGCTGCACAGAAGTCTTTGTAGTGGTTTGGGTGTTACCCTCCCCCTCACACTTTAGAAATCACCCAGACTACACTCAGCCAGCTCTGGAAATATGAATGAAGCTTATATTTACAGCTAGCACCATATACAAACAGATATTTACAGTATATACAGTTATATACAGAAATATACAAGATAAAAGGTAATACAGAAATATACAAGATAAAAGGTAATACAGAAACACAACAGCCCTCCCAGAAACCTGAGTCCCCAGGAGGGGCTCTCAACCACCCCTTCACCTTCCCCCTACCCCTCTCAACCTTACCCCAGTCCCAAGGAAGAATAGAGGTTCAGCCAGGGGCTTAGGAAGCTAAGTGGATTAGTCCAAAATGGAGGGTGAGGTTAGAGAGTAAGATGCAGCTCAGCCAGCAGCCCATGTGAGAGTGGTTATCTATGTTTTTATTTCTTGTTCCTATACATCTCAGCAAGCCTATGAGCAAAGTAGACATCAATATTGTTTTCCTTCCACAGCCTATAATCTTGTTCATCTCACCAAAACATTCTAGCCAGCTTCAAACTAGCACACTCTTCCTCTCCCCTGCTTGTGCTGTACTTGTCTTGAGGAGCACCAGCCTGTTTTTGCAGAGGAGACTGGTGGAGGAGGGGCCTTGTAGCCAAGGACGGCATTCATGAAGCAGCTACGGAGGCAGCCTGCTATGACCTGGCTTACCCTCGTCACTTCCGCCCACTTTCTCGTCTCTCCCCCTTGCTCAGTTTTCAGAGTGTGCAGGAGCTGTATTGAGTTTTAAGGCTTTGTTTCCTAATTACAAAAAAAAAAAAAAAAAGAAAAAAAAAAAGAAAATAAAAACCAGGTCAGGATGATGAAATATTCTAAGAAATAATTGTAATAATAGATGATGAGTAATAGTGGATAAGTAATAGAGTAGTACAGAACAGTGCACTTGTGGCCAATACGAATAGACAATCCCAACAATAATAGGAATGATGGTTGAAATAAGTTTGGATAGCTTTTACTCAGATTAAGTTGTTTGTGACTTTGTAGGTTACTCATTCTTTTTGCTGTATACCATGGTGTTTCATCTTGTTTTTTTCCCAGAAATTACGATCAGACTGTTTGCTCTTGGACTATGTGGTGGTATCAGAAAACTAATCCTGTTAAATCTTATCTGAGCTAGCCAATTGTCACCAGTATGTGGAAGACGTTGAACATCCAATTCTTAGCCCAGGTCCTTTGTTGAAACTAGTATATGTTACCTATATGCCACCACAGCAGAATCATGGTGATGGGGCAACTGGAGGTCGTGTATGGTACACTGTCCCCAGGCAGCCCCCTGTGAAGGCTAAAGCTGTGGGCCAAGATGATTCCCATGCAGTCACCATTGCTATTTCAGGAGGTCTACAGTGGCATTGAGTGCCTTGAAACAGCTAAGGCAAAGAGGGGGAATTAGAGACAAGAAGGAATTCTTTGGATACATCACGCAGGAAGATCCAGCCTGAAAAGGACCCAGGGATTTGTTAGTGTAGGGAAGGGCTGTGCTTGTGTTCTGTCATCTACAGGTCTTCAGAGAGTACCAGCAAGGAAAGTCAAGCCATATCCTGACCCGGAGACACCAATTCCTTGACCTGGTACCACAAATATCTCTGCTGACAATGTAGCAATGGACACATCGGCAAATCACCACTAGGAACCCTGCAGTCACTGGCACCTTTGGGAACAGACTGATACACCCTGTTGTGGTTATTCAGCCCACACAGATCTGCTTCTATCTTGCCATGATAACCATTTGTCACCTGGTCAGGCAGATGAGGCTCTGCATGGACGCCAGTTGAAAGGATTTGGGCTGACTGAGTACCTCCTGCCATGATCAAAGGCAAGACTGTGTTGGCCTCTGTGCCTGCCACCAAGAAGATTCTCTAGCTCCGCTGTTGGCTGCAGCCCAACAGGTGTTGAGTGGTGGAGGCATATGCCACAGCGGACATTGCCATGAGGAATGGCTTTCTCTGTTATGAAGAGAGCCATCCAGGGGGATGAGCAGGCCAAGCAGCCTGTGGTTGGCACAAGTCCCATGCACCTGAAGTCCCCTGCCTTCAGTGAGGACGGACAAATGAAGGTTAACTGCAGTGACGGCTGTGCCTACAAGCTGGAAGTCAATTAACCTAAGACTGATCATATGCTATGATTGCTCTGAAACTGATCTCATGTATATGAAACCAGAAGACATCTAAATGGAGACTGCATGTCATGATTGCCATGGACTTGGGGAAAAAAAAGGGGAGAGGGGCAAATAACTCTTTCCTTCTCCAATTCTTTCTCCACAGATGCAGTTTCTTGGCTTTGGCAAATGGCACCAAAGTGGAATGTGTGGCTGGCACTAGTCAATACGACTAATGATTCTCACCTCTGCTTGGGCCTTGATTCAGCAGCAAACTCTTTCTCAGCATGCCTGATTGGATTGCTGCTGAGTGGGATGAAATTACAGCAGTGGGGAGGGGGAATGGGACTTATTTGTATATGTTTTATTTGTATTCTGCTATGTAATTTAACTAGCATGCAAAATACGACTGATCAAGCAATTCAAGCATTAAGTGTTAAGGTTATGCCTTATCAGCCATTGTTTACTTCTGATCACAGGGTGAAATGTAAGAGAGAAGAGTTGCTTTCTGTGTGACCAGGAGTTACAAGCTGTTAGTCACTAGGTTACTAAAGATAAGATCTGGGGGGAAGCAGGGCTTGCAGGTATGTGCATGAGCACTAGGGAAAGATGGTGTTCCAAAATAAAGGAGGAGTTTGGTTCTCCTCAGCTCAGAATTCTGGGATGCAGTGGACACACATCACAGAATTCTGAACGCATATAAACCGAGTGTGGGTAGGCGAGTTGGAGCGGCACCAGTCTTACCACCATGATGGCCTTCTGAGATGGCAGCTGACCAGCTGTGCTATCTACATATCTCAGGAGCTCTACTGGCCAAGGAGATAGGGTGAGTATAGCCATAGCTACTTGGGATTGTTATTCAGCACTGTAGTTTCTCCTTATGGCTGTAGCAGGTGAGCCATAGATATTGTGTATATGGCTTTCTTGTGATGGTCGTTGTGTTTAAGCTGTAGTGAAAATACTGAAACTGTACCCAGAGGGGAGTACCCGTGTGTGAGTGTTCTCTGGTCCTGAAGAAGTCACTGGAACACTGAGGGAGAGAACCTCACCTGATGCAATGTAACTCATAACGTCAGAAGCAGTCAACTGGAAGCACCATGTTACGTGCTTAGAAAGTAAATTATCAATCCGTGTCACAGCCAAAGCTTTGAAAAATAGAAACAACTGCTCCAAACTGGAAAAAAAAAAAAAATAGTCTTGAGTTTGTCACTGTTATGAATGAAGTTGTTTGAAGTAAATACATGGGGTGATCTGGACTCCAATCTCCCACTCACTGAACATTTTGTGATACCCAAGTTCCCATCTCCTGAGCACCCTATGGTACACTCCTTGACTCGGAGAGTGAGAAGCTTCAGACAGAAGCACCAAATAAATACAACAGAAGAATCTGATGTGCTGCCAAAACAGCACTGCCCCTGCTACTGCTATTGCCCACTTCTCAAGAATTGACTGATTTCTTGATTTGCCTTAAAATTTGGAGAATCCTATGTTTACCTGCTGCGTAATTATTGAATTATACAGAAGGATAGGTTTGTACCTTACCTGCTAGTGACAAGAGAAGTAAAGTTGGATTGCTTTGGCAAAGTGTTGGCAAGTTAGAAAAGGCAATATTAAAATGTGCCAACTCAGACTTAATAAAAAGAAGAATATTGGTTAGCAGCGGAAAAATGCTCTGAAAAGCCCGTGGTAGCAAGAAACCTCCGAGGTGGACTCCATTCCATAGTAGAAGAAGCTGCCCCAAAATCTAAACTTCCAGCGATGCCGACCATGGCAGGTGTGGATGCTGACACTTGGGGGCCAGAAGCCCTAGTGGGCATCATGTCGTGCTATGACGATCGAAGAGCGCCACCTAAAGGCTAGGTAAGATAAACCGAGGAAAGCTCTAACACTGCCCCGTCACAGCCCGCGTCTGACACTCCAGCACCACAGGAACGTTACGGGCAGGCTAAAAACCCCAAACCACTTCTGACTTCTAACAAAGAGGCAGGAAGCCAGAAAGATTGAAATAAAGGTTTAAAGCAGTTGCAATTGCAAGTTCTTTCCGTAGCTTCTCTCAAACAATTAGCAAGAGAAAATATGCCAGTGCGAAATATCCAGGAGACTCAGCCAGCAGCTGCCTTAATTCTGCTCCTTTGGTCCCCACCACAACTTTGGGGACTAGAGCTGGCCAAGACTCACATCTGAGCAGCCCACCACCATCCAAGTCCAGAAATGTTGGTCAGAAACAAGTTCTCCACTGCCTTCTTCATAGATGCTGGAGCCCAAATATCTATGACTCATAAGGCTGTATATGAAGCAGACTCAGTAATAGGACCAAATGGCCAAATAGTTACATTTCCTGTGACTCAGCCTAAATTATTCCTGACAACTGTTATAATGGTGAAATTTCAGGTCCTGTGAGATGCCATGATTATCCTAGAGGTAGACATCATAAGAAGTCAGACATGAATAGATGACTAGGGAAAATAGGAAACTGAGTCACCACCTGGTCACTTTAACAGCAACCAAAAGGAAGCTCACACCTGTTTGCTCTAACTTGCCTCATGTCTGTTTGAAAGTAAGCCAGTACACATCCCACAATATACACATTACCAGCAGTATTTGTGTTGTATAAATGATCCAATAATTAGAATGATGAGAACTCATATAAGAGAGGTATTCACCGTATGATAATCTGGTGTTACCTACTGACTGATGTGCAAGATCTTAATCATTACCAATTCATATATCAGGGCGTGGATGTAATCCCCAAATACCTCTCAACTCCATCCTCTTTACACATCTCAGCAAGACTGTGAGGGAAGTAGACCTCACCATTGTTTTCATTTCACAGCCTATGATCTATTTCTTCTCACCAAAACATTCTAGCTAGGCTCAAACTAGCACAACCGGAAAGGTATCCCTGGTAATGGGGAAAGGAGAATGAGTCACACATGTCAATCCACCAGCAACTAGTGTGTCCTCTCAACGAGATACTGGCAGAGGACCAGATTTATACTCCTGTTGTGTGATGAGGTGGAACCAAGTCATATGTCATGTGTTAATATGCTCCTAATAAGATTTACGGTACTGACAATCAAAACAGGGTCAAGGCCAGCATATAGTGCAGAGGTGTTGGTTCTCTTTCCAGCTTCACCAAAACAACATTGAGTTGTGAGGCTTTTATTATACTCCAGACATCACTCAGCTGTTACAAATAGCTGGGCCTTAGGCAAACTTTCCACTGCAAACCTCTGTCTCTGTCCTGTGCTTTGGCAAAATAAGCAAGTTGCTGATCTGCAGCCCTTTTTTGAGCCCGGTACAAGATAATCAAAATAAACACATTGCTTAACTTCACAATTTTATTCAAACCTGGCTCAGCTGTTCTCTGCTGACTCATGGTTGCTCTCTAATTCAACAGCACAAGCCTGTCAATTTCCTTCAAAAGGCAGTGTTTATAACTGGATAAGTAGGAGGAAGAAGAGTTGAATTCCTTAATGAGGAATTCCTTTGAATGAGTCAAGACCTGGCTCCACTGCGGCTTTGCATAGTCCATGGACGATAATATCTTAACCTAAGAAAAGTGGAAGTAAAGCACAAACCTGGCAGGTTACTCAGGCCCTTTGCAGATGACCACCAAGAGATGGCAGCATATCCTGACAAGTTATATAAATGGTTTGGAGCACATACATTCAGCCCAAGGTGCCCACAGCACCACTCCCAGTAACAGGACCAAACTAACAGTTTGCTACACTCCCCTTGTCTCAAGAAATGGATAATGGATTCAATTTTCCTTTTCTTTTTTAATTACATGGATAGTATTTGTCAAGATGGTTGTGATACATTCTCCAACTACCATATCAACTACATGGTAAATGTTTGTAGAAGACCAGAATGGTCTGTTAATCAAATAGAAGTTCAGAACTAAAAGCTCCCAAGTGGAGAAACTTCCTGTGGACGATTTCACAGCATTTGAACACTGAGAAGAGGAAGACTTCTTAGTTCAGCATTTGAATTGTCAATAACATACCCAAGCCCAGGATGCCAATCACAATCTATCCAGAGGTCAGGAGATTAAGTGGTAGGTGTATACCCTATGCTAGGAACCCATTGAGTTACCCTATTGTGCAACCATGGAAAGGAGGTATGGAAAGCTTTGAAAAAAAACTTGGGCAAACTCCACGATTGAAATTTGTTTTCTATTATTATGAGAATCAGTGTCAAATGGGGGGGGGGGGGGANTCAAACTGGGAAGGGGAATGCCAATATTCCAGACTAGCAGATACCCTCACAACATACTTACCATCTCCTTCTCTTCTACTATTTATTTTGAGTTTTCTAGAAGTTCCTAATTTATTAATATTAAATTTAATATCAACAATTTATTATTAATAATGCATTTAATAATAAACAATAAACAATATATTAATAGGGAAATTCACAGCTAATGCCCTGGATATAGCCAACAGTACTATCAAGATGAGACATTTATACTCATAGCCCAATTTCACCTGATAGAAAAATCAAGACACTATCAGGCATCCCTATGGTGTGCTCTGGTGCATTTGCATTAATATAAATGATTGCCCTGGAGTCTTTCCATGGGAAAAATGATACCACAGCATCCATGTACCAAATACTTCAGGAAACATTGTGTCCAATCAAATCCATGCCTGACTTGGAAACAGTTTCTGTCTGGTTGTAGATGAGAAATTAAAAAAAATAAACCAGCAAATCCACGCAGAATCGTTTTCATGTGAGGCACACGTTTGTAATATAATAGAGGAACCTCTGTTAGAGAGGAACCTCCTCCAAGTGGTAGAGGAACCAACAAGAAAAGGTGCCGTGCTGGACCTCGTTCTGGCCAACAAGGAAGGGCTGGTGACTGATGTGAGGCTCAGGGACAGCCTTGGCTGCAGTGACCATGACGCAGTTGAATTTAAGATCCTCAGGGCAACCAAGAGGACGTATTCTAAGCTTACGACCCTAGACTTCATGTGTGCAGACTTTGATTGCTTCAGGGACCTGCTGGCCAAAATATCATGGGACGAAGCCCTAGAGAGAAGATGGACCCAGGACAGCTGCTCAGTATTCAAGGATCATCTTCTCTGTGTCCAGGAGCAATGTGTACCAACGAAGAAGTACAGGCTGGATGTTAGGAGGAAGTTCTTCACAGAGAGAGTGATTTGCCATTGCAATGGGCTGCCCAGGGAGGTGGTGGAGTCACCATCCCTGGGGGTGTTCAGGAGAAGATTGGATGAGGCACTGTGTGCCATGGTGTAGTTGACTGGATAGGGCTGGGTGCTAGGTTGGACTGGATGATCTTGGAGATCACTTCCAACCTGGTTGATTCTATTCTATTCTATTCTATTCTATTCTATTCTATTCTATTCTAAGAGCAAAGCAGGGAAGAATGCTAGGAGGCCTGCCTAAGCAAGGACCTCCTGGACACGCTGCCACACAAAAAGAAACTCTACAAGGAGTGAAAGAAAGGACAGCTAGAATGGGGGGTATATGAGGAAGCTGCCAGAGCAGCTAGAGGTCTGGTTAGGAAAGCCAAGGCACAGTTTGAATTAAATCTAGCCAGGGAGGTCAAAAGGAACACCAAGAATTTCTACAGGTATATCAATGGTAAAAAGAAGAGTAGAGAAGGTGTGGGCCCCCTCAGAAAGGAAACAGGTAAAATGGTCACAAGTGACATGGAAAAGGCTGAGGTTTTCAATGACTTCTTTACCTCAGTCTTCACTGCAAAGGCTCCAGGCACACTCTTGAGCCATGGAAGATAATGTCAGGGACTGGAAGGAAGAGCTGCCCATCATAAATGAAGATCAGGTTTGTGATCACCTGAAGAACCTGAAAGTGTTCAAGTCCACAGGACCTGATGGGATACACCTGCAGGTGCTGAGAGAACTGTCAGATGAGGTTGCTAAATTCCTCTCTATTCTATTCCAAAAGTGATGGCAGTCTGGTGAAGTCCTCACTGACTGGAAAAGGGGAAACATAACTCCCATTTTCAAAAAGGGTAGGAAGGAGGAGCCAGGGAACTACAGGCCAGTCAGTCTCACCTCTGTGCCTGGTAGCAGCATGGAGCCGATCCTCCTGGAGGCACTACTGAGACAGGAGAAGAGTGAAGAGGTGATTTGGAACAATCAGCATGGCTGCACCAAGGGCAAATCCTGCCTGACAAACCTGGTGGCCTTCTATGAACAGGTCACAACATTAATAGACGAGGGACAAGCAACTGATGTCATTTACCTGGACCTGAGCAAGGCCTTTGACACTGTCCCGCACCACATCCTGGTCTCCAAGCTGATGAAACATGGGTTTGATGGGTGGACCACTAGAAGGATAAAGAACTGGACTGATGGCCACACCCAAAGAGTGGCTGTCAATGGGTCCATGTCCAAGTGCAGGCCAGTGACAAGTGGAGTCCCGTGACAAGTGGAGTCCCTCAGGGATCAGTCCTGGGACCAGTCTTGTTCAACCAGTCTTGTTCAGTGACATGGACAGAGGCATTGAGTGCACCCTCAGCAAGTCTGCTGATGACACCAAGCTGTGTGGTGCAGCAGACATGCTGGAAGGCAGTGATGCCATCCAGAGGGACCTAGACAGGCTGGAGAGGTGGGCACAAGCCAACCTCATGAGGTTTAAGAAGAGCAAGCGCAAGGTCCTGCATCTGGATCGAGGCAATCATAGGCATAAATACAGGCTGGGCAGTGACTGGCTGGAGAGCAGCCCTGAGGAGAGGAACTTGGGAGTGCTGGTGGATGAGAAGCTCAACATGAGCTAGCAGTGTGCACTTGCAGCCTAAAACCAGAGCCTGGCCTGCATCAGGAGAAGTGTGGCCAGCAGGGTGAGGGAGATGATTCTTCCTCTCTATTCCACTCTGGTGAGACCTCCCCTGGAGTACTGCATCCAGTTCTGGAGCCCCTATTACAAGAGTGACGTGGAGATGCTGGAGCATGTGCTGCATTGGTAGATACCTTTTGCAAGATCACCTGGAAGTTTTGTGTTGCCTCTGAACTAGAAAAAAAAATCTGCTATGAGCAATCCTCTTGTATAGTCAATCCTCAGGAAGAAAAACTGATCTGAAGACACTTAAACTGGTTGTTCAAGATGGTGCTTGCCCAGCCTACCTCACTATGGTCACTTTGTTCTGCAGCTGCTTATGTTTACGTTTATGCTGTTTAGCAATATTGGTGTGATTGGTTAAAACTGAAAGCCCTGCAGTTCCTTCAAATTCATATTCTGAATGCGTACACCTCCTTACAAAAATTATTTTACCTGATACTATTTCTTCCCATTGTGGGAACCTCTGCACACACTCTGTACCCCAAGATGCACCAGTATAACTTCTTTATGAGTGAATACCAGTCCCCGTGTCTTGCTGTTGGTCCCCTTAGGATTTAGTTCATTGGTTAATACAAGGGGTGTTTGTTCTGGTTGACTGACAGTGCCAACAGCGGGGACAAAATGAGTAGATGGGATCCCAGTGGAGCATTCTTTTAGACTCCTGTTGGTTATACTCATTGTGGGAAAGCATATATGGGATACTGTTTTCACTGGGACTAGCGCTAGTGTTGTGAAATGGGGAACACAGAGACCAAACCAGGAAATTTATAAAAATATAAATTCTGATTTGTTTACAACTGAATCTGCTCTCCTTGCAATGTAATACAAATTACAGGTGTGGCTGTTCGGTTGCAAGTTGCCTTCACAATTGGTAACAGCTGCAAACTATTAGAGAAATAGTATTTGGAAAAGATGAGTACAAAACTAGTGACACCCTACTCATAAAAGGAAAAGAATTTCCCATGGACTAAGGAATATATATACTCAGAAATATCAGCTTGTTGGTAGAGTGAGATTCCTGTTAAAGGCTCTTTTTTAGTGGAGAATTCTCTTAACTGATATCCCTTGTGGAGAGGAGAATCCAACAGGCAAACAACTAATCCTAGAGAGTGAGGAAAACCAAACAGACATTGTTCTCCACAGCTTTCCTGGTTTACATACTCAGATTCAAGTTTGTCATACATCACAATCATTAAGAGAGCATTCCAAAACCATAAACAGACAAAAAGAAAGCCACAGAAATGAGATAACCATCACTTTCTGTTCAGACCCCTAGCTTGTACCCTGCATAGGATCATTGTAGTACAGCATCTGGCATGGCACATGGCTTGAGGAGAGATGCCATGACGTGACTGGAGAAGATGTGGCTGGGAAGAAAGGGACCTGGGGATACTGGTAGGCTGAATATGAGCCAGCAGCAATGTGCCCAGGTGGCCAAGAGAGCCAGCAGCATCCTGGCCTGCATCAGCAACAGTGTGGCCAGTAGGACAAGGGAGGTTACTCCTCCCCTGTACTCAACACTGGTCAGACCACACCTTGAGTAACTGTNGAAATTGTACCAGGGGAGGTATAGGCTGGATATTAGGAGGAAGTTCTTCCCAGAGAGAGTGATTTGCCATTGGAATGGGCTGCCCAGGGAGGTAGTGGGGTCACTGTCCCTGGAGGTGTTAAAAGAAAAACAAAACAAGAAAAAAAAAGACTGGATGGGGCACTTAGTGCCATGGTCTGGTTAATTGGATAGGGCTGGGTGATAGGTTGGGTTGGATCATCTTGGAGGTCTCTTCCAACCTGTTTGATTCTATGATTCTATGTCTACTGACCACAGGTCTTGGGGGAACATGTCTCACTCCCTGTCCCACTCTATCCCATCCCCACTTCCCCCAGCCTGGCATTGTGGAGGAGGGCCAGACTGGATTGGAACTGATTCAGCTAGCCCAGAGTAACATCCCTGAAATCCTTCAAGTGATACTAGGTCTCCAAGATCATCTGTTTCACTTTCCAGATCTGTCAGAGCACATTACTAGTTATTGTAGATATCACAAAGGTCCTTCAGCTGATGTTATGACTCAGGAAACCACAAGCAATGTATCTTCTTCCACAATCCTCTAAATTAAACCCACATCCAAGTAAACAAACCATTCTTTAGAAAATTCTTTTGGAATCATCAGTTTAAACGAATAGATCATAGCCTTTCCATTGTTTTTCCAGAGAACACTTTACTGCAATGTATTTAACTTTGGCTTTAAGTTTTAGAAGCAACTTCAGTGATTTCCAGGCAACTTCTAGACCAGAGCCTGACCTGGAATGGTTCCAAGGCTGGGGCATCTACCACATGCAACCTCATCCACTGTCTCACCACCCTCAGTGTAAAATACTGCTTCTTTATGTTTACACTAGATCTCCCTCTTTTAGTTTAGAACCATCATCCCTCATCCTGTCACAACAGGTGCTGCTGAAAAGTGTGTCCCAGCTTTCTTATAGGCCCTCTTTAAGTAATGAAAGGTCTTCCTGGAGCCTTCTCTTCTCTGATTCTTACCATCTGACAGTTCTTACTACCCTGGAGTAGATGAAGTTTAGGAGAAGAATCCTTTCACAGTCTTTACAGCAATGAAAGTCTGGGACATGTGTGAGTTGCCTATCCTGGGCATGGTCCCTCCAAACTTCTTGTGAAGAAAATTAAACCCTTTCCTAACACCTAATCTAGGACATCATCTACCCCTTATTCTATACTCCCTATATCATGCTTAGTAGTTATTTAACAATTATCATTATGCAACTTTATTTACTGGCTGGCCTTACCCCAGATTAAATTACTTTTCAGTACACAGTGGCTTCTCCACCCTCCTCTGGCAACTGTGGCCTGTGCAGCTGCCTTGATAGACCCAAAAGTCTGAGAGACAAAGGGCTCAGTCCTGCTAGGAGTTGGTAAAAACCAGTGGGATTGAGAGCACTCTCAGCAAATTTGCAGATGACACCAAGCTGAGTGGTGCAGTCAATATGACAGAGGGACAGGATGCCACCCAGAGGGACCTGGACAAGATGGAGAAGTGGGCCCATGCTAACCTCATGAGGTTCAACAAGGCCAAGTGCAAGGCCCTGCACCTGGATTGGAACAATTATCATTATCAATGCAGGCTGGGGGATGAGGTGATAGGAGCAGCCCTGCAGAAAAGGACTTGGGGGTACTGGTGGATGAAAAGCTGGATATGAACCAACAGTGCACATGTGCGGCTTAGAAAGCAGGCCAGATCCCGCACTGCGTTGAAAGGAGCAAGGCCAGCAGATCCAGAGAGGTGATTCTGTCACTCTGCTCTGCTCTGGTGGGACTTCAGCTGAAGTACTGTGTCTGGTTGTGTTACTCAACACAAACAGGACATGGACCTACTGGAGTGCATCCAGAGGAGGGCCAGAAAAGTGATCAGAGGGCTGAAGCACCTCTTCTAGAAAGACAAATTAGAAGAGTTGGCATTGTTCAGCCTGGAAAAGAGACTAGCTCCGGGGAGACCTTACAGCAGCCTTCCACTACCTGAAGGGGGCCTATGAGAAAGGAAGGGACTGTTTACAAGGTTATGTAGCAGCAGGGCAAGGGACAGTGGTTTTAAACTAGAAAAGAGTAGATTTAAATTGGACATTAGGAGGAAGTTCTTTACTATGAGGATTGTGGAAAATTGGAACAGGTTGCCCAGGGAGGATGCGGAGGCCTCATCCCTGGAGACATTCAAGGTCAAACTTGTTGGGGCTCTGAGCAACCTGATCTAGTTGGGCAGGACTCTTTTTACTGTAGGGAAACTGGACTAGATAACCTCTTAAGGTCCCGTTCAACCCTGTATATTCTATGATCTTATGATTCTGTGAAAGCAAACTACGTCCCGCACTCTAGAGCTAGAGTTAAAGAGAAGAACACATTAGCAATATCAGTGGCAGTGTGCAACTTGGCTGCCTTGGATTCCAGTTGCCACTGAAGCCTCAGCACATCCAGCACAGAAACACTCAGTGCTGGTGTAACTTCATTCAGGCCACAACAATCTCCATTCTCCACCAGACTTTTACACTGGCCATATGGGGCTGTTGAAGCATGAATGGGTTTTGCTGATCCTGGCTTGCTTCTCCAACCAACTAACCAGCTTATGGATGGGAGTCAGGGAGTATTGCCTGGTGCAGTATTCCCTCCCGAGCACCACTGGGTAGCGACTGGCACTTGCTGTTCTTTAACTCTCGGCAGCCCCATCACAGAAGGTCTCTGAGAGACCAGGCAAGATAAACAACTATTTGTTTCCTTCCATCTCCAGAGCAGCCATACCAAAGCCCATAGCAACCCTTTTGGCTCCTTGAAATACCCTATTCTGAGGCAGTCTATGCCCAAGGTGCACAGGGCATCTGGGCCAGTCACAATGGGTTGTTTATGCCACTCATTCCTGGTTAGGCTCACTTCAACTTTCAATACACTCAGTTGTTGGTATTCTCTTGCTACCCCAGAAATACAGATGGGTTTGAGCCCTCCACAGCTTGGCAGCATTAGGGTACACTGTGCACCAGTATCTACTAGAGCCTTAAACTTCATTGTGTCTGACATGACAGGCCATTTGTTATACACACATCCTCCAGTAAACCCAGTTTTCCTTTTCTTCCAGCTGATTGGAGGCCAGGTCACTCTAATCCTGATCAGAGTCCCTGACTTCTCATAAGATAGCTTGCAGGTTCCTTCAAGAGGATCAGAAGTAAGGTGAGCTTTTCTACTCTGGGGAATTTATCACTGGAAACCTCAGTGGCATTCTTCTTGGAGGAATTCCCTTTTGTAACTGTCTTGACTTGCAGCTTATTTACTTGTGCAGCTATGGTTGAAGTAGGTTTTCCATCCCATTTCTTTATGTCCTCTCTATGGTTACTTAGGTAAAACCACAGGGTAATCCATGGTGTGTCCCTCCCAGATTCTCTCTCCTGGGCAGGGGAACATCTTCTAATGGCTGAGATATGCAACTGTGTAAGTGGGGAGTAGAACATGTCCTCTTTAAACTGCTCCGTAGACCCATACAAGGAGAGACTTCCCTCATACTACCAGTGTCTGTCCCTGGTCATCTTTTCGGGCTGCTACTGCCAATGAGTTGGCATATGGTGGTGGGTGTCTTCATAGGAACTTTTGCCACACGGATAGTATGCAGTGGACTTCATCTGGATCTGAAGTCAGCTGCTTGTCATTCTGATTGTTATGGATCTGAGGGTGGCCACACTTCATTCTCATCATTATAAATCACCTCCAGCACAGGTAATTCATTCAGGTTCTGGATACCTCTCTCCATGGTGGCTCACTTGCCTAGGTGGCATGTAACATATTTCTTGAAGGGGTACCTTTCCTTCATGCCTGACAGAAGCTGCATCCAAAGGCTGGGGGCTTGTGTCTGTTTTCCAATCACCATGTGTGGGTCTACCCCAAACCCTTCATAGCTTTCCCTCTCCCTCTTAAGAGTTTTGAATATGGAAAGCAAAACAGCTTGAAAAGAGATCTTTTCCTGCCTCAGGCTGGGGTGTTTGCACATGTAGCTTATGCTCACACCATGTGATATTCCTGCACTCTGGATCCTGCACTGGCCTCTAATAGGCTGAGTGCTTCCTGCTCGGTTTATATGGCTATGAAAACAATTCATCTATGAAAGTAATAAATCAGGGTGATTTGGAAGTGGGAATGCAATATCCCATGATTTCTGCTGCTTGGACCCTGTTTCCTCCATGATGGATGAGCAACCTACTGTGTCTGCTGTAAGTTACTGCTTCCTGGACACAGCGAATGGGCAGCTGGCTGCAGCACACCTTGGCTGCAAACCTGCAGCCACTGAGTCTAGTCTGGGTGATTTGGTGATTTTTCTTAAGTGTGAGGGGACAGGTAACACCCAAACCATCACACCAACCCTCTGACCTCTCTAAATTGTTTGTAATTATTAATAACTCCCTATTGTAGTCGTATTTCCACCACTGAACAGCTGGACTAGTACACAGATCCTGAATTTTGTATGTATTTTGGGTGGGATTAAAAAAAAAAATATAATAAAATTCGTAACTCCTGCCTCATATTCATAATTAATACCATGACAGCTGGTCAATGCCCCTTCCCTAGACAGGAATCCCAGCTGCTTAATTTCCCTATCCTCTCATTCCGAACTATCAGCCCAATTATCCTAGCATTGCAAAGGCCAGGTGATAACACCCACATCTGGATGGTAGCCTAAATCTTTTCACATGTCCTGCAGCTCACTCAGGGATCTGGACTGGGTGATTACCTCATGCTCTTCTTCCTATTCTTGTGATGGCCCCAGTTCATCATCACCCCTCATGAAGCTAACTGGTTTTCATTTGTATTTCTTTTCCTGTGTAGTGGCAACTGATACTGGTTCTCTGGTGCAGCTGCAACATCTGCTGCTGGGGTTTCAGTAGCCACAGCTCGTGCCAGTCTGTCTTTAGATGCAGAGACCTTCTCTTCCACCTGGGAGCACTAAATAGTGTTGAAAAAGACTCAGTAGGCATGGGCAAAGGCCCCAGCACATTGCAGTGATTCATGTCTCCCAGGAATTGCCAGGTTGATAAGACACTCTTTCCAAATATTTACTAGTTTATCAGGATTCTGCACATGTTGAGGGGTGAAACTACAAAACATTAGAGATGACCACTGTCCTACACACTTGTTTGTGATCTCTCATAAACCCTGCCACTCAGAACTATCCAGCCCCAGAGCAAATCTCTGGCTCGTATTCTTGGGAGGGGTTGGGAAGTGTAATCCTAAATGAGACCTGGGACAAACTCAGGAGACATGCAACAAAAGTGTGGTTGCTTAGGCATCCCAAGGATATTCAACATTCTCAAAAGCTGAGAAAGTCTTCTCCCTTGCATCATCCATAAGTGAGGTGGTATAACTAATAAATGAGAAGGACACATACAAGGACTAGCTTTACCCCGTGTCTGGAGCTATAATTGTACCATAAGTTGGCAATATACAGTACAGCAATATGACAGAGTTGGTCCATTTCCCTGAGATGTTAAAACATCTCCAACAGGGAATACGTAGAGCACATAAGGATTTAAATAATACCTCCCTGCAAACAGATGGATCCACCTTGTGAACAGAGACTAATCCATAGACAAAGTGTCTGTAACAAATTAGTTTAACAGGTTTTGGTCAGATGTTTCATTGCCTCAACCCTTTGGGCCCCATATTGGGTGCCAAAACACAGTCATGGTTTGACACCCAGATGTTGATGAGCCACATATGGCCACTCACACAACTGCCCCCCTGCCCATCCCCTTTCCCAATTAGGATGGGCAAAATCACACAGATTAAGGAGAGTTTAATAAAGCAATACAAAGGACAAGTGAACTAGAAGAACAGAAGCAACAGCAAAGAAGTAATATATAACATGACTAATACAAAATGAGACACACCCACCTGATGCCCTCTCACCAAAATCCCACTGTGGTAGATAACTGCCTCACTCACCCATGCTAGCCCTCCCCTCTGTTGTGTAGTAGCAAATGCCCCACTGGGTGGCTCTGCTGGCTATACTGGGTGTGGCCTATCCCAGCTTCTTCTGAAGAAAATTAGCCCTGTTCTAGCCAAACCCAGGACATTAAGGATGTGGTGGCTTGGCCCTGGCTGGGGACCAGATGCCCCCCAAAGCTATTTTAGCAGTCCCCTTCTTAGATAGGCAGGGGAGAAGGAAAATAGAACAAAGGCCTGTAAGTCAAGATAGAAGCAGTTTAATAGGATGAAAAGTAAAAGTAAAAGCAAAAGCTGCACATGGAAGCAAGAGCAAACAAAAGTATTATTCTCTACTTCCCATCAGTAGACAATGTTTAGTCACCACATCCAAACGACTTTAAAACACATCCAGGGTTGGTGACTCCAACACCTTCCTGGGCAGCCCATTCCAATGTTTGACCACTCCTTCAGTGAAAAAAATGTTTCCTAATGTCCAGTCTAAACCTACCCAGTTGCAGCTTGAGGTCATTCCCTCTTGTTCTATCACTAATTACCTGTGAGAAGGTACCAGTGCAGCCTCTCCACAATGTCCTTTAATGTAGCTGTAGACAGTGATGAGGTCTCCCCTCAGCCTCCTCTTCCTCAAACTAACCATCCCCAGCTACCTCAGCTGCTCCTCATAGGATTTATTCTCAATGCCCTTCACCAGCTTCATTGTCATCCTCTGCACTTGCTGCAGCACCTCCACATCCTTCCTGCCCAAAACTGAACACAACACTCCAAGTGTAGCCCCATCAGAGCCGAGTACAAGGAAATAATCATCTCCCTGCTCCTGCCAGACACAGAGTTTCTAATACAAGCAAGGATGCCATTTGCTTTGTTTTTCAGCTGGGCACACTACTAGCTCGTACTGAGTTGTTTGTCTACTACAACTCCCAGGTCCCCATTCTGCCAGACAGCTTTCCAGCCACACTTCCCTAAGCTTGTAGCATCGCTTGGGGTCATTGTGGCCCAAATGCAGGACCTGGTATTTGGCCTCATTGAAGCTCGTGCCATTGATGTTGACCCATTGATCCAATCTCTTCAAGTCCTTCTGTAGATCCTCCCTATCCTCCCACCCTACATGGTGTCATCTGCAAACTTACTGATGACACACTCTATGTCTTCATCAAGGTCATCAATAAAGATGTCCCTGGAGGTGTTCAAGAAAAGACTAGATGAGGCAGTTAGTGCCATAGTCTAGTTGATTGTACAGGGCTGGGTGATAGGTTGGACTGCATGATCTTGGAGGTCTCTTCCAACCTGGCTGATTCTATGATCTCTATGTTAAACAGAAGGGGTCCCAACACCGGGTCCTGGGGGACACCATTTATGACTGGCCCCCAGATGGATTTAATTCCACTGCCCTAGTAAGTTTAGAGTATTTATAATTTGTTAAGTTGCTTTGCTAGCCCAAGGAAATGAGCTGTGTGATAAGGAGCTTTAGAAAAACTTTGAATGTTTAACTGTATGCTGCTAACGGCACAGTTTAAGGATATGTGCTACTTTTGCTACTCTCCCTACTGACATCTCAGATTTCTAGGGGGTTTCTATTGCATATAATGAGGGAAAGCATGTGTGTGTGTGTGTGTGTGTGTAGAGCAAAGCAGCTTCTTGAGCTTAAATTTGAGGACCACTTTCATTTGGTGACAGCCAGTGTAGAAGGAGGAAAATCACACCCTGCCAGTGTAACTCCAAGATTATCTCAATCTTTAATGGAAATAACACATGTAGAAAACCATATTTTAGATCAGAAAGACTTTTCATTAAAAATATTAATACCGTTTGAAGCCATGAAAATTTAAGCTGCACACTACGATGCTGAAACACATCTAAACTAAAGATGTGTGGTTATGCACTGGACTGAGGAAAAATCCCTGCATCCATGCAGTTTATATTTCTGCTTCTGACTTCTTCTTATGAGAATTGTCTCCAAAGTCCGTCAGCAGTCGCATGTATGCAACGACAAACTTCACAAATACGCGAACGTTAAGACACACAAAGAAAGCAGAACAGCACTTAAGAGAATGAAGGATCCAGCAATGCAATAATTCAACTAGTCACAAGGTGGAGCTAGAGAGAAGTGAAATGGCAAGGCACAGTCAGGTTCTCTGAAGTCGCAGGTTTCATGTCGTGAAGAATTGACCACAATCCAGTTCATCATCTGATCTTTCTCATCTCTTTAATTTTGCTTTTGATATTTTAGAATAAACAGTGAGGGGACACAGTCTCAAGTCGTGCCGGGGGAAGTATAGGCTGGATGTTAGGAGGAAGTTCTTCACAGAGAGAGTGATTTGCTATTGGAATGGGCTGCCCAGGGAGGTGGTGGAGTCACCGTCCCTGGGGGTGTTCAGGAAAAGACTGGATGAGGCACTTAGTGCCATGGTCTAGTTGAGTGGATAGGGCTGGGTGATAGGTTGGACTGGATGATCTTGGAGGTCTCTTCCAACCTGATTGATTCTATTCTATTCTATTCTATAAAATATCTATGAAAATGGGGAATAAGTATACATATTATTCAGTGGCCTAGATTTTCTACTTGAGACTTGGGCTACAGGAAAGGATAGTAAATATGTCCAGAAGTTAAATATCTCCTACAAGAACCTTGTACTCAGATTCCCTTACTATTTTACCAGATATTAAAGATTCTAGCTGTTTAGCTTAAATAAGTATGTTTTAAATAGAATGAATCACTTAGGGATATCCTGTTATGTGCTTTAGTATGCTGGTTGCTCAGCTTTACTTTATACTTACCATCAGTAGTTAGATTTGCTGAAGCCTTAGGAAGCAAGCTGTAACTTTCCACGAGGATATCCTGAGCTACACCTTCTTAGTCAAAATAAGGTCTCCAAAACCAGCATAAATCGAAAGATAAAGAGGCTTCGAGGCTACAAGTATCAACAGCAGCTGCAAGTAGTCAAAATAATGGCCTGCTGCATGACCACAGAGAACGAGTCCAACAAGGAATCAGAGGGAGTCAGAGGCTTTAAGGCTAGAATCACCACTGGATCAAAGGGTGCATGAAAGGTCAATTTGACCTTACTGCTCTACCATTCTATTCAATTATTTATTTTAATTAGATTGTATATCTGAGACTCTGTTATGAGAACCCTAAGGTTCTGACAGTGCTTCTTCAACAACCGCAGCACTTGCATAGATGCTACTTTTCCCACTGTGAGCACAATGGGGTTGACAGACCAAAAAGATAATACAGGAAAGCTTCCACACTGAACTCCATTCCCTGAAATGGAACAGGGCTAAAACTCCCTGAAAAAAAATCCAGCTTACATCTGTGTCCTGGGAAACTAATAAAGCAAATTTGTGCTGCATAAGGACATGAGTGTCTTTGTTTGCTTGTTTGTTAAGGGTATTTGTTTGGCTGGTTTTGTTTGTTTGTTCATTTCTTTGGGCTTGTGTCTGGCACACATTTGTGAATGTATGCAATTATGCATGTCAAACAGCACTGGGGAAAAAAAAGGGGGCATGAGATTAAAGAATCACAGAATAGTATTTTAAACTTCCCATATTTGTTGCTTGCTTTTTTTTCACTTTTGTTGATGTTTTGTCTCCAAGCTCCACTTTTTCCACCGTTTTGTTTAATTACTCTGTCAGTACTTCCAAAACTGCGAATGGCATATCTTTTGTACTTTTTACTCTCTTTAGTTTCACAGCTGCCATGCACACACATCCCTCACTGGTCTATCACACGGCAGGGAGGGCAGACGTTGGACCTTGTCATGTTTATATTTCAGCCTCAGGACTCAGAACGAAAACTAAGTACAAACCCATGCCACCAACTTTGTCTCAGGATCAGCTGCCAAAAACTGTCCATGAAAGGAGACATAACTGAAACACAGTCCTTGGAATTTCACAGTTGCAATAAGCAAGCAATGAGTCTTTTGCCACAATGATAAGCCAAGGATCACAACCTCTCTAATCATATCAGTATATGAAGAACCTCTGCAAAAGTTAAGGACTAACAGACTTCTGAGCTTCAGCTACCTGCTTGAAATAACTACTTTCAGCAAAGGCTTTAGTTTTTTTTTTTCCCCTTTACCATAGGAAATATTTCTTAGAAGGCAGTTTCTGTTAGTGCAGCAATACAAATTTACTCTGGCACTTTGCTTATTTGGAATCAACACGCCTTGCATCTGTGGTTGTGTAAGCAGATAAGGCAGGGGAAATAAAAAATAAAGAAAGAAAACTCCTGGCCCCAAACTTTACTGAATTCNGAAGGATCCAGCAATGCAATAATTCAACTAGTCACAAGGTGGAGCTAGAGAGAAGTGAAATGGCAAGGCACAGTCAGGTTCTCTGAAGTCGCAGGTTTCATGTCGTGAAGAATTGACCACAATCCAGTTCATCATCTGATCTTTCTCATCTCTTTAATTTTGCTTTTGATATTTTAGAATAAACAGTGAGGGGACACAGTCTCAAGTCGTGCCGGGGGAAGTATAGGCTGGATGTTAGGAGGAAGTTCTTCACAGAGAGAGTGATTTGCTATTGGAATGGGCTGCCCAGGGAGGTGGTGGAGTCACCGTCCCTGGGGGTGTTCAGGAAAAGACTGGATGAGGCACTTAGTGCCATGGTCTAGTTGAGTGGATAGGGCTGGGTGATAGGTTGGACTGGATGATCTTGGAGGTCTCTTCCAACCTGATTGATTCTATTCTATTCTATTCTATAAAATATCTATGAAAATGGGGAATAAGTATACATATTATTCAGTGGCCTAGATTTTCTACTTGAGACTTGGGCTACAGGAAAGGATAGTAAATATGTCCAGAAGTTAAATATCTCCTACAAGAACCTTGTACTCAGATTCCCTTACTATTTTACCAGATATTAAAGATTCTAGCTGTTTAGCTTAAATAAGTATGTTTTAAATAGAATGAATCACTTAGGGATATCCTGTTATGTGCTTTAGTATGCTGGTTGCTCAGCTTTACTTTATACTTACCATCAGTAGTTAGATTTGCTGAAGCCTTAGGAAGCAAGCTGTAACTTTCCACGAGGATATCCTGAGCTACACCTTCTTAGTCAAAATAAGGTCTCCAAAACCAGCATAAATCGAAAGATAAAGAGGCTTCGAGGCTACAAGTATCAACAGCAGCTGCAAGTAGTCAAAATAATGGCCTGCTGCATGACCACAGAGAACGAGTCCAACAAGGAATCAGAGGGAGTCAGAGGCTTTAAGGCTAGAATCACCACTGGATCAAAGGGTGCATGAAAGGTCAATTTGACCTTACTGCTCTACCATTCTATTCAATTATTTATTTTAATTAGATTGTATATCTGAGACTCTGTTATGAGAACCCTAAGGTTCTGACAGTGCTTCTTCAACAACCGCAGCACTTGCATAGATGCTACTTTTCCCACTGTGAGCACAATGGGGTTGACAGACCAAAAAGATAATACAGGAAAGCTTCCACACTGAACTCCATTCCCTGAAATGGAACAGGGCTAAAACTCCCTGAAAAAAAATCCAGCTTACATCTGTGTCCTGGGAAACTAATAAAGCAAATTTGTGCTGCATAAGGACATGAGTGTCTTTGTTTGCTTGTTTGTTAAGGGTATTTGTTTGGCTGGTTTTGTTTGTTTGTTCATTTCTTTGGGCTTGTGTCTGGCACACATTTGTGAATGTATGCAATTATGCATGTCAAACAGCACTGGGGAAAAAAAAGGGGGCATGAGATTAAAGAATCACAGAATAGTATTTTAAACTTCCCATATTTGTTGCTTGCTTTTTTTTCACTTTTGTTGATGTTTTGTCTCCAAGCTCCACTTTTTCCACCGTTTTGTTTAATTACTCTGTCAGTACTTCCAAAACTGCGAATGGCATATCTTTTGTACTTTTTACTCTCTTTAGTTTCACAGCTGCCATGCACACACATCCCTCACTGGTCTATCACACGGCAGGGAGGGCAGACGTTGGACCTTGTCATGTTTATATTTCAGCCTCAGGACTCAGAACGAAAACTAAGTACAAACCCATGCCACCAACTTTGTCTCAGGATCAGCTGCCAAAAACTGTCCATGAAAGGAGACATAACTGAAACACAGTCCTTGGAATTTCACAGTTGCAATAAGCAAGCAATGAGTCTTTTGCCACAATGATAAGCCAAGGATCACAACCTCTCTAATCATATCAGTATATGAAGAACCTCTGCAAAAGTTAAGGACTAACAGACTTCTGAGCTTCAGCTACCTGCTTGAAATAACTACTTTCAGCAAAGGCTTTAGTTTTTTTTTTTCCCCTTTACCATAGGAAATATTTCTTAGAAGGCAGTTTCTGTTAGTGCAGCAATACAAATTTACTCTGGCACTTTGCTTATTTGGAATCAACACGCCTTGCATCTGTGGTTGTGTAAGCAGATAAGGCAGGGGAAATAAAAAATAAAGAAAGAAAACTCCTGGCCCCAAACTTTACTGAATTCACTCTTAAGAGCACTTGGATGTTCAGCTCTACTGTCACTGCTTCCTGTATTGCAACGGCAATGATTCTTTGATGATGGTTTAGCAAGTGAACAAATACTTAGATTTACACTACCCATGACTTCTCTTATTTACATGCAAGACCAACAAGATACAGAAGCCATCACTAGTAACCATAAACCACCAGTGCCCGTGGGAAAAAAAACCCAAACAAACAAACCAAGAAATTTTGTTCCCTCCCTCCACATTTCTCACTACTGGAAACTTCTATTACTAGCCTTTGCTGGGTTTATGGAGGAAATGCCTTTAGTGTGGTTCTCCAAGAGAAGTTCAGCCCTGTAAATACTAGGCACACTGGAGGACCAACCTCCTTTTTATTTTTTTCCCCCTTCATCTGTCAGGAAAAAGGGAAAACTGCCAAACTGTCATGCAGCTACAGAATTACAGAGTCATAGAATGGTAGGGGTTGCAAGAGACCTCTGGAGATCATCTACATCAATCTACTTTCTAGTAGAGGTATGCCTGAATTGGGTTGCACAGGAATATGTCCATGTGAGTTTGAAAAATCTTCAGAGAAGAAGACTCCACAACCTCTCTGGGCAGCCTGTGCTACATGAACCTCACAGTAAAGTGTCTCATGAAGCTCAAGTTAAATGTTGTGTGTTTTAGTTTGTGGCCATTGCCCTTTATCTATCATTGGAAAGAGCCCAATCCCATCCTCATGATCTCCCCTGTTCAGACATTTGTATGCATTTATAAGATCCCCTCTTAGTCTGCTCTTTTCCAGGCTAGAGAGACTCAGGTTTCTCACCCTCTCCTCTTAAGAGAGATGCCCCAGTCCTCTAATCATCCTCATGGCCCTCCATTGGATTCTGTCCAGTAGTTCCCTGTCTCTTTTGAACTGGAGAGCCCAGAGATGGACACAGTACTTCTGGTGCAGCCTCACCAGGGCAGAATAAAGGGACAGGATAACCTCCCTCACCCTGATGGCCACAGTTTCTTCTTAATGCAGTCAAGAATACTGTTTCCTTTCTTGGCCATGAAGGCACATTGGTGGCTCATGGTGAACCTGTTGTCCAGCAGCACTTCCAGGTCCTTCTCCTGGAGTTAATTTCCAGCAGTTCATCCCCAAACCTAGAGGTCTATCAGATTGGTCAAGCATGACTTTACCTTCATGAATCCATGCTGATTATCCCTCACAATTTTCTTTTGCTCCACATGCTTAGAGATGACCTCCAGAGTGAGCTGTTTCATCACCTTTCCAGGGATGTAGGTGAGGATATCTGGCCTGTAGCTTTCGGGGTCCTCCTTCTTGATCTTTTAGAAGACTGGAGAAACATTGGATTTGCCCTAGTCCTCAGGCACATCTTCTATTCACCACGACCTTTCAGAAATTATAGAGTGGTTTGGCCATAACCTTAGCCAGATCCTTCAGCACTTGTGGGTGCATCCCTTCAGGGCCCATGGATTTGTGGGTATCCAACTTGTGAAGGTGATCTCTAACCCAAGTCCTCCCTGACTAAGGGAAAATCTTCCTTCCTCCAGGCTTTCTCTCTTACCTCCAGGGACTGAGGTCCAGCCTTAGCAGTAGAGACTGAAGCAAAAGCAGCATTCAGTAAATCTGTGTCCTCTATTACCAGGGCAGCCACCTTATTCAGCAGCGGACCCACATGTTCCCTGGTGTTCTTTTTCCTGTGAATGTACTTGAAGAACCTTTCTTGTTGTATTTTTCATCCTTTGACAGATTTAGTTCTGAGAGTCTTAGGTTTAACATTGTTGCATTCCTACACACCCTGGCAATGTTCCTATATTCTTCCCAAGAGGACAGCCCTTTTTCCACACATTGTGAACATCCTCTTTCATGTAAATTTTTCCAGAATCTCCTTATTTATGCATGCAGTTCTCTTGCCTTCCTTGCTTGATTTCTTACTCATGGGCATTCACTGATCTTGAGCTTGGAGGAGGTGGTGCTTGAATTTTAACCAGCTGCCTTCAGCTCCCCTATCTTCTGGAGGCTTAACCCATGGAATCCTTCCAAGTAGGTCTCTGAAGAGGTCAAAGTTGTTTCTCCTGAAGTGTCCAGCGTAACAATGCTACTTACCACACAAAGGAGGAACTACTGCCCTAGGCTCATATGGAAAAAAAAGTTTGAGTCCATTGAAGATAATCCACAAATTATGACTGTACAAACCCCAGCAAAATAGAGCAATAAATAAGATCAGGTTTTGTCTTCAGAAATTATACAGAGCCACAAGTAAAGCAATATATAGGGTCATTCTAAGACCAATGCTATCAGAAATTTCCATAGGGACTCAAAGATAGTCAAAGGAGGATATATTCACATCATTGCATATATTCTGCACTCTGTGTACCAAAACGTTCATCCAGAGGTCAGACACACAGATACTGCAAGGACAGTGAAAGCTGAACACTTTTCCCTTTGACCTCAATGGTCAGGACTGTGAAGGTGCATTATATGGCACCTTAAAAAATCTTCTGAAGCGAGGGAGCCAACATGTCTCACTTAAAACTTGTCTAAGGAAAATAAAGCTAGAGCATCAGAATTGCTTACGGGCTGGATTCCAAACTCCTAATCAGCTCCATGGACCATTTATCTGTAGGCAAAGCAAAGAAGAAGCAACCTCAAATTAAATTCTTTCACTCCCACACCAATGAAACCAAGCAGGTGAACTTCATCTCAAGACATAGTTTAATGTATTTAGTTTAGTGTGTCAGTCACACTACAAAGATCTTTGCAAGTCTACTGCCTAATGTTTTAGAGCCACTCAGAAGCAAGCAAGTAAGACATAGCAGCTGCTCAGGGAACAGCATTTCAAAAGATGCTTCTTTCTAGATTTCCAGAGATAATTAAAGCTTTAAAGTGCCCTGAAGATTCTGCTGGGAATTACTGGAAGTGAACGAACACATGTTTCTCTACTACTTGTGACTGCAATGAAAAAATAATGATTAACCACTAAGTGAGAACTTCCCATGAACTGAATCACAGAATGATCCTAGTAAGGGTGGATAGGAGGAAATCTCATGTAAAAGATGATGATCAAGACTGTCTCTTATATTAGCTTATTGCACAGGTGATGTGTTAGCTGTGTTCTCATATAGACAGTAGTTGACCGTTCCAGACTTCAAGTTGTAGTACTGAAATTCACATGGACCCACATATAAGAAGATCCAGAAGGAATACAAACATTTTAATGAACAAAAATTCTCTCCTGTAAGCAGCACAAGTTCCCTCACCTGTAATTCATTAGTGAGCAAGCTCAGGAAGTGTTGGGTAAAAGAGCAGATGGTGAGGTGGATTAGGAACTAGTTACAAGATAGAGTTCAAAGAGTGGTGATCAATGGTGCTAGGTCCAGCTGGAGAGCTGTAACCAGTGGAGTCCCCCAGGAATCAGTGCTGGGTCCAGTCCTGTTCAACATCTTCATGAATGACATTGATGAGGGCACAGAGTGTCTGCTCAGCAAGTTTGCTGATGACACCAACTGAGAGGCTTGGCTGATACAGCTGAAGGCTGCATGGCCATCCAGAGAGACCTGGACAGACTGGAGAGCTGGGCACAGAGGAACCAAATGAGCTTCAACAAGGACAAGTGCAGAGTCCTGCACCTGGGAAGGAATAATAAACTGCACCAGTACAGGCTGGGAGGTGATCTGCTGGAGAGCAGTCCTGTGGAGAGGGACCTGGGGGTCCTGGTGGATAACAAGTTAACCATGGCACAGCAATGTGCCCTTGTGGCCGAGAAGGCAAATGAGATCCTGGGGTGTATTAAGAAGTGTGTGTGCAGCAGATCAAGGGAGGTTCTCCTTCCCCTCTACTCTGCCCTGGTGAGACTTCATCTTGAATACTGCATTCAGTTTTGGCCTCCCCAGTTTAAAAGGGATAGGGATTTGCTGGAGAGGGTCCAGTGGAGGGCCATGAAGATGATTAGGGGACTGGAGGGCATGGCTTATGAGAAGAGGCTGAGGGACTTTAGTCTGGGACTTTTTAGTCTGGGACTTTTTTAGTCTGGAGAAGAGAAGACTGACAGGGGATTTAATGAATGTTTATAAACACCTGAGGGCTGGTCAGGAGTGGGGGGACAGGCTCTGATCACTTGCTCCCTGGGATAGGACAAGGAGCAATGGGTGTAAATTGCAGCTCAAGAGGTTCCACCCCAACACAAGGGGGAACTTCTTTACTATAACGATCACAGAGCACTGGAACAGGCTCCACAGAGAGACTGTGGTCTCCTTCTCTAGAGACTTTCAAGGCCTGTCTGGATGGATTCCTCTGTGATCAGTGCTAGATTGTGTGGTCCTGCTCTGGCAGGGGGTTGGACACGATGCTCTCCTTGTTCCCTTCCAATCCCCTAACATCCTGTAATACTGTGATCTATTCCTGTGTTACAATAAGGAAATTCTACCTTCTCCACTGTTTTATATTTTTAGAGAGTTGAAAAACATATTTCCTATTACATGAATAAAACAAACAATCCATGACCATTCAAGAATTGCTACCATATTCAGAAGATTTCTACCATATTTAGCAGAATAAAAAGGAAAAAGACAGTCCCTTTCCCCTACCCCCTCTCCTCAGCCATTTAATTCCAGCCATTTAATTTCAAGCAGAATTACCCAACTTCTACCAAACTGGTCCAAAACAGTCTTAGTCATGGCCCTTCTCTGGGCTTTGTGACACAGTCAGCTGCATCAGTCTTATCATTCAGCATGCAATCTGCTGTGGTCTTTGACTGATTCAGTTCCTGGCATACAGACTTGATGTTCATTCTTCATTTGAGCAAGAAGCATGTCCAGTCTCATTTCTCTTCTTTAACAGGCAGAGTGTCTCTTACCCATAGTAGCACCTAGTTCAATGCTCATGAAATCACAGGACAATTCAGACTAGCAGGGAACACAGGAGGCCTCCAATTCAACCTCCTGCCTAAAGCTGGGCCACTTCTCAGCTCAGACCAGGTTACTCAGGACTTGAAAACCTCAAAGGACAGAGAATACAGATTTTCTGGGTCCTGGTTCCACAGATGGGCTACCCTCACAGGGAGAGAGCTTGTCTTCTTTATACCTTGTCTGCTTTACACCTTGTCTTTATACCTCATCTTGTTTTAATGTATGACTGTTGCACTCTCTCCTCACCATGCACCACTATGAGGACCTTGTTTCTGCCTTGTTAGTGCATTCCCTTTGTATGCTGCCACTGCACCTACAGGTCTCTAAAGCTGTTTTACAGCTGAGGAGTGAAGGGATTAAGAACAACCATGTGGAAGAGGACTCAGGGGTACTGATGGATAAAAAGTTGGGCCAAAAGAGTTTTGGTGAATGAAGGCAAATACAGCTGATGGCCAGTCACATGTGCTATTCCTCAGACTCTTTGCTGGGGCCTGTTCTCTTTAATATCTTTATCAATGATTTATGTGAGAGGATTGAGTCATTCTCAGTAAGTTTGCAGATGACACAAAGTTAGGCAGATATGTTGATTGGCTTGAAGTAGAAGCTCTGCAAAGTGACCTGAACAGACTGGATTGATGGACCAAAGCCAATGGTATGAGATTCAACACGGTCAATTGCTTGGTTCCACCCAAGCAAATCTACAAGCTTGGGAGTGAGTGACTGGCTCTGGGGGTGGTAGTTGATATGAGTTGAACATGAGCCAGGGGTGTGCTCAGGTGATCAAGAGGGCCAGCGGCACTGTGGCTTGTATCAGAAATATTGTGGCCAGCAAGAGCAGGGAAGTGCTTGTGTCCCTGTGCTTGGCACTGGCAAGGCTGAATCTTGAATATTGTGCTCAGTTTTGGACCCCTCACTTCAAGAAAGATGTTGAGGTACTAAAAAGCATCCAGAGAAGAGCAACAGAGCTGATGAAGGGAGAACAAGTCTTATGAGGAACAACTGAGGGAATTAGGGTTGGTTAGCCTGGAGAATGGGAGGATGAGGGAGCACCTTATCACTTGCTACAACTGCCTGAAACAAGGTTGTAGTGAAGTGATTGTCAGTTTCTTCACCCAAGTAACAATGTGTAGGACAAGAGGAAATGGCTTAAAGTTGTGCCAGAGGAGATTTAGATTGAACATTAGAAAAAAATTCTTCACCAAAAGGGTTGCGAGGCACTAGAATAGGCTGCCCAGAGAAAGCAGTGAAGTCACCATCCTCCGGAGATATTTTAAGGATATGTAGATGCAGTGCTCAGAGACCTGGTTTAACAGTAACCTAGCAAGGTTGGATTAATGGTTGGGCTTGGTGATCTTTAAGTTTGTTCCAGCCAAAATGATTCTATAATTCTATGAGCCCACAATACGTACTCATAAGCTAGAAGGCGAAGCATGCCCTGGGCTGCATCAAAACAAGTGTGTCCAACAGGTCAAAAGAATCGATTCTGCTCCTCTGCTCTGCTCTCCTGAGATGAGGTGGCTTTACTAGGTGACCTTTAAATATCCCTTCCAACCCAAACCATTCTATGATTCTTTAGAGTGACGTGAAGCATATGATGGAAAAAGACCTGGCTTGTTTTTCTGTTTCCCTGATTAAGGTGAACCAGTAAAAAGATACAGAGAAAGCAATGAACAGATTATGAAAGTTTGAGCTCATGAGTTAGTATATTGTAGGTTTACATTTTTGTAACATGAAATAATAACTCATTTCTTTAGATTGAAAGTAACTCTTTGTCCTGATGTGTTTTTTTTCCCAAGCTTCTGTTTTTGAAAGTTGAAAAGAAGAGCAGAAGTTTGAAGGCACTGGAAATAAACATCAAAATTTACAAGATCCTAATGACTAGATGAAGTGCAGATACCCTACTTTGACTTGTTACAAGTAAGCTGCTAAGTTAGGGCTGAAATCTGTCCTGCAGGACTTGATGATTGAACTTGATGATCTTAAAGGTCTCTTCCAACCAAAATGATTCTCTAACTCTCAGAGTCCTCGGTGAGTACTCATAACCCAGAAGGCCTGTCATGTTCTGGGCTACACTTCATGGACTTGGCAAGCTAAGCCTTTGAGGCCTGAAATGTATGGACATCACATTTTCCACATGAGTGAACTTCTAACATATTTACAGTATCTGCAGTTCTATTTTCATTTAACAGAATGAAAACCAAAATCATAGGAAGTGTCACATAAGTGAGCATGTGTACAATAGTCTTCAGTTTCACATGCATGGTCAAAGTTACATCTTTACTAATTAATTTCCGAGTTAAAGATTGGAAAGTACAGACAGTCATATGCAAAGGCAGTAGTACTTGGGCACCCCAATTATGCAGTCTCGTTTGCTAAAATGTATTGTTCCAAACCCTGGTCAGTAGCACCCGGCCTAAAGGTTGATTGTGAAGACAGATAGTGAGACTGTTATTCAGGGCAGCAAGTGATGTCTTGGAAGGAGTGCTCTAAATCCTGAATCTTCAGGTAGAAAACCAACAGAGGAGCACAAATGATGTAACTCCAGAAGTAGCCTCTCTAATGATGAATCCTTTCCTTTCTTTGTGTAAGACCTTACACATTGTTGTGACAAAGTTTCAAAATGCTTTCACAAGTGCTCAATCTGCACTTTTCTCTGCTGAGGAATGAGTGCTGTTAAATGAGTTAATGACTTTTTTAACATGGCTTTTTTCCTGTAGCACTAAAAGCTCTGATTTTCATATCTGAGATTCTCTGTTTTTCCAAGTCATGTCCAGGCAAGCCCAACAGGTATAAAATTACGTTTGACTGAGAAGGATAGCACATCAGAAAGCCCGAGTAAATTCCCAAGTCTCATGGATGAGAAGGACAGTCACAGCAAGCTTTCGCCAAGGCAGATGTGAGGGAGTAAAAAGCAAACACAAGAAGCTCTGCAGGGCAAAGAGACTCTTCTGCCCTTCTTTATCTTTGCCCAAAGAACACACCACCATGCATATGCGTAGCAACACATATACACACAACACACATTGTTTTGTCTATCAAACCTCCTTCTGCTGTTGGGAAGGGTGCCAACAGTGCAAAATGTAATCCAATGTAATGCCCGGCCCTCCTTCCAGAAGGTGCTACTTTAAAACTTCACTATTACTGCTAGTAACAGCAGTGACCAAAGGAAAGGGGCAAGGGAGGAGAGGTGGGCGGGAGAACGTTAACAAGGGGAGGGGAAAACACCGCCAAGACTATAAAATAGACCATGCAGCCGAAAGACCCAGGCAGGACGGGGTGGTCGTGTCGTTGGGGAAGCCGAGGCGAGCGGGCATGCGGCAGTGGGCCAGACGCCGGGCGAAGCACCTTGCGGCGGGCAGCCAGCCGCCCGTTGGCCCCGAAAAACCGCCGGACGCTGAGGCCGATGCCGTCGGGCAGACAGCACCTCCGGCACAGATGAGGGATGAGGAGAGAGAACTGCTTCGGGAAGCCGCCGCCCAGGTGGTCAGCCACAGGGGCAGTGGTGCGCTGGCCCGACCAAGCCCCGAGCCCGGAGCGAACAGCCACGAACAAGAACCGCCACTGCGGCCGTCTGCCATCTCCGTGCCGGTGGTGCTGACAGCCTGCCGCCGTCCCATTCCGGGGCTCGCCTCGGTACCCCAGACAGCAGCAGCCGCCACTGCTGACACGGCTTCGCCGTCGAGCTTGCTGTCCGACGACCGTCCTGTGCCGCCGCTCCGCCCTGGCTGCGGGCGCCTCGGCTTGACGCGACACCGCAACCGACAGCCGCGCCACTTGGCCCCGGCCGCCGGCGCGCCGTCGGTTGGAACGCTGGTCCTGCTGGCGCTGTTGCAGATCATTCTGGGCTGCGCCATTGTGCTACTGACATTCGGGGTGCTGTTGCTGAGCAGCTCCCCGCAGTTGAAGAACGCCTGTCCCTTCTCGGCCAGCTGCTTGGTAAGTCATCACACGCACTGGCGCCCGTCGGGCAAACACGGGGGCAGAGCGCGGCGCCGCGGGAGCCCGCCGGGCGTGCGCGGATTGCAAGCATTAAGCGTGGAGCTTTGGCGCGGAGCTGCTGTCTGACACTGAGAAGCGTTTACGCGCGCTTCGGTTAGGAGCGAAGTGTGAGCTTTCTTTGACGTGGGAATAATCAGCAGTTAGCGCTTTTACTAACAGTCTTAACAGAGTGGCAGCACGAATCTTAACAGGACAATAAACATTAAGACAAATGAATTTGGGACTTGTTTCCTGGTGTGCATTTTAGCTTTAAAAACAAAGTACGCAGTTACCATACAAAATGTGAAACGGGATTTTCTCAAGTAATGGTGCAAGCAAATGGTGTGTACTGCCTTTGTGTGAGGTGTACCGTTACTCCAGTGGGAGGCAGGTCACGGTGATGTTCGGGGTGAGTGGAATTTAAAAGAAAATTGGATTTAGGACCGTTTCCTGTAAACGCTAGTGAGAGGTTATTCCATCTGCCGTTGGACCTCGCTTTAAACTATGCCTGTCTGAAAACAGAACACGTAAGAGTTTGTTTCAAAAACAAGGCAGTAGTAAGCAGAATTTAGTGGGAGATGGTCTTATAGATTGTGGACAGTTTGTGGACCCTTGAGCAATCATTAAGCATGTTCTGTGGCAGACATGCTCAGCTTCTGCTGCTGGTGTGAACTATATCAGCCAACCTCTCATTTTAAACAATAGAAATTACATTTCCAGTGTTGTTTGCAACCTGCAGAAACTTTGCTCAGTGATCTGCAGTTTGGGGATCAAGTAGTTCCTATTTGTGTGTATAATGTAATGCTCAGCTCTAGAAGCGCAGACAGCCTTTATGGGGAGGGAGCCCAGACCACCTAAATGTATGTGTTTGGTATCTTTTTTTTCTTGCCCTGAAAGCAAGCATTGTGAAATATGTGTAAGCTATGGACTTCCTTTAAGCCCCATGTACAGCACCATGCTTATGCTTTTGAAACGTTTTAAAATTGCACCTGTAAAATGCAGAAAGGCAGTTACTTTTTAAAAGCATGGGCTGAAACAACGAGATGTTCAGCTGGAAAAGTTACCCAAAGTGTCTTTTGGGTGTAATACCATGAGCAAAAATGTTAGCCCTGAAGCAACCTGGGGAGGTGGAGACATTTAAAAGCTTGAATTGGGTATGTACGGGGCTTTTTTTTCCTTTTAGAGGTGGCATGCTGATTTTGATGCATTGGTTAAATGCAGATAAGGAAAACTTTGAGAGACTTTCTCTTTGTGTATATTAAAGCTTTTTAAACAAGTGTAATACACTAAGTCTAGTTGTCCTTAAGGCAAAACAGAAGTTCACATCTTGTTATGAAACTGCAGTTACATATGTAGTTTTGCAACACCAGTGATAATATCAGTAGGTGGTTTGGCCAAGTCATATATATGTGTTACACTAGATCACACTGATCCTGTCAGATGAATGAACATACAGAAGGGATTTGTTAAAAACGCTAGTGGGCAGCTTTGTGTTTGTTGTAGTTGTTCTGTTTCTTTTTAGGGTAGGTGTTTAATGTGAATTGATGTAAGCCCCACAAATTGAAAGTATTCTTGCTTATCTATTGGACTTGCTGAAAATATTATTTACTTTATAGGGTTCCCATCCTTACTGTGAGATTATTTTGCTATGCTGTTTGCTTTGGTTCTACAGCAGTGTTTTCTCCTTCCTTAACTATTTTGCCCTCTAAGGTAAATAGCCACAGATTTAATTTCTGTGATTAGGAAACTACAACTGCTGCAGAAGAAGATGCTTTAATTTTTCTTTCCGTGTGCTGATACTGGTATTACATCTAACTAAACAGTAAGCAGGTTTATGGACATGGTTGTGGTCCTCTTCAGTGATTTTGTAGAGCTTATGCTACGAGTTAGTTCACCGAAATTGTCAGAAGAGGGCCAGAGTCGCACAAGGGAAGAGGCGAACACCTAATGAAGTGATGGAATGGCGGCTGAGGGGTTGACAGAAGATAGAATAAGTCAGGTTTAAGATTTGTTTAGCTGTATTGCAGTAAGCAATCACTCAGATCCCTGAAAGTTTTTTAGGCAATTATTGATGTTGGGTTGCTAGCATAATTTCTTGTCTCCATCTTTTTCATGTTTTCTGGAAGAAGGGGGTGGGGAGAAACAGCAGATTAGAATGTGATTGTATTATTTCACTGAGTATTTGTAGGAGTGAAGGACCTCATCAGCACGAACTCACATTCTCTACTTTAAAATGCATCTTAATATCTTTCCAGCATTATTGCGGTGTTCTGAAGACCCTCTCATCAGAACAGTGATAAATACCACATAAATGGCATTTCATAAACAGCTCTTTGCCTCATGGTGATGTTATGTTTCTTGATGTTGTAGGTCGTCTTCTGTGGAATCTTGGGCATAGTGATGTGGAAGAAGCCGATAACGTTGTTGGTAAGTATGGGTTAAAACTCGGTACAAGGAAATTATCAGAAGATGATTCTAATTTAATAGCCAAGCCCACTTGTTTCTCATTGAAAAATGGACTATATTGTTGAGTCTCCTTTTTTGTTTTCAAATTGTAAATGCTATCTATACAATTTTATATATGCATATATGGAAAGAGGAGTCTAAGCCTCTGAAAGGCTGTGCTCTTTCCTGCATGGGTGGAGTTGCCTAGGGGCAAGAGTGGACCGTGTTTGGAGGAAGTGTTCACATTGATTACAGAGCACTTTCTGTGTTTGTAGATATAAGAAAGTGCTGAATTAATATAAATAATATAGCTGTTTGAGTGCTGACTAAACAGAGGAATTGATTTTATAGCTTAACTCACTTGTATTCTTCCAGCATCTGATAGCAGGTTTGAGAGGTAACTGAAGTAATGCAGTCTTGCAGTAAGTACCCAGTGTTAGTTTTTCAAATACAGTTGGCATTACATTGCACTGACAGAAGTGAATTGATGTACAGAATGTGTAAGCTCTTGCCACTTGGAAGTGAACTCTGAAGCTTGTGTGGCTTTCCATGACTCACCTGGGATTTCAAAGTAGGCTGTTGATTGTGGGGGGTTTTGTTCTTAATTTGTTTGGGGTTTTATTTGCTGTCTTTTCTGAAGTTTTTCAGGTGAAAGCAAGTTTTTGGTTTTGTTATGCTGGGGTTTTTGCGGGTTTGTTTGTTTGTTTTTGTGTTTTTTTTTAATACAGCTCTTCTTTAGGATATGCACAGTTCACTGAGGAGTACGGAGAGTCACAGCTGTGGATGAGTTACAGTTGCACAGCAGTGGTTGTTAGCAAAGGCAGTGCAAGTTTTTCATCAGTTTTGTAGATAGAGGAGCCTGATGTCTAGGACTCACAATCTGGAGGGACATTATTTTCATGAAAAGAAATGTAAATACCATCTGTCTCAAAATGCCTGAGGCTTGCACACTGCTCTGATATGCTATATTGCTTGTGTTCTATGTTGTTTCTGCAGCATGTTGTTGCCATGCTTTGCTTCTGTTGTTGCTCTTCCATGCTTTTATGTTCTCCTTTGCATAAACGTTATGGGCCATTCCTTTTATTTAAATATGAGAGCATCAAATTCTTCCTCATCCTCTGACTTAGATCAAATGATCTTTAGGACAGTTTAGTGCTGGAGCAGGTTGCCTAAAACTGCTATGCAGTTTTTGAAATGACTGTTTAAAGCCCCGAGTAGCCTGTTGTGATCTCACAGCTGACCCTGCTCTTAGCAGGAGGTGACACCAGAGTCTTCCTGAGCCTTCTTGCAGTCACAGTTATTCTTGGATCAACCTGATATTACTTATTTGTAACCTATGTGTGTATTCTATAGAGTTTTGACTTTTGAAAGCCTCTTTAGATCCACTTGTCATTGGGAAATTTCTCTGCTGAAAGGGTAACCAAGCACTGGGACAGGCTTCCTAAGGAGGTGGCTGGTGCCCCAAGTCTATCAATGCTTAAAGGACATTTGGAAAAAGCTTTAGTTCTTGGACAGGCCAAACTTCTTTGTCAGCAGACAGAGAGTTAGATTAGGTATCACAGAATTTTTGAGGTTGGAATAGTCCTCATGACCATGTCATTAAGTGCCACATGGTATCATTGTAGGTCTCTTCCAAATGAAATATTCTGTTCTATGTGCAAGAAAGGAAATTAGAATTAAACATTTTGTGAGGTTAAGTAAATTGTGTATTTAGCTATGATCTATCAAAGATGATTGGTTTCTGTAAACATACTTTTGGGGCTAAATTTGTAATATATTTATCTTCTAGTAACTTGAACATTTTCTCATGGGAGTTATGAGTAGTCTTAGAAAGTGCAAAAGCAACTTTCCTGAATACCTAAGCAGTGACACTCCTTGTACAATCGCAACTTGGAGCTATAGCACTCAGAGGTAAAATGTGTTCCTCTTCCAGCTGCCACTGCTGTCCCTTTATTTCACTCCTTCTGAAGGGCCCTTTGCACTCGTTTCTTGAAATTACACTTTTAATGGCTTCTCTCTCAACTCTTGGACTGAATTTGTTTTCCCCTTGTCTGCACAGAACTGGCTCCCTGTTTCAAAGCAAGCAGAGACTGCACAGCTGTGTCCCTGGCAGCCCTTAACTTGAGCAGGTGCCAAATGCAGAAATGCCTTTAAACCATAAGCAAACTCTGCGGAAAGGCTGGCCTGATCTAGGGTAGGATGTTCCTTAAACATCTCTAGGGATGGGGCCTGAACCACCTCCCTGGGCAACCCATTCCAGGCTCTCACCACTCTCATAGTGGAGAACTTCCTCCTCGCAGCCAGTTTGAATCTACACACCTCCAGCTTTGCTCCATTCCCCCTAGTCCTGTCACTACCTGATAGTCTAAAGTCCCTCCCCAGCTTTTTTGTAGGCCCCCTTCAGATACTGGAAGGCTGCAAGAAGGTTACCTTGGAGCCTCCTCTTCTCCAGACTGAACAGCCCCAACTCCCTCAGTCTGTCCTCACAGGAGGGGTGTTCCAGCCCTCTGGTCATCCTCATGGTCCTCCCCTGGACATGTTCCAGCATCTCCACATCCGTCCTGTAATAGGGGCTCCAGAACTGGATGCAAAGAGGGCTGTACTGCAGCATGGGAAGATACTTGGAAAATAATACGTGCCAGGAACCTGTAAGGCAAAATAAAATTATTTTTATCTTTCGAAGGACATTCTTGAAGGGAGGGCTTGACCTTTCACAAGGCAGCTGCCAGATTCCCTTGGCTCTGAAATCTTAACTTGTTTTAGGTGTCTGAGGCTTTTCTGATCTGGTTATCAGTTGTCAATTGACTTTGGAAATCAACCTGTGCCCTGAAACGGACATTTTTTTCCCCCTCAAGAGGTAGCTTCTTATGCATGCTTGTTCAATGGGGTATTTAATGTGGAAAGATAATTTTCTCCCCTTCCAAGTAGTTTTTGGTATTGATTCTCTACTGATCTGGACTGGGTATTATCCTCTGCTTGTGTAGAATCTGGTTCTGTCCTGCACTGGTTAGGTCACATCTGGAGTGATGTGTCGTTCTGGGCTCTTCAGTACGAAAGACTGAAGGGCCACAAAGATCATAAATGACTGGAATGCAACTCCTCTAAGAGAGCTTGAGAGAAATGGCACTGCTCAGCCTGCAGAAGAGGAAGAACAGAGGGTATCATTTCCACCTCTAAATACCTGAAGGAAGGGAATGAAGAGGGAGCTAGGCCCACTGGCAAAACAAGAAGCTAGGGGTACAACTGAGTCACAGACTGGTAGGGGTTGGAAGAGACCTCTGGAGATTTAGTCCAACCCTCTGCTAAAGCAGGGTCACCTAGATAAGACTGCGTGAACACCTCCAGGCACGTTTTCAAAGTCCAGAGGAAATTCTACAGCCTCTCCCAGACTCTCTTATTCTTTAAGTAAGAAAGTTTGTTGTGGTACACCAGCTGAATTAACATGGATGGACACTGCTGTCTGCCAGTGTGTCTAGGAAATCATTGTTGCTGGATCTACTGCAAAGTTATCAAAGTAGAACTGAGCCTGTGTCCTTCGTGGTTTCCTTATCTTCCTCAGGTTTTTGCCATCTCCTTCACTTTTAACTTAGGCTATCCTGATACAAAAAAAAACCTGAGTGAAAATATTGTTATTAACAAGGATTCTTTTGAATGTTAGAGACTCAGTATTTGCTTTATAGGATTGAATGCTTAAAATTTAAAGCTATGAGGAGAGACATCTGTCTGCTGTGTGTTTTTTCTCAAATCTCAAGTAGTAGTACTCTATCTTGAAGTACACTTTGCAGGTATGAATTTGGACAAGGAAAGTTCTCGAATGTATTCAAAATTCATACACCAATTCTCATGAAAGCGCAGACTGCAACTCATAAGATTGCCTATGAAAGTAGGACTTCATTTTGTCCACAGCTTCTGCTTGTCCTTTTTTTGAGTACTCTGTTACTCCTTTCATTGGTTATCTCTCAGGTGGATTCTAAAACTGAAGGTATTGTCCAAGTTGTGAATGGAGGTTTTCTGGTTTCACTAGCCAGGAGGAAATAAAGCCATATAACCAAAGTCCCTTAAGTCTGTCCCCATTGTCCTGGCACAGACTGTTCATTTATTTGCCTTGCAAATTAGCCTTGGAAATTCTGTGCAGAATGGATATTGCCATAAGATGTTTTGTCTTCAGGTTTCTGACTGATCTCATCGTGCTGAGATAAACTTGGTGAAAACATATGACACATGGGGGGGGAAGTTGGAAGGCTTGCAAATCATAATTTGCACTCTAGAAAAGCCTTTAGCTGCTTGTATTTTTCAATAGTTGTGTATTCATTGCCCCTGCACAACTAGTGCAGAATAGGTGACATCAAAGAGAAGGGAGTTTGGAGTTCCTCAGTTAGGTAAGGTAAGACCTCCTGGGCCACTGATATAACAGGGAGTTTTGAGAAGAGTAATGCTATTCTCAGCTTAGTTTGGGAGTGGAATATGAACTTCCACAGTTGAGCTGGCTTCATGGACCTATTCCCACTGTCAGTAACTCTGTTTTACTCTTCCAGGCCTATGTATGTATTCTGCTGTCTCTCATCTGTGTTCTGCTGAACCTGGCTGGATTTGTACTAGGACATCAAAGCATTCAGTTTGTGTCCACTGTACCCGGATGTGATTTGGTGAGCAGACATTCTGACTTAAATGTATTTCCTTACAGCATGCTATGCATGCAAGTGATACAGCTACTGTGTGGAGCGAGAAAAAAGGGAACTATTTCAGGCCTTGATTAATTTCAGATTGTGAAACCACTCACTGTGGTGCACAACAGTATTTTTATTGTCTGTTTTCTTAACTATTTGGATTTTTTGAGTTGGAATCCATATAGGGTGTCCATCTCCTAAAGCTGAAGATCCCCAAAGAATGTGTTTGGAAAGTTATTACTCCTTTAGAAGAGTATACTTAGCTCAGAAATTGTTTTGTTGGAAAACTCTCAATGGACCTCTTGAAGAAGCTCTGTTTTCATAGAATCATAGAATGGTTTAGGTTGGAAGGGACCTCAAGGATCATCCAGCTCCAACCCCCTGCCATAGGCAGGGACACCTCCCACTAGAGCAGGCTGCTCAAGGCCTCATCCAGCCTGGCTTTAAACGCCTCCAGGGAGGAAGCATCCACAACCTCCCTGGGCAACCCGTTCCAGTGCCTTACCACCCTCACTGTAAAGAACTTGCTCCTAACATCCAGTTTGAAGCTCCCCTCTTCCAGCTTAAACCCATTCCCCCTCGTCCTGACATTACCAGACCTTGTCAATAGTCCTTCCCCAGCCTTCCTGTAGGCTCCCTTCAGATACTGGAAAGCCACTCTAAGGTCTCCTCGAAGCCTTCTCTTCTCCAGGCTGAAGAGCCCCAACTCTCTCAGCCTGTCCTCATATTTTCCTCATGTTTTCAGGGTGTGAAGACACAGCTGATGCAGTACAAGGCTTTCTGGACAGTTTCACAGGGCCACATGGGAGGAGTTCGCAGATATCTTTAGGAAATCTCTGTTGCTTGCACCCAGCTGGCAGCTGAGGCCCAGGCAGCTGCTGTCATAACTGCCTCCCTTAACCGCCTGCCCCAGGACCACTCTGGCTGAGGCAAGTGGTGGCTTTGCCCCCTTGTATTGAGGCCATAATGTCAGTATGGTATCTAATACCCCACTGACTGCTTCCTCTGTCCGTCTTGGCTATGGGCCCTCCCAGCTTCCTCTGGAAGAAAAAATTTAAAGTAGCCCTGTCCCAGCTGAACCCAGAGCCCACTTTCTGCCAGCGTTACGCACTGATTTTTACATTACTGTCATTTAAGAACTGGCTTAAAGAATTTTGATACTACTGTGGTGAAGATAAACTGTTGAAAAAAGCCCAAGCTGGTATGGGCAACAGCAGCAAGGTATTGACAAAAACCTTGGTCAGTGCAATCCATGGGTGGGATTATTTTTTTTCCAGTATGACTTGCCTAGTGAGCACAGTTTGTGTTGGTAATCTACAGCAAGAACTGTGAAGAAAGTTATTGTAGATGAAATCATAGTAGCTCTTCAGAATGTTTCTACTTGAGGAAGAAGCAGTCTGTACAAGAAGGGACAGAATGCAGAAGATTTTTATTACGTGGGTGTCATAAGCAGAAGGCCCATTTACCAATGAGAAATTGCGGAGTGATTGAAATCAAAGGGCAGAAGGTCACTTGGTGATACAGCTGACTGGGTGTAAGGGCTTTAATGGTTAACAGAAAGATTTAAAAAATATTTTCATTCATTTATGACTTCATGAAAGCTGTTCTTTAGCGTGCCAGTAGGTATGTCACAGTCAGAGTCCAAGATCACAAGCACTTGGCAGTCTGGATTTACCCAGTATCAACATACCGAAGCAGCACTAAGAGCTGCTGAGGTTATTCAGATGAGGTGGATACAAATCTCAGGATTTTCAGAGCCCTCTGTGATTGGAAGCCCTGGAATCTGAAATGTATCCCTTAAATTGCCAACTACTCCATAGAGGGTGTTCTGTAGGTGGAAGACTGACAGAGTGACTCTGGAGAGTTCACTAAGCCCCAGTTATCTCTAGATACAGAAACACTGAATTACTGCTTGAAAACAAGGATGAAAACGTTAATTTGGAAGCTACAAACAACAGTGGTGTGCAGGTGTAACTGTTACTGGCATAACTGGGTTGAAATAGTTGTGGGTTTCATTCCATTGGTAGAGATGCAAAATCTACTCATGAATCAAGGACAATGTCTGCACTCTGTGCAGTGGCTGATACGTCACTTAAAGAAGATGTCCAGGTGCTTTGCATCTGAGGGAGTGCGAATACTAAAACTAACTCACTGATCGATGCAGCCTTGATTACAACTGAATTGCTCAAGTGTCTTGAGCTTATCAGTAATGCTTTCCTTCAACTATAGCGTGTGTCATACAGCTTTTTAATGCTTGTGCCACTAGTGTGCCTAACAGTACAGACTTGATTTCCAGCCTGTATTTCCAGTTCCCCTTGCTGTCAAAGGCATAGTTTAACATGTAGGCTCTTTATTATGCAGGTAAATGTATTATGTAAAACATGTAATAAAAACACATCTGCACTGTTTAATTTAAAGGTGGATATGGATGGAAATAAGATTTGTTTCTGCTGTGAAGAATTTCAACCTACTAAATGCAGAGAAGAGACTGTGCTGAAGCTGTACCATACGAAGTCGTGCAGTTTTGCTCTTGCCCGTCTCAAGGTACCCTGTATACACTGCTCCACATGCGACGTGATTAATTTGATAAAGCCCACACTTCTGCAACAGCACAGTGCTGAGGCTGCTGCTGTAGTTACTGTTTTTAAAAAAAGGTTATTTTTTCCTGGTCATGCAGACTGATCAGAAACTTTTTGTGATTCTGTAGCAGAGTTTTTTAGCTCATCTCTGGGTTTTGACCAGTGTGTTGCAAATCCAATATGTGCTTCTTGTCCTTTCTGTGGTTTATGCAACCGAAACTCTGGATGACTTTAGACAAGACTGTATAGATAAGTATGGTGTAAATTTTAGCTGAATATTTGATACCTTCAGCAGCCTCCTGATCTTCTAGACCCTTCCTGAGTTGAATACTGATGAAATACAACAAAAGGGAAAATCAAGCTTTTATCAGTTATTCCAATATTCAATTGCAGAGTCATAGAATGGTCTGGGTTGGAAGGGATCTCCAAAGGTCATCTAGTCCTACCCACTCTGAAGGCAGCAGGGGCATCCTCCACTAGGCCAAGTTGCCCAGAGGTTGAGGATTATCTGTCCTGAAGATGTCTCCCCGTTTCTAAGCAGTGATTGTCATAGTTATCCTTGTGTTTTCTGTGTTTGGCTTTGTTTTTTAATTATTATTATTTTGATATTTACAAATACCTTGATTATTTTTTTTAATTTCCATAATCTTCTCGTTCTTTAGAAATTACTCTTTGCTCTTTGTGCCCTGAGTGCTTTTACCACCGTAGTTTGCTTGTCAGCGGCTGTCCTGCGTTACTTACAGATACTTACAGCAAGAGAGCTCTACCTAGTAAGTCAGTACAAGGCATTGCCTGCAGCAAACCATGGTAACAATGTTGCTAAATTATGGTTCAGCAATTCTTCTGATTGCTCATAAGATCTTTAACAGAAGTCTCATTTGATTAGGCTGGAATGCGGACTGGAGACCAAGATCGCATTTTGGATCCTGAAGGTTTTATCTCGCCTGTGCCACCTCCCTGCTATCTTGCATCTCTATTTTCTCGCACCCCACGGATGAGTTGCAGGTATACCTCTACAACACTCTCTTCCTTTCTTTTTGTCTCTTTAGGATCATTGCGTCAGCTTCCTTTTCTTGAAAGACCCTTTACTCTGTTTTTAACTGGAAAAAGGTCAGTGACTTTAAGAAAACAAAACAAATAAATGAAGAGAAGAAAAAAACCAAACTTTGAGTTAGGAGGTAGTGTAAGTACACGGTGGGTGAATGGTGCAGTTTTGAGTGTTTCATTTCAGATTCTGTTGGGATGGTTTCTGGTTAATAGATGAGTGAAAATATTTTTCAGGTTCTCTCAGCAGCAAGTCAAGGCAGTAACAAAGCTAGGTGCAACCTTTTGGCAAGGCTTGTATGAGGGAGTCATAGAATCATAGAATGGTTTAGGTTGGAAGGGACCTCAAGGATCATCCAGCTCCAACCCCCTGCCATAGGCAGGGACACCTCCCACTAGAGCAGGCTGCTCAAGGCCTCATCCAGCCTGGCTTTAAACGCCTCCAGGGAGGAAGCATCCACAACCTCCCTGGGCAACCCGTTCCAGTGTCTCACCACCCTCACTGTAAAGAACTTGCTCCTAACATCCAGTTTGAAGCTCCCCTCTTCCAGTTCAAACCCATTCCCCCTCGTCCTGACATTACCAGACCTTGTAAATAGTCCCTCCCCAGCCTTCCTTTAGGCTCCCTTCAGATACTGGAAAGCCACTCTAAGGTCTCCTCGAAGCCTTCTCTTCTCCAGGCTGAAGAGCCCCAACTCTCTCAGCCTGTCCTCATAGCAGAGCTGTTCCAGCCCTCTGATCATCTTCGTGGCTCTCCTCTGGACCCGCTCCAGCAGTTCCATGTCCTTCTTGTATTGGGGGCTCCAGAACTGCACACAGTACTCCAGGTGGGGCCTGACGAGAGCAGAGTAAAGGGGAAGAATCCCCTGCCTTGCCCTGCTGCCCACACTTCTCTTGATGCAGCCCAGCATGCAGTTGGCTGTCTGAGTTGGAGTCCTGAATGGTGGCATGATGGCCCTTCAGACCTTCCTGCTGGAATGATTCCCTTTCTCACTCTTTGGCTATTAGGGCTAACTGAATGGTATGTTTTGACTGTATTGCCAGGTAATCGCTACTATTATCTTGGTACTGAGGTGTCAGCAGTCAGAGTTTGCCCCCGATGTTATGGCTGGGCTTGCCTGCAGTGGCAGCTGCAGATTGGAGGAGAGTGAGAGTAAACGTGGGAGCATGAGTTCGTGTATCAGAAAGGAGGATAGCCACAAGTCACTCTAATTTCTTCCCCCTGTCCCTGACTGGGTTGCCACTTGAAGAATAAAATACAAAGTGTTATAAGGCATGTGAATCTGAGGCAGGAAGTGATCTATATGGGGCAGCAAACAAATTGTATGGGATCTAGAAATCTACTCTGTTTGGTTTAAATAACCATTTGTGGACTAGTGGCATCTGCCAAAACATGACTTGGAAATCAAATATTCTCAAGTATGTATCTCAAACCAGTCACACATACACTGCTGCTATTTCTTACCCGCCAGGCACGTTCTTGCCATTGAAACATGAAAGCTTCTGGGAAGCTGAAGCCCAGCTATTGCTGTTCAGGTACTAGTGCAGAAGGTGGGCAAGGATGCTCTTTGCCCCACCAGTGGCCTGAAGCAGTCTCTTGGCAAAAAGCATTTAACTTCTGTTCCTCACTTTCCTGTATCATCACTTCCAACAGACTGCTTTTTGGCCAACACGCGATTTTGCCTTGTTTATATGAAAAGAGAGCAGAAGAAACAAAGAACAGATTGAGAAATGTGCATACCCGGGAATAATTTCCATATTAGGAGACTTAAGGGAATGCTTTTCTAGTTGCATTTTAAGCTTAAACATGATATGATTCTTTGATGCAACATTAGTTTTCCACGTGGGACTGATCTGGGTAGGCCAGATCAGGCATGTTCAAAACGAAAAGTCATGTTCAAGAAGTATATAGTTTTATGGCCTGTGCTTGATGTCACTTTGGAATGAACAAACTGGAAAATTGGGAAGAAGTGAGTTCAGTGGAGCAGCAGTTTCCCTTGTACTTCAAATTTGTTGTGAAGCTTTTAGAGGTGGATGAATTAGGTTGAAATTGAGAACTCCCCATTTTTGTTACCTTTCCATTTTTCAGACCAAGAAAAGCAATGATCCCCTATTAAAATATTTTTCTTCTCTTCAGATTTCTTCAGACTTTACTTCTATTACCTTGATGGGATCCTTTTGCAAAAATGTTCCCCACTTCTCGTTTTGGAAGCTCTATTTTCTTCTGTGAGCATCCTTCTGTAGGCAATTCCTGTCAAATTCCAAGAAAGTAATTTTCAGTTGTCTTTTCTCTCTCCAGCCAGTGTCAAGAGAAGCCCTGAACTCAGGGAGGAAGGATTCGTTTAACTTTCCTTTGTAGAGGCATCACAGGCACTAGTAATGACTGTAAACCTGACACGGGACCAGAGAGGAAAATATGTGAATTTCTGTGTGTAGCTTGAGGCTCATGTTGAGTACTTTATCAGCAATGTAATAAAAAGCAGAGACAAATTGATACCCTGGGCCACAGACTTCTCTGAAGATGGTGTAGGGAAGGTAGCTCTGCTGACAAGTACCACACTTTTTCCAGCGTTAATGGGGTAATGTAAAATTTTACTATCAGAATTTGCCAAAAAGATTTTCTCTAGGTGCTGTCCTGAGGTTTGGGTTATTTTTTTCTTCCTCTTCTCAGGAAGATTATACAGTAAGAGGTCTTTGGGGTTTCTGCTTTGAGGTTTCAGAGAGCTCTGAAAACACAGAAGTGAGGTTGATCATGAGGCCTTCTGCAAGCCTTTGTAAATTGATCAACCGTAACATTTTTTGTCAAGCATCATCACACAAATTGTCTTTAGTTTGCTCACCTTTTTCTGTAGAGCTGTATCTGAACCCAAACACAACATTGGAAATAGATTGCATTTCAGTTATAATGAAGATTTTAGTCACTCACAAAAATCAGAACTAGCCTGTTACAATTTGAGTAACCACCTGTATCTGAATCTATTGAAACAACAATCTCTGTGACTAAAACCTGGAATCAGCTCCTAGGTGCAGTACCGTCCAAAGACATTTGAAGCACTGGTGAACACATCGCGGAGGCACCACATTGGAGAGGCACATCCTAAGGAGCAATTTTCTGCCATCTCCTGGGAAAATCTCTTGCAGTTCCTGGAAAGTTTGCTAGCTGTTACTGAGATCCCAAAGTCTGAGCTGGCACAGCAAAACCAGTGGAAATTGACAGCACATGATGTTTGTCTGCAGTTGGAAAGCCGTAGTGACAGAGTTGCTTATTGTCTGTTGCATGGTGTTTGGCCCTGATACATCTCAATTCCTCTGTACTTTCAGGGCACAAATCAGAACTGCTGAAGTATTCTCTCTGGAGCCACCTCCTCCTTACGAAGCTGCGCAAAGCCAGAACAGCTCTGAGCAGGTATGGCCTACGGGAGTTTAAAGTGTGATTTGTTTTTCCAGTATAAAGGTAAGGTTACACTAAGGCATGGTAGATATGTCCTGTATATTTTCATGTGAATGCTTGGCTTAGTGTAAATTTCACTGAAGATTTTTATTGTCTTTAGGGCTGAAAAGCTTTCCCCAGTTGGAAATCTGGGCAAGCAAGAGGCAGCAAAATACACTGCAGAATACTGTCATGCTGGTTATTTCAGAGGACCTCTCTGCTGCCTCCTGTTCTACTATGGACTATGCCAGGGTTTTGCTATCCTTTTCACTGGTGTTTTCAGAGGACTGATGCTTTCTCCCAGAAAATGCCCAGCAGGGTGAAATTGGCTGACCTGTGCAATAAACATTAATTTTAGACACTTTTGCAGTGGAATTAAAGGTGTATCACAACTCAGTATGGACTTGAGCAAAGGAACTCACTTTTTAAGGTAGATGTTGCAGTTCTTAGTACTCGAGAAACAGAGGCCGACTTGTGATTTTTGTGTGTGTCCTTTAATTTCAGGAAGATGCAGTACAAGAAAGTTTCTTGGGAGATTCTGATTTGTGGGACATGAGTGACAGGCAGAGCTCTCAAGGTAAAAAAGTATATTTTAAAATTTGTTCCAGAACAGTTCTACCCAACCCAGGTGACTTAGCGTAGCAGCAGCATTATTATTTGTTAGATATCCATCATCATTGAAAGTTAGAGATACAGAATCAAGATCGTTTTGGGCAATAGGAACAGGGATTCATCTTTGAAATACTGAAAGTTGTTTGCTCAAAAGATTTAAGAAAAAAAAAAGTCTATTTCCTTTTTGGTAATCTCAAGATTAGTTTTTTACTCTGTGTATGTTGTAAGATCTATCCAGCTCCATTTGACTTGTATCTATGCTGGTGCCTGTTGATACTAGAAAAGGATACAACACTGCTGTATTCTGTTAAACTCAATGTGGAAATTTCTCTGGTTTTCAGCCTGCACCAGAAGAATTACTAAGTAACTTCTGCATACTGGTGTAGGACTGAGCTGGATTACACGTGGAGGCCATGTCAAGCTTCACCTAGTGTTGCTGTAGAAAACCATGGAAGGGGCTTGAAGTTCGTTTTAGCTTGATCCTTATTGTGATACACAGTTGCGGTTAACGTTGGTTCCCAGCTAAGTCACAGGGAGCTATTCTAGCACAGTCCCAGTGAAAACTTGTTCTGCCTTACACTCAATATTGCCGTTGTGGGGCAGATTGTCTTTTTTTAGTGTGACAGAGGCCTGCGTGCCTGTCTGCACAATGTTAACCCCATAAGGACATAGGAAACAAAGACAGCTGGGGACGAGGGGGATGTGATGCCCCAAATCTTGTTTGACTTCGACTTCTCTTCTGCCAATCTGCTTCTCAAGCTATAGGAGAACTTTCATGTGAAGTTTAATGATTGTGTGAAATTTTCCCTACTAAATGGTGGTAGGAAAAAAAATCCCCATGCTTAGATAAAACATAGTTTAAGGCAAGGTATGTATTAGACAAATCTGTATTTCGTTTTTTTTTTGCTGGCTAAGCTGCATGAGGCCGAGCAGCATTTCTGCAGATGTTTGAGCAGGCTTTAGACCAGTGTTACTGGTTACTGCAGATATATGCTATATGCACCTCTCTGCTTTTGTGTCCAATATTAGATTTGTAATAATCTGGGAAGGGGTCACCAGAAAATCAGTACTAATCTGTAGCAACAGCTTCAACAGATTTGTGCTGTTCTGACAACTTTTCCAACAATGATATTCCTTATTACTCCAATGAAGAAACTTCTGAGTCTTCCAGAAGACTGAGCCTCTCGCTTTCAAATGCAAGCCCGGTGCCTGCAGGAGTGGGCAGAAGATCCTACCATCCTTTGAAGAAATGGTCTAAAAGTGCCCCTGTGCTGCACTGCCAGCAGCTTCAAGGTGACTAGATTTTTCCAACCAGTCCTTACATAATGAATCCTTAGAAGTGTATTTGTCAGAGAGTTAGTACCTTGAACCTAGCACCTGCAGAAATTGCCTACTGTCTGTCTCCACAGAGTACTTACATTACAGCAGTTTGTTTTTTGCCCAATCTTTTTTCACCCAACACTTTAGCTTTGCTGCTCTTAAGGCTTTCACATACAGGAACAGGATCTGTGGCAGGCAATGCAGGTTTGGGGAGGAGAGAGCACACAGGATTTCTTAGTGTGTTTGTACACTCAAACCTTCCAATTGCATCTCAAACCTTCCAAATGTTTGTGTGAGCAATTTAAAGCAGAACTAGCTTGGATGTTTGGTATCAACCTATAAATCTGCACCCCTTTTCTTGATCTTCATAGCATAAAAAGCTCTCACGGACCCCCACCTATAAAGTCAATACGCACAAGCCATTGTGGTCTGTTGCAGCTGCTCCTGTCAATGATCCAATTCAGTTGCTGTGGGGAAACTGCTGGTATGATGGTGTCCTCGATTTTGTTGACAGTCTTGAACATCCAGTAGCCAAGTCCTGCAGGTTTATTGAAGGATACTGAAATCCCTACAGTAGCTGCTGATAGATATTAGCAATCATAAAATATGAGTAGGGAGGGAAATGTTAATAATAATAACAACTTATTTTTAGCATTTTGAGCATGCTTTTTTGGATTACACTCAGTATTTTGTGGGGTGTTTTTCTGTTTCCACCACATCATGTTTTCTGATTTCATCCTATCGACTTCCACCATTGCACCGTAGAACATCTGCTGCCTAAGCAATAGTTACATGTTCAAGAATATTTCAATCTTTGGTGTAAAGCCAAACATTGAAGTGCTCCTGAACAACCTGGAGATGCTTCTCTTTTTCAATGAAAAATTGGTGATTGTTAGTTAGACCAAAGGTAGTGGATTTTTATTTGGACCAAAGGCAGTGGAATTGAATTCCTCTTGCCCCATGTTTAGTTCTTGCAAGGTAACTCTGAATAGTGGCCATTTTTCTGTTTGTTTTTGTGTGGGGTGGTGGTTGCTGTTGTTTTCCAATAAAATTCCATTTTGCAGTATTAGTAGCTTCCAGCTTTACAGGCTGTTGTTTTCAGGTGTTCTGTAACCAGCCCTCTTGACTGGTAATAAATGAAAGCTATAAAGTGTTTAGGAGTGGTAGTAAAAATCTTCAAGCTTTCTTGTAGCAGTTAACTGACTGTTAACATGAACACTCAGTGCCTGTGTTTCAGGTCTCTTCAGAACAGAAGCAAAAGAAAGGAACCAATGTACCCAAAAGGAGAAATAGGTTTCCCAGAAGTGACTCTGCAGAGCCTTTTACATGTGATGTGCAGTCAACCATAGCTACATACAATCCTCACATGCTGCCCTCACCATGCCAGAGCCGAGTTTTACACTGTTAAACTCTGCACTGCATCATCACTGAATTGGGAATGAAATCTTAGTTGAACAACAGTACTGTGAATTAAATGGATTGTTTGTTCTGTTTGGTCTTTGTCTTCAGCGGTAATGATACGCTTTCAATCTAAAAAACACAAAGAAGCAAATGCACCACTCTGTGCTGTCACTCGGCAAAACAGTTTGAGGGGAAAAGCTTTTAGGGGAAGACCCCAGTCTTTGGTGCACCTGACAGACACTAAACAGCCTGTGATGTGTATTACAGACCAGTCCTGCAGCATGAGATCTGACGTGCATGGACTAGTGGGAAATATCAAGTTGGAAGCTGCCAGCAGTGACACCATCCTTGAGCAGGTAGTTCTGTTACTTTGTGTTTATCAAGTGATGTGGAAACCCACTGGCCTGGGTTTGGGAGTGTATGATTACATATTCCAACGTTTTGTGTGTCAAAGTTTTTTAAACTAATTAGCTTCCTTTAGCTTCCATTTTAGTTAGCTGTGCAGCCTCTCACACACTGCCTGTGATGGCTCTCTTGCTTTATCAACCACAGCCACAAAGGTTTTCAAAAGACGGAATACATATATGTTTAAAAGAGGAAGGAGATGGTCTTCTCTAGTAGAATCACATAAATAACATGACTGACTTCTATACTTAATAAAACATGGGAGCTGGAAGAAATGTTACAAAGCATTTACAACCATAAGCTGGAAGCACTGGAGGCTGACAAGGCAATGTTTGGTTTTGTGACTGTCTTCCAGGAGAATGAAGGGGGAAACAAAATCATGAAGTATAAAACGTGCTGACATCAGTGGAATTGAATTTTCAGAAGTTTCAGACGTTAGACTTAATAGAATAGAATCAATCAGGTTGGAAGAGACCTCCAAGATCATCCAGTCCAACCTATCACCCAGCCCTATCCAGTCAACTAAACCATGGCACTAAGTGCCTCATCCAGTCTTTTCCTGAACACCCCCAGGGATGGTGACTGCACCACCTCCCTGGGCAGCCCATTCCAAGGGCAAATCACTCTCTCCGTGAAGAACTTCCTCCTAA